>JAWZTD010009754.1:0-74087 GCA_035221335.1 Echites panduratus | reverse complement strand
TAGTCATATGTAGTATAACTGAAAGTTACATCTTTCCACTCTTGTTATGCACAGGAAACATGCCTATTACAAGAAGTTGAAGGAGAATTGTAGGCAACACCATGGTTCCTGGAACGGGCTGCCTACCTACTTTAGGAAACCTTAGCACATGGATGATTGGCTCCCATATATTCGACACCCACCTTGAGTAAGGAATCACAGCAACAGTTACCTTAGTTGTCATTTAAAGCTTTTTTTTTTTTGAATTTGATTTCACAAGTATAAGCTAATATTGCAGGGCAATATGGAGAGAAATACCGCCGCGCCAGCAAGGTTGTGTATCTTTTTAAACTCACTGTGGTTCAATCACCATGTTACATAAGAGAAGAGGAAAGTAATGCAGTGACTGTCACGGATGGATGTATTTTCGCGGGAGTATATTTTTGTCCCAGTTGTCCTCTGGTGAGTTTCCCTCGGTGAATGTCCTTTCTCGACGTGTTTTACGTTATTATTTATTCACAATGTCACAGTAATTCGTGAGATGATCGAGGTATTTGCTTATTGTTGCTTTAAAGTCTTTGGGGTATAATTAGTGGATGGTGTAGAATTTGTTTATTTTATTCCTTAGCCAATTTAATAGACCAATTACGAATTTCAGTATTTTTTTATTTTATTCCTTAGCCAATTTAGCAGACCAATTACGAATTTCAGTTCTGATTGTTTAATGGAACTGATAGGATGGAGGAATAGTAAAAAGGGTGAATTGTGGCAGCATTTAACTAGATATTATATAGATCCTCATCTGTATAAAAATCTAAATTAGAGAAGGGATCTTTAGTTACCTGAAGTAAACAGAATTTTAGAAGAAAATATGATGACATTTTACTTGGGTAACATCCTGTGTAAGTCAAAATATGCCTGTCCCATTGGTTTCTGTTGATCTATTGCTGCTTCAGAATCAACAATAACAATAATAGATGCATCATGCTTTTGGACTCGTTAAAATCTGCAAATCAGAGTGCCCTTGAACCATTGGCTAGACGGTAAGTTAAAAATGAACGTAATGTTGAAAATTACATGTAAAATATGCACTTCATGTTATTAATGAAATGTTTTTTCTGTACACAAGTTCTTAGTTGACATGCATACAGTAAAGGGGAGGCCTCTCAACATAAGTGCCGACATGATACCTTTTCTCGTGCCACAAGTAAGTTTTATATTTTCTTCAAGGCCTGTCATAATTTAAAAGTTAGGCTGTAATTTATGTATTTTCTACTACCCTCATAGGTTCCACAACAGCTCGGGGGGTGAAGAATATGGGTATTATGCCTTGCTGTTCAGCAAGTGGTTTGTTGAGAATGCTCCTGAGCGAGCATTTCGGCTTTCCCTTATTTTGTAAGTAAATCATTGCTTTCTTTTCTTTTCTTTTTATTTTAGCTTCCTGTTTTTTGTTTTTTGTTAAAGACTGTACTCATGCTTGTCATGCATTAATGTAACTACAGATGACTAGAGCATGGTTCTCAATTGATGATTTTCATACTTTCCAATCGAAATTGCATGAAGATGATGCCTGGGACCAGCAAAGTGACGATGATATCATTGAACTTGCCGGTAGAAAGGTCAACATATCTACTACTGAGCATAAGCAAACCCCTATTCGTATGGAACCAATTCAGGTGCTGAAATCCCCCATTGCTTTACAAACAATGGTTGATGTAAGGTTTTTATCTTTGGAAATTAGTACATTTAATAGAATAGTGGAATTAACTTAGATGACTCATTTTTAATCCAATACTGGTGGTAGGATGACTCTAGGAATGGTATCAGGGATGAGGATGTTGGTCCTTCCAAGCCCTTGTCATCATCATCTTCATTCCACACGGGAGTTATAATGCCTACTGATGAATCTGCTTCGACTGAGGCTAGAGCTAAGAGCGATCATATGCTTCCCGCGGTCGTTACACCTATGAACCAAGTTTAAGCAATTCAAACTCATTCAGGGCAAACTTCTCTGCAATCACAGATGCCATTCCTCTCAAGTAAGCCAACCATAGCAGCCCCACCTCAGTCTGAAGATTCTACCTCAAGTGGCCCATTCTTCATTATCTGCACAAAGTCTCACACGTTTCACTTAGTTACACTTTCTACTTGCTTTGTATAAATATACCTCAAGTGGATATAATTTTATATGTTTTCACTGACGAAGTAGCTAAAACTACTGCTTGCTCAAGTAAGAAAGGTGGTGGACCTGCAAAGCTCCCAAGCAAATGGGGAACTAGAAACTGCTTGCGGGTGGAGTTGTCATCCGACGGTGGAATTGTGGGTGATGACTATAGGTAGTTCGCATCCGCATGCGGTGTCCTAGCTAAGTTGGGAAACAAGCTACCAATCACATATCACGCCTTCACTGATGTGCCCCGGGAGACGAAGGATCAATTATGGGCTAAGATAAAGGTATTTTATGCATTACATATTAAAATTAATAAAGTCTTTTAGAATTTGGACTAAACGTCAAACTGATTTTTGTTCATTTTGCATTACAGCAAAACACCAAGCTACCGGATGATGACAGGGCAAGGAGGGTTGTGTTCTAAATGATCAATTCATGTTGGAGGGACCATAAAAGTGGCCTGAAGAAGGAATATTTTGAACCCTATAAAGGCAGCAGGCAAATACCCTTATGCAAGGACGAGAGGGTCGATCCACGGCAGTGGGAAGAAATGTGTGCCGATTGGAGCCGAGCCGAGCCGAAGTTCAGGTTAAGTTGCAGTCTTTTATTTCCATCGTCCTTTTAGTTTTCGAATAAAGATTGCATAGTTAAAACCTTATTACATATTACTTCAAAAAGTTTCTCTGATTCAGTTCATTTTATTAGGCAACGTGTGAGCGAAATGCATTAAACTGAGCACACCAACAATTCCCCCACCTCACTGGCAAAACCCTATTCTCCATAGTAGGTCAGCAGGTAAAGTATTTAGTTTATTCTTCCAATGAATTCTTTCAGTAAGGGTGTTGTTTAATGCATGTTATGCAATTTTCAGTTATCTTTTGAGGGGAAGGAATCAACTCCTTTTGATGTCTTTATGGCGAGGAAAAGGAGAGATTCAACCTCTGCTGATGAGAGCACGCAAGATTTAATTGTGAGTCATTTTTCATATAGTTGTATTCACTACAATCAAATCTTAGCTTATATTTATCTTGTGAATGCATTAGTCTACAAAATTCCATTAAAGCATAACTTATATCATTTTCTTTGTTTCTTCTATAGACTCACATGGAGAACGAGTATAGTGCCATGCCTGAGGATTCCAGAACTACCGTTGCAAAGGAACAAATCTTCACTACTGCACTAGGAAAGGATCGAAGGGGGCGTGTATGTTGCATGGGAAAGGGGCCTTCATCGTCTATATTAAAGCGGTCACATGCTAAGGCTTTGAGGTTGGAAGTCGACTGGATGCGGGTTAGTTAAGCTGAGGAATTAGAACAAGAGAAAATGAAGATGAAGGCAGAATTTCAGCTAGAAAAGAAAGCCTTGAAGGTAGATCTGCATGCGAAAATGAAAGCCCAAGTCAAAGGAAAGGTGGAGGAGGGATTGAAGGAGTTTCTTGCATGGATGGGTCCAAACCTTCACGGCCTTGTACATTAAGTTCCTCCAGCTGAACAAACTTCGCAAGGGGTTGGTTCGATGAGTTGGAAGCCCAATGGTTCCAACCATGACACAGAACCCTGATGCACATTCATGCATTTCAGGTATGAATGTCCTTTGTGTAAGTTTTCTTTTCTTTTTTTTTTTTTGAAGGACTAAGTTTGTATGAATATTATTTTCAGCATTATCCATGCAAATTCATGTATTTCAGGTATGAACAATTTGATGCAACCTTGTTGCTTTTATTCAGTTACTTTTCATAACTTATTAACAAAGTTACTTTTATTCATTTATGTTAATGCAAATGGAGTTTTGGATGTCCTGCCATGGGCTTCATTTGGTCTAGTTTATGTTTAGTTTGGACTTGGAATAAAATCTAGTTATGAATGTTCTTAGTGTTTTTTGGTTTTTGTTTTGGATTAATTTGGCTTACCATTTCTGATTTATCAAATTTTTATTTTAGAAAGAAATTAAATTTGCGGAGAGAAGTGTTAAGTTGACTTGAAGGACTCAATGTTATGATTTAAACGGAGGAAATTTAATTTCCAATGTGCAAGCAGCTCTCATTGACATCATCAGCATTATCAAGGAATGTTTGTTTCAAATTCTTACTTCACAGAATGTTTGTTTCAGATTCTTACTTTTGTTTGTAATAATTGCAATTTTGGAATATCAAGGTTTTCCCTAAGTTCCAACTCTTGCTTAGCTTGTTTTCTAATTGTATGAACTATGGAGTGTAATAATGTTCTTAGGAATTGTTTGTGAAGTTCTTATATCTGAACCTGAACTATTTAGAGTTTAAGGTCATATGCAATTGAGTGTCCATTGAGATAAAATTTACTTTGCGTTGTGGAAATTTAACTAGTAGTGGAAATAGCTCTATTACATAAAATAGCAAGTTAGAACCATAAAAAATTATACATTTTTTGGTGTACCATTTTTGATTTACCCATTGGCCTATTGGATTATGTTACCTTTCAGTGTGCATTATTGATAAAATTGTGATGTTAAGGGTGTCATACTAATTTCTTTTTTCCTTTGTTATTGATGATATTTTCCCTTTTTTATTAGGTTTCGAAGGGTCACAGATATGGCTTTCTTTGCTGAGGATGTTCATCTTTTGGTCAGGTAATTATCTATTTGTCTGATTATGGGTTGTGTCTTCTCTTTTTTCATGAACAAGTATCTATTTTTACAATGTTAATCATTTTAATATCCATTCTTACACTTTAGTAGTCTTCTAAAGCTTTAACATTGGTTGCTTAATTTTTTAGGAGCTGCTTCTTGATATTACAATCAGATGTCCGGTTGACAGGTTGCTTGATGATGTTTCATTACTCTCGGCTATAAGCTTCTACTTCATCCCATATGCCTTTCATTTTGTTTTGCCCCATTTAGAATAGAAAACATGATCTCTAATTTTATGTCTTTTCTCTTTCTTCTTCTTTTTAGTTGTTCTTTCATTCATGAAATCAATCAAAAAATATGAATTACTATAATGGTAAACTTAAATGACTTTTAACCATGCTATTTTTAATGGATTGTCTTACAACTATAACTGGACTTTGTAGAAAATTAATGTTTTGACTTTTTTTCCCCCTCTTTCTTCTGTTTATTTGTTGTTTAGGTTGTTAATGGTGCTTAGGTGATGTTGTGCTCAGTCTTAGGGAAATTAGATAAGGTGGAGAGATTGCTTGGTATGCAGATGGTGATACTATTGTGAGGAATGAGCATAATCAGTCAATAGTATATGCATATAGTACATTTTTGTTTGTGATTCTTCCAATATTCTCATTATTTATTGGGTTAGAAATCAGAGCATTTTATTAAAACCAAATGTTTCATTTGGATTGATCAGTTGAATTGCACTTGCATTTGATAAGAAAAAGGAACTCCTCAATGAGTGATGGCTGTAATTTATTTATTTTTTTTTTTTTTGGTGATTCAAAATGGTAGATGTACACTAAAGAAGTTATATTTCAACCTTTGTTTTCAATAAATAAGCAACCTGACAACATATGTTTGATGGAAATTCCTTGGTTGATGCTTGTGACTTATTTATTTATTCTCCCCCTTGTTTTATCCTTCTTGAGTCCATCTTTTTTTTTTTATGTTTGAAAAAATCCAAATGTTAAATATTTCTTACAGTAATTTGGTCTTCACATTCGAGTTTCGTATTGATTAGGTTAATACTTTTTGATTGATTTCTCTCTTTCCTTTTTCTTTTTTGGTGAAATGGAGAATATTCACTAATGTTTGAATAAAAACATTGAACAAAGTGAATAATAGTAGATGAATATGATTGTGCAATTGTTTTGCTTGAGTGATTCCTATTTCTCGTGTTCATGTAGTACTGGACTAGATGTTCCAACACCTTTTCTTAAAGTAGAAAAGAAAAGCAAATCAATCTGCTTTTGGATTTTCAAAGAAGCGAACTCGAAATTGGCTAATGCATAAAAAAGTTGACAAAAAATTCCTCATTTTAATGCCTCATTTTACTTCCTTTGTGATTACAGGCTTAGGAGCAGTATTTTGGCAACGAAATCAAGCCTTTCTGTCTGATGAATATTTGTCAAATTGATGAGATCTCATGGAAGAAATAAGGCTTCAAAGGATCAACATTTCAAGTGTGAAGAAAACTTGAAGACATTGATGTTCAAGCATGAAGAACAACTAGATTTGAAGACCAATTTTAAGAGGGAAAGATTTGATGAAATTAAAGAACCTTTTAAGTCTTGGATTATAACATCAATGTTGGGGTTGGAGAGCATAATTTCATGTCAAGATTGCATACAATTTGAAGAAGGATCAAAATTGCATGAAAACTTGATGAAATAGGGCCTAAATAATGCAAAAAAATGTTGGGAAAGGGTCCAGCCAGCGCCTGCCAATTACCGTCGGTTGCCTACCATTTTTCAGCCCAAAATAGACCAAAACAAAATAATGCACAGGTCTCAGAGTGCTAAACAGCTTTTGTTTTGGTCTATTGTTAATCGTATGCATACGTTAGATGATTTAGATGGAAGATTTGTGCGTACTTTGAAAAGAAAATGTTTCTTGAGCCTAATGTGTCACAATTCCAAATTTGATACTCTTTTATTCTATGATTTACGGGGTCATAAACCAAAGGGACTTAAGAATTGTGATTTGATGGCAAGAGTTTTGTATTTTTTAAACTTACCATGCATGAATTTTATCTTTGGAAGTTCTATTATTCAATGCTTATTGGAGTAATAAACCAATGGAAGTTATGAGTGATACCATTCTATATCTTTTGAGTTTAAATTGGATGGTATTCCTGATAGTATCATGTACTAGAACAATGACATAATTTGTATTTGTGCTTTGAAATGTATTTATGAGATTGATTTTATTATATCTATTTTTTCCATAAATAATACTATTTGCCTTTTGGTCAAAAAATATGTGACTTAATAGTAAACCCTTTTGGCAATAGATATATTATTCTAAAGATTCAATATTCAGTTATTATTGTTGGAAAGATAATAAATTAAGAATAGTATGTAATCTTACTGATGAACACATTTTACTAATCATAAATATGGGATATTCAAGTCAGAACATAAATACATATTAGAGAATGATGTATTGGACATGACCCATGATGATGAATTACAACATGGATTATGTCATAAGTAATTCTCATTTTTATAGTCATTTTTAAGTCCATCGACCTAATTTCATTATGGATTTCTATGTGAGAAATTCTATGTCTTGACCTAGTCTAATATTATCTTTAACCGAATAACAATATAGGCTTTAGTTAGATATAATATGAATCATAGTGATAAATGTGAATGAAAAAGATGTGATTTGTCCCACTCATTTCGAGTGAAATATCCTTTGGGCCCTCTTGATGATTTAAACTGAGAAATGCATGGCCGTCTCAAATGAACTAATAAAGAGTTATTAGTATAATTTGTTTAGACAGTTTAATCAGAAACCAAGAAATGAATGATTATGTTATGTAAGGATGACTTAATCCATGCCTTATACTTAATACGGATATTATGTTGCAAAAGGACTAAATATTGGAGTTTAAAATAGGTTAAAATCAAATTATTGATTTCATTTAACTTGGGTAGTCATAATATCTTGCTAGAGGCCTCTTATAACTTGTGGGTTTAGACCTGCTGCCAATGTTAAATAAACCTACAGGGTTATAAACTAAAACAAGTAATCACGAGCTTTTAATTCATATTGAAATTATGATTTCAACGGAATTGGCGAAATTTCTTTTAATTGGATTTTGAAGGAAATTAAGATCATATTTTGATGAGATTAATAATTTCCGAGTTATTTTGGGATATAATTACATTTCCTAACTGTATTAAATTCGTAATATAAATATAAAAGGGAAGAGAAGCTAGGGTTAGGGTTGGCATCCTATTTGATAGGAATGGATAAATCCTAGCCTTCAATCCTATTTGATTGGAAGGAATAAATCCAAGCCGTCCATCCTATTTGATTGGAATTAATGAATCTCCACCTTTCTTTCCTCTTATTAACTATATAGAGAAAAGAATGGTCTTGCTAGGGTTGCTCTTTCGCACATAAGTTATCTTGATAGGAAGAAAACCCTAGCCGACCTCATCTCTTCTTCTCTATAGATTTCCAACACCAAGCTTCTAAATATCAGATTTGGAAAGTTTAAGGTTCTAGTAGACCGAGCAGCTCGTTGATCTTGTTAGGTGGATACAGTTAGAGGACGTTCGTGTTTCGCAACATCTAGATCAAAAGAAATTTACTGTTTCTGTTCTTCGAAATAGAAAAGGTATGATCTTCTCACAATTTGGTTTTACATAATGTACATGGACCCTGGATTGAGATTGTAAAAATTTTTATTTTCTACTGCTTTTGTGTTCATAAATCCCAATAGTGGTATCAGAGCTACTTGTGCATTATGTAAAACTGATTTTATGTGCTAACTGTGTAGCAAAGTATGATCTGTTCTATTTTGATATATAATCTGTCATGATTAGTCTTTATCTTCGATTTATATATATAGATTTGATGTATATATAATATAAATCTGTTATGCATAAACTTTCAATTTACATATATATAGATCTGATGTATATATAGCATAAATCTGTTATGCACAAACTTTCGATTTACATATATATATATATATATATATATATAGATCTGATGTATATTTATAGCATAAATCTGTTATGCACAAACTGTTTCAATTCACACATATATATAATATAGATTTGATATATATATATATATATATATACCGTAAATCTGTTATGCACAATCTGTAAGATATGTTTAATCTGTTCAAGTAGGCTAAGCATGATAATCGGATTTTATTCTGTTTAATTTGATTAACCGAACAGTTCATATATTTATAATAAAACAGTTTAATATGATTAAATTGTTATCTTAATGTTCTATTTTTAGTTGAAATGATAGGGTTCGGACTACCTAGGAAAACTGTTTTCAAATGGCAATTTTCGGAATTGCCGCCAAGGGCGATGCCTCTTGGAACCCATTTGTGTGCACCTTATAATTCGTTTAAGGTATATTTGATGTTTTTATATGTTAATGTGTTAAAATGCATGGTGCATAGCATTACCATACTCGTCCCTTGTTTTTTATTTAATTCATGGGTTGTAAATTTAAATATGATGCTTTACTAGTATAGATTTCTTTATACTATGTAACGAAGATGAAGGAGTCATTCGATACATGGTGGAGTACAATGGCAATCAAGAAGGCAAGAATATGGAGATGTTTTCTTACCTAGATTGACCTTTGGTCTTCACTTAGCTCATGAAGATCATTATAGGATTTGGGCCATGTTATGTCTCGTTTATTTTATGCTTTATATATGTATGTGATGCATTGTATGGGCTTGAATTTATTACATCATTGCCATGCCATAAAAAATTAAGTAATTAAGAAAATATTAAGTCCAAAGTGCCTTCCATTAAATGAACATTTGTCAAGATTAGGATTGTCGAAACACTGGTTCTGCCGAAGCAGAGTGTGTTAGATCATCTTAATATGGCAAGATGGATAATAGTGATTCCATATGTTTATAATGGTTAGACTTAACTAGGTTATCAAAATGGTTTTGCACCTAGGGCAACATATGGGATTTACTTGCAGGGACATGAGATGTCAATCCCATACCGTATTAAAAGTTTCTGATTAGTTGTGGGTGTTAAGCCAAACTTTCTCATAATTAAGCAGAAAGGGTAATATGATCCGTAAATTTTTCAAATGCTGAAATTTTATTTTAAATTAGTGAGAGATATAATCAATCTCATCTCTTTTGCATATTTTGTATGTAGATAATGTCTTCAAACACTAATGCAAATACATCATTGCGATCTATACTTGAAAAAGAAAAACGAAGCGAACCCAAATTTCTAGATTGGTCTAGAAATTTGAGAATAGTTCTCAAACAAGAAAGGAAGCTATATATTCTTCATGGTCCTAGCCCTAATGCTCCTGCCAATAAAGCCCCTAGAGCTGGAAAGGATGCTCATAGTAAGCATGTCAACGACTCTACGAATGTGACTTGTCTCATGCTTGCTACCATGAACTTAGAGCTTTAGAAGCAATTCGAATCTATGGAAGCATACGACATAATTGTGCAACTCAAGGAAATGTTCCAAGATCAAGCACATCAAGAAAGGTTTTCAATCACCAAGGCTTTAAGTTCATGCAAGATGGCTTCTGGCACCTCTAGTAGTGCTCATGTCCTTAAGATGAAGGGCAAAATCGACCTTCTTGAGAAACTTGGTACTCCGATCAGCTAAGAGTTGGCAATAGATATGATCTTAGGATCATTACTAGAAGAATATGACCACCTTATTATGACTCAATATGCACAGTATGGAAAAAAACCACCACTGAATTGCATGGGTTGCTAAAGCATGCTTAATAAAACATTAAAATGGCAACACCTAATGTTTTGCTGGTTTAAAGGGGACAAGGAAATCAGACAAAAAAGAAAGGCAAGGTAATGGTGAACAAGGGAAAAGGCAAGAATCAGTCTAAGCGCAAACCCAAAGTTAAGTCACCAAAGCCACCTAAGGAAGGATGTTGCTTCTATTGCCATAAACCTGGTCATTAGAAGCGAAATTGCAACCTCTATGTGGAAGAACTTAAAAAGACGAAGAGCAGTGAGACTGCTGCTTTACATATTTTTGTTATTGAAATTAATTTATTTACTTGTGCTTCATAGGTATTAGTATGAATATGTAGGGCCTACGCAGTAGTAGATCATTGGCAAAAGGAGAAGTGGACCTGTAGGAACATATGAGTTGCTTTTGCTGGCTTATTTTAAACTTAGACAATTATTATTTCGTTCCTGCTATGAGTAGGAACATTATTTCAGTTTCTTGTTTGGACATCTTTGGTTTCGATTTATTATTAAGTATAATATTTGTTCCATTTATAAAGAAGGTATTTTCTATGGAGATGCCTTTTTGTCTAATGGATTATATCTTCTCAACCTTGATGGATCAAACAACAAGCCCATTTATAACATTAATACAAAGAAATTTAAATCTAATGATTTAAATCAAACCTATTTCTGGCATTGTCGTTTGGGACACATAAACCAGAATCGCATGTCCAAACTCCATCATGATGTATTATTGCATTCATTTGATTTAGAACCAATCTTCTTTGGGTTTGCTTCGATGCCTAGTTTGGAGACCATGTAACTTAAGAATGTGCTCGCTTCAACCCCGAAAGAGCATTTCTTTGGATTTAGTTTCAACCATTGTGTATCATGCACAAGAATGATTCTTCCAGATTGTTGAAAAAAGATTAAGGTGTGGGGGATTTTATCAAAATATCATCAACATAAATCTCTATGTTTCTTGGCGAACATTCCATTCACCATGTCTTGGAAATATGCACCAGCACTCTTCAGCCCGAATGACATCCTCATTTAACAACATAAGCCTTGAAGCTTGACAAATGATGTCTTGTCCTTATCTTCCCTTGCCATTTGAATTTGATGATAGCCTTTATGAGCATCTAGGAAAGATTGTAAAGATAACATGTTGTAGCATTGCCTAGATGATTAGTTCTTGGCATTGGGAATGACTTTTTTGGTAGGGCCTTGTTCAAAGAGTTAATGTAAATGCATATGCTCCACATACCATTAGTTTTTGGAACAATGACTTGATTGGCTAGCCATATGGGAAATTGAACTCTCTTGATTATTCTCGCTTGCAATAAGTCTTGGGCTTTAGTTTTGATGGCCTTTAGTTTCCCTTGAGCAAAAAATTTTCTTTTCTAAACCACTGGGGTGTATGAATGTACTACCAAGCAGTGCTTTAAAAATCCTTGAGGAATAACTCCCATATCCCTTTGTCATCTAGGCAAAGATTTGTCGATACTGGGCCAGTAAATTTAGCCAATCTTGCTTGATTCGTATTGGAAAACTAAAATCCTTGAGGAATAACTCCCATATCCCTTTGTCATCTAGGCAAAGATGTGTCGATACTGGGCCAGTAAATTTAGCCAATCTTGCTTGATTCGTATTGGAAAACTTTTCCCAATCATGAATTTCTTGTCTGGGAACTTTCAGTTTATCTGGAATTCTTCTAGATCCCCACTGGGTTCAACTCTTTCTTTGACTTAATCATCGGTCTCATCAGCAACAAGTAGTTTCATGCCTTATCCTCTGGTTTTGAACTTGAAATTGCCATATGAAAACAAATATGAGCAGCTTGGATAACGCCATTAATCTTGATAGGGTTGCTCCCACTGGGAATCATCAACATGTTATAGAAGGTGTTGATCTGAGCTTGCATGAGATTCAAGCTCAATCTTCCCTATACAACATTATAGCTCAATGGTTAATCCATAATGACAAATTCAGCATGTGTCTTGATTAGACTCAGTCCAAAGCCCCATTAAACATGTAGACGTGTTGTACCCAGAGCATAAATTGTTCCTCTTAAAAGTCCTTCAAGTGGTATTCTATCTATTTTTATTAAAGAATCTTGCAGTCACATTTTTCGTGTGTAAATCATAATAATGGATAGTTGTTGAAATCTTGGTATCTACCAAGATCCTTTTTACCAAACAATTGGCTATTGTCAGAGAAATTACCAAAGGTATGTCATTATTGTCCATTTGTGAAGGATCGATTTTCAGTTTCATTTTAGGTTAGACTCAATGTTGTTAAAGACGAACCGGACCGACCTGTCAAACCGGTCAGACCTTATCTCGGTAAGCCTACTGGTTCGATCAAGTCTGCTAGCCGTCTCCAGCTTAAATTCAGGTTCGATTGAAACAAACTAGGTCAAACCGAGAACTGGTTGAAACCTATTTCCCTGATCTTTTTTTAAAAAAAAGGCAATTTTAAGTGAAAAAAAAGTGAAAGCATCATTTTGATGATTTTCCAGGAGCTCGATTTATTGTAACGACGTTACGTGTCTACTATTTTGGTTTTTATATTGTTTCTCTCAAATTTTCCTACTTGCCTAAATTTTTTTAAGAACCCTCCCCATTGTAGCTTCTTTATCAATACCTTTCTCTCTTCTATTTCACCCTTGAGTGTTCTGATTATCGGAGAACATGAGAAACTAGAAAACTATTGGTCTTGTTGTGATGGGTTCAAGTTTAAGCATACCAATACAAGTTTAGCTTATTTTTATTTATGTTTCAATTTCGATAATCCATTTGATATTCACAAATCAAAAAAAAAAAATTTTAAAGTGTAGATCTGGATAAATTGATTGATTCCTGAAAACAAGACATAGCAATTGCTTCGGTTTAGTGTGAAAGAAAATTTATACAGCCTAGATCATGTAGGGAAACACAAAATCATCAATTGATATATAACAAGTTTATATTGAGAAAGGTGAACACCAGATCTTTTTGTAAGGAGCTAACACTATATTAAATCAAACTGCATTCTTGGCATCATGCCTCGTATTGAGTACTAAACAATAACAATTAGGCAATATAGAAGTTTTACGATCTAATAATGCAAATGACCAAATGAAGTTAGCACAAAAATTAGATAATACTTATGAAATAAGTTGGGCCTTTTCTCAATAGTTTTCATGTTAGCACAGAAATTAGTTAATAGTCATGAAATAAGATGAGCCTTTTCTCAATAGCTTTCATGCCATGTTTTTACCAAAAAATTTAACCACTTGATTGAAATGGAAGACCAACAGAGACAGACTTAAACACTGCAAATCTGCAAATAAGTCTAAAAGGTCACAAATTCTCACAGTGCCTGCACTACTAATCGAATTTGAGGTTGGAAACAACAACCTTTGTGCTCAACCTAGCATTCTTTCCAATAGCAACCCAATTTGTAATGAAGCTACTAAAGAGGTAATACAAGATGAAATAGAAAACTAGGGGTTTCTTTGGACAGACTGAAGAAGTTAAAACAATGGTTTTACGTTGGGAGGCTTTCCAATAGCAACCCAATTTTGTCCAAGGAAACCCAAGTTTTCTCCTCCAACTTGAAGAGATTTTACAATAAAAAAATTAAAAAAAATTAAAAAACAGATACTACTGCACAACGTACATATGGGTCTGAGAGGCAAACGGGAGGAGAAAACTGCTCGTTCTCTTGCCGGAGGAGAAGCTCATTCTCTTGCTTGGAATTGCCGGAGGAAAACAATTCATGCTGGGCGACCATTACTCAAAACGTGAACAGAACAGTTTGGAACGAAAAAAAAATGAAAACAGACTAAGTACCTCGGTAGGAGAAGAACTGGGGTGATGGCAACTGACTACTGCTTCTATTGCCGGAAGAGAAGCTTGTTGGCCGAGTAGCGGAGAGAGGTTGGAATAGAGGCATCGGTTTCGGCGGGGGAAAGAAACAACCCCTAATTTTTTTTCCCCAAAATCCACTCAACGTTGTCGTTTTGGTTAGGAGTAAAAGTTCACGCTCCCAGCCGTTTAACTAACGGTTGCCGCACATATTTTGGTGTGCGAAGTAGCACATATGAGCATTCCTCTTATAGATATATATATATATATATATATATACATATATATATATATATATATATATACAGAAATGCTATTATGGGCAACGGAGCTCAAATTAGTTTTGAGCTTCAGTTAAGTTTTTAACGATCAAAGTTAACGGTCAATTATCTTTTTTTTTTTAAAATAATAATAAAAATTAATCAAGTACCCCTAGGGTTTAGTTTATCTTTTTAGGATTTAGTTTATAAAATATTTTTTTTAAAAATTTTTTTTTTATAGAACAATTTATTTTTTTCTTAAAAAAAAAGACAGTTGACCGTTAACTTTGACCGTTAGAAGCTTAACAGAAGCTCAAATTAATTTGAGCTCCGTAGCCCATAATAGCATCTCCCTATAATTAATTTGTTCTATAAATTTTTTTTTTTAAAAAATATTTTATAAACTAAATCCTAAAAAGATAAACTAAACCCTAGGGGTATTTGATTAATTTTTATTATTATTTAAAAAAAAAAAAGATAATTGACCGTTAACTTTGACCGTTAAAAATTTAACTGAAACTCAAAATTGATTTGAGCTCCGTTGCCCATAATAGCATTTATATATATATATAAATATATATATATATATATATATATATATTTATATAATGTATTTACATTTTATTGCGACTCGGCGCAAACCCGAAACTGATTTAAACCTGCCTGAGAAGACTAGACCCCTCTCGGAAGAGATGGCTTCTTTGGACACCGACGTTACCATGGTCCAGGCAGGCGAGGGCTCCAGCAGCACCGGTCCATCATCTTCGACGGCATCGACCTCAACCTCTACCAAGAAAGTCAAGCGATTCGAGATCAAAAAGTGGAACGCTGTTGCTCTCTGGGCTTGGGGTAAAACCCTAAATTAATTCGATAACACCTGTGCTTTTCTTTCGGTTTGTTTATATCTGTATCGAGTTCTTCCGAATGAATTGTTGCGAATTTTATGTTTTTCTTTGTGCAGACATCGTGGTGGATAATTGTGCCATATGTAGGAATCATATCATGGATCTCTGTGAGTTTTTATACTCCAATCTCTATCGATTTAGTATTTTTTCTTTGTTAGATATGTTTGTTGATCCCAACTGTTTTTTGAGATTCTTATACAGTTGCTGTAATTTTATGATGATGTTATCTAGGTATTGAGTGTCAAGCTAATCAAGCCAGTGCTACAAGCGAGGAGTGCACAGTTGCCTGGGGTATATTAGCTTTCTGGAACCAAATTTTGTTGCAATAACCTCTTATTCCATGTGTATTTATTTATTGGAAAAGTAATGCATTATTTTGCTAAATTGTAGGTTTTTTCCATTTTATTTTAGCTTCAAAAGAAGACAGTTCTTTTTCTTCGGGTTTGTTTTTTTTTTTTTTAACTCTTTGAATGGTTGCAAGTGCTTAAGACTTGACAATGAGTTATAGGATTTTTGCAATATTGCATATTTTCCCCGAGCTTCCTTGTTTTATAGCTGTAATTCAAAAGCTTGATATTGATTAATCTCGTGGGAAGAAAATTCAGTTTTCCTTCTCCCCGGGGACTAAAGAAGAAAATTGAAGAATGTACAAGACAATAAGGACTCCACATCCTTTTAGTTGCAATGCAGTCTCTATCTAACCCTTTGAATTCTATGATCAGGAGAGCTGCACCAAAATGCATTTGAATCGGTTGACAAAAAAAACTGAACTGCTTGATATAGCCACTTTCCTTCATTCAAATTGTTGAAGGAGAGTGGTGTAGACAAAGGGAAGGGAACTAAAGAAGGGAGAAGTGGTGTAGGAAGATGATTGAGATGGTATGAACAGAAGAAAAGTTTTGGATGTGAGAATGTTGTAGATCATAGAAAGGCGGGAGATAATTTGTAGAATTTTAGGGTTTTGGAGAATAAATATTTCGTTCATCTTATTCAGAAAATTAATATAAATCTAGGATACCAAAATGGCATTAGTAGGATCCTGTCTAAAATATGGTATTTAACATAATAGTTGACATTATTTCATCAGGTACTAGGATTGGGCAAGTTGTTTGAATTGGATTAGATCCTGTCTAAAATATAGTATTTAACATAATAGTTGACATATTTTCATCAGGTAGTAGGATTAGTTAAGTTGGTAAAATTAGATTAAGCATGCTAGAAAAGATGTATTGCTGAACTTAGGCTTGAATGTTGAATGCTTGCAATTGGACATCAAGGAGCAAACAGTTTGCTTCAGGTTTTGTAGCAATCTATGCTTATAAGTAATTATTTTAGTGGAACAACCAGCAAGATGAATGCCCAAGGACAGAATACAGTGCATGTGCCAGGATATCTACTAGGATTACTGTATTGGCGATTGAAGTTCCTTGTTTCTGGACTTAATTGATGGAAGACATGACTTTTCCTTTGGTTGCCCCACTTAACCATTTAATGTTTGGTGAAGATGGTTGGTTGTTTCTGTTGTTCTTTTTGCATATTTGTGGTGATGCTTGCATCTTTTCTGCTGGTGAATTCCTTGTTTTGGTTGAAAATTTTGAATTGTTTATAGTTTTGGATTTGCTGACAACTAGGAAAAAAGCAAGAGAAAATCTGAAAGTAAGTGATGAAGACTCAAAGTTGATGTATGCTTACTTAGATATGTTTGCAATTTGAATCTCTCTGCTTATTGTGATAGGATGCTTATGGGCATTTTTCTTCAACAATAAATAAGATGAATGTCCAAGAATTGATGACTCTGCATATCTGGTTTATCTTTAAACATTTAACTGTCACAAAAATGTTTAAAGATCTTTGTGTACTCTCTCTGCTATTATTCTTATGTTTTTGCAGGATACAATGGCATCTCTATATGCATTTGTCAGTTTTAGAATACATGGCAACTCTTGCCACCATTTAGATACTGTTCCTGTTACACTACATTTCCTTTAATGAGAAGTTTATTGCCTTAGGTGTTTGCAACCATGCATTCCATTTCCACTGCATTAGCAGGTGGTTGAAGACTCGACAGGTGTGCCCATTGGGTAAGTTCTCTGCCTGACCGTGTTGTTTATGGATTGATAAGCCTTCTGTTATCTGCTTATCTTTTTATGCTTGTACGACACAGATAACAGCGAATGGGAGTTCCAGAAGTATGGTCACTAGGCTGCTCAAGGAAATGAATTCTGTCTCTTTCTAATGCGATGTGGTTGGAAAAGAGGCCTTGTTATCCCCCTGATCCTCACAAATATCATATGTAAAGAATTCTCCAAAGCACATCTGAAGTAGAAATTCTGATCTAGTACTGCCTTTTAGTGTGAGAAATATTCAGATATTTTTTATGAAGTCGTGAATTAGAAATGATTCTGGCAATTAGAACTGATCAATCATTTTCTAGATTTTTCGTGGGTGTTATGTTTCTGAATGTGATAATGTTTTTAGCATTGTTTTGTGGATCGGACCAGACCAGCCGATCGGATCGGTTAGACCGTAAATCGATCCACTGGTCGGTTCAATTTGAAAGGTAAAATCAAAAACTTTAAAAATCGTTTTCTTTTTATTAAATCGCATTGGATTGGACGGTCCAACGACGGTTGGACTGGTCGGTTATTTTAAAAAAAATATTTTTAGTCAAATTGAAGAAATTATAAATTATAAATTTCTAATTGAAATTCTTTCAAAATTGTTTTATTAATTATAATTTAAATCATTTAATTTTCTTCTTTTATTTTTCAATTTTTATAAAATATTAATAATAATTTTTTTTGGGGGAAAGTTAGATTGGTGAAAGTTGTTATTGATGTTAAATTTTCTTTTATGAAAATATGTTCTAATATCATTTTAAATTATTTAAATATTAAAATATTTATTGAAGGATAAGAAAGTAAAATTTTATTGATAAAGTATAATGTTACATTATAAAAATGAATATTATATAAATAACCTAAGTTAGTAATAATATAAAAAGATTAATTTATAAATAAATAATTTAATAAATCATAAGAATTTTAATATATTTTAATCTATAAAATAAAATTTTTTAATTATTAAATTAATCGGTTTAATTACTATTTGATTACGGTTGAGCCACTAACTTTTCCGATTTGATGACATGTATGAAAACATCGATTTCTAGATTTAAGGCAATACGAAGTCATTCAGGCCAATCCAGACTTTTTGGATTTAACAAATTTATCATATAACTTTTTTGTTGATTTTTTGCATCTGCCCTCTTGAGAATTGTTGATAATAACTAGTAATGGTATGCGGATTTCAGACATGTGGTCTGGTTGTGCCAAAGGGCTCCCAAATTATATAGGATGACCGGAAATTGAATGTAACCAAATCTGCCTCTTTTGGCCCTTTTATTTGTTTAAGAGCATGGAGGCTTTGAATTTTTAGTTTTATTGCAGTTTCTTTCATGCAAAAATGTCTTGTTAGTGGTTTCTTAAAATTTTCGAAGGAAACTCAGATTTGCATAACATCATCTTGGAGTCCCAGACAACTATCCACCCATGCAGAAACGACGATTCTTCAATCTGGATAAATAGGAGGTGACAAAAGTTGAAGTAATGGACTTGATGGTAACAACTATTATTCGGAGGGCCCAATTCCTTTCCTAGTTGTCTGATCTGGTAGCTGTGCCAAAATTGAATGGCTCTTGGAGAATCTGCATCAATTTCATATCATTGAATAGAGCCATCCCTAAGAAGCCTCTCTTGGTACCCAGGATCGATTAGATGTTGGATACAACAACTAGGTTCACATATCTTTGTTTCTTAGATATGCACAAAGGCTACCATCATATCCAAATGGCAGAAGCAGATGAAGAAAAAACAACATTTGTTGTCACCCTGAAAAAAAGTGTCCTTTGGATTGAAAAATGCAGGAGCAAACTTCCAAGATATGATAAACTACATGTTTACCAACCAGCTGAGTTGGAACATGGAAGCTTATGTGGATGACCTACTTGTAAAGTCCGGCACACAGCAAGGATTGTTGGATGACTTGGAGGAATCTTTCAAAGTTATGTTGAAATATGGTTGTTCATTTGGAGTGGAAGTAGGAAAATTTTTGGGATACATGGTTTCAAGACCAGGCATTGAGGAAAATCCAAGCAAAATAAAAGAACTCATTGAAATGCAGCCCCCGAAATCCATCAAGCAACTCGAGACTCAATTGTTGATTCTCTTAAAATCAGTTTGGATGCAGTAGTTCAAGGCCAAAACTATGTGTTTGGCATGGGTGTATTTCATACTCATGAGAATAGAATGTTCATGTTTTATGCTTTCTTATTAGTGCTTGAGAGATTTCATGTCTTTGTATAGGCTTATTAGGCTAAGTTAATGTTTTCAGAACCGGACCGATCATCGAATTGGAAAAGTTATTGGTTTACGGTTCAGTGGTTCAACCGTAATGAAACGGTAATTGAACAGGTTAATTTAATAATTAAATAATTTTTATTATATATGTTAAATATATTAATATTATGATTTACTATGTTATTTATTCATTAAAGATAGATTAGTCTTTTTATATTTTTACAAGCTTAGGTTATTTATATAGTTTTCTTTTTTGTAATATAAAACAATGTACTTTACTAATGAAATCTTAATTTCCTTTTCTTCAACAAATATTTTAATATTCAAATAGTTTAAAATTATATCTAAACATATTTTCATGGAAGAAAATTTAATATCAAACACAACTTCTGCAAAAAAATTTTTGTTATTGGTATTTTGTGAAATTGGAGAGTAAACGAAGAAAATTAAGTGATTTAGGTTACAATTAGGGGAAATAATTTAGAAAAATTTTCAATTAGGAGTTTGTAGTTTTTAATTTCTTCAATTTGACAAAAAAAAAATTTTTGCAAAACCTTGCCTGTCCAAACCAATTTGACACAAATATATTAATTTTTAAAATTTTCGATTTTGTCCCTTAGACCGAACCGACCATTGGATCATTTCAACGTCTGACAGGTCTGACCAGCAGGTTCGGCCCACAAAACAGTGGGCTACATTATAGCTATTGGCACATATGTCTTGGTGATGTTAAATTGTCAAAATGCAAATCATGAAACTTCTACTGCATTGTTTCTGAAATTTAGTTCATTAAAAGTATGATTTGGATTATGATTGTTATAGAATGTTTAACTAGCATAATCTTTATTTTTAAATTCTATAATTTGTATTATGTTTGTGTTTGTAGATGACACAAGATTGGTTCTCCGTTGAGTCATTCAACAGATTCCGAAGTGAGCTAGTATCTCACAAAAATAACAATGACTTGGACGAGGAGAGCAGTGATGATGATGCCCAAAGCTTGAAAAGTTGAACGAGGAGCATGCAAAAGCCATTCAAGAGGGGATAGACATAAACTACAAGGCTTTGAAAAATAAAACACATGTGAGTCATTCCTTTAGGGCCCATGAATTTGTTTATTTTACATAGTTAATTCAGAGGAAATCTAATGGAAGCCCTTAATGTAGATACATGCTTTGCTATGCTTTTTCTTGTAACAGATGATGGAAGCCACACGAACAACAAGTGACCCCCCACTCCCAGTTGCAGTGACACCGATTCAGCAGGTTAACCAAATGCAAATCTTTAGCAAGGGATATTCTTCTATTGGCTCCTAGAAGTCTAAGAATCACAACGATTCTGCAATGGCCCCAACAAAAAATGCCTGCACAACCTCAGGTGGAAATAAACTAGTTGATATAAACTGAAATTCTAATGCTCGTTTTGTATTTTAACTTACTAAGCAGGTCAGACAACTGCATCCTCAAGTAACAAATGTCGTGGAAAAGCTAAGCTACCAAGCAAATGGAAGGAGATTAAGGTATGTTCCAAGTAATTGTCAGAAGCTATTATATAGATAAATTCTTTTTATAACAATTTTTTACACTAGTATTGATTCAGGAAGGAACATATTATGCTTCTTTTCTTGTGTATTTCAAAGGAGTCTATTTTCTAAAGATTGTGATGATTTTATAAAATTCAAGTTTCTTATATCTCATAATAGTTGCTTCGACTTTGAAATGAATAATCATTAATAGTGCATTGTATTTCATTTAAGCAAAATAGTACATTGCCAAACAATAACATCACAAGGAGCGTGGTATTTTAGATGATTAATTCGAGCCGGAGAGATCATAAACGTAGCTTGAAAAAGGAATTTTTTGAACCTTATCAAGATAGCCAAGAAATACCCCCTTCTAGGCAATGGGAAACTATATGCAAATAGTGGAAGTTAGACGAAGTGAATGTTAAGCTGTATTCTTCGATTTCCAACTCCTTTTTTGTTTTCCACTCACTTTTTATTGATTGGATAAACAATTATCACCATGTCTCTAATTAGATTATAAAATTATATGTGGGCTTAGTGTGCTTGAAACTCATTAAATCGAGCACACCAACAGTTTCCCCACGTCACAAGGAAGACACCATTTTCAATAATCAGTGAACAAGTAAGCTCTAAAGTTTGGACTTTTGATGGAATGTTTAAATAAGATCATGTGCTAATCTTTATTCCACATTTACTGCTATCCTCTGAGGGGAATAGGTTGACACAATATGATGTCTTCGTTGCCACAAGAAAATGAAAAGATTCCTCCTCAGTTGATAAGAGTATGCAGGATCTACTTGTAAGTCCTCGCACTTTTTCTATTGATTTCAAATTGTAGGCTAAGTATATTGGCACTCAAGTTTTGACAAGTTTTAAAAAAAAAACTAATGTATCACTCTCTATTACTATGATGTATATTGGAGTCTCAATTGGAGCATGAGTACATGGCAAGGCCCGAGGATTCTCACACAGATGCTGTAAAGGAACAAATCTACACCTCTACAATTGGTAAAAATAGAAAGGGTCGTGTGTGTTGCATGGGAAAGGGGCTCTCAAAGTCAATTTTAAAGGCGTCGGAAGCTAAGGAATTGAAAGTAGAGATGGAGCAAATTCGGGTTAATTGGGCAAAAAATTTAGAGAACAAAAGGGTAAAAATGAGGAAGGATTTTCAGCTCGAGAAAGTGGCTTTCAAGGTAGATTTGGAGAGTAAGATGCAAGAATAGGTTTGGAGATAGGTGGGGGAGGAAATGAGGGCATTTTCTTTCACGAATTGGTCCACATAATAAGGGTTTTTTACCTACAGCCCCATTTCCAACCTCAAGTGCTTCCAACACTTCGCCTAGTTTTTATTCAACCAGTATAAAACCTATCAATGCTGATGATTCAGACCATTTCGCTTCATGCCCAACTTGATGCTCTTTCCATTTAAGGTATACATTGTTATCTATCTCAAGGAATTCACTAGCCCTATTTCTTGTTGCAGATATTAACAGTAGTTTGGAATTACTTGCACATAGAATTTGAAGAGTTTGTTTTTGGTGAGACATACTTGTGATTGTGTGGTTGATAGGTTTTTTGGTGTTGTGTATCTGTGCGGTGTGACATTTGATTTTTAATGAGTCTTGGTCTTTGAAAATTCCTACTATCTAATTTTATTTTCACAGAAAGGGAGTTGTTGAGTGTGATTTTTATCATAGGTTTTGGGTGCTTCAACCATTAAAGGTTCCCCTTTTAAATCTTGTGAGTGTTTCTGTGATGAAATTATTCATTTTATTCTTGATTTTTTTTTGGTGAAAATAGTATCTTTTTGCGTTATGCATGTTGAGTACAAGAATGTAATCCTGTAAATTTTTTTTAGCTTGAGCTTCATATTGGGTTTCTGGTTGTGAGAATTGGATTAAATTATAGATATGGAGTTGTGTGATTGGGTATGTAGCAGGAAAAAGGAAGTTCTAGCAGCTCGCATGCCGATATATATGCCTTGTTATAATGACTAGGTACATATTCTTTTCTATTCCAGATTTATAATCCTAGACTTTTCAGTGGGATTCTGTATAATTTCCTCACGAACATATACATATATATTGGAAACAACCCAATATTTGAGAACCCTTTTATTTCATGTGCTACTAGTTTATTAATTCTTTAGATACTAGCCAAGAGTGATAATATCTGAGTTTTAAATCGTTTTGAAATCTCTATTTTTCTTTGCATGAATTTCTATTTGTCCAACGATATATCATAACCATTTACAGTCAATTTGTTCAAAAGTACAAAAAAAATGGAAAATTTTTATAAATTTTTTATTACGATTAACGTATATGGTATTTGTTTGTATCGACACTTTTGATTAATATATTTTTCTATATATATTGTTGGTAAACAATTTCAATTAACATTTTAAATTCATTTTCAATAAATTCCAATGTGCTATATATATATTTTAAATGTACATACACTTTATACGATGGCTCAAGAGCATTCATATATAAGTCCTATTAAATATAACACCTATTTAAAAAAATATTATTAACCTCTCTATAGTTGCCCTATATATTTACGAGGCTTTAAGACCTTTATACAATGCCCCTTATCGTAGCAAAAAAATTTTTCTATACGACAGGCTATAAGGTCTTTTTCGCTACTTTCAGATATAAACTTTTTTTAAAACGCCACTAATAGCCGTCGTATTTACCATTGCAAAAAGTATATATAACGGCCTTTTTTTCGTCGAATCTTTTTTGCCACACCAGTATTCTCGCGACTCGATGACCTTTGTATATGCTGTGTACGGCGGATTTGGAGGTATATAACCTAGTGAGTTTCTAGTAGTGACAGAAAAACCTGTAAAAACTAGAAATTCACTTGGAAAGCAAAAAAGGATAGGTTTTAGAGATGACACAACATCTACAAAGAACATAAGAAGAAGAACAAACAAAAAAGAAACTCCTTGTTCTTTTGCAAACTGCCAGAAAACTACCAAAAGATCAACACTGACAGAAGATCACTGTGCGAAATTGGCAAAAATGCACGAACTGCTCAAAAAGACTTTGAAAATCTCTCAGTGAGTGCTCTCAAATTACAAAAAACCAAAAAGTGATCTTCAAGCCTTTGAAGATCTTTTAAATAACTTCAAAAATCACCTTTTTGCACTTTGACCCAGGCATCGAGTACATCTCCCCCTTACACGTGGCAGAACGGCTATCAACAGATGCTAGAAAGTATGGACAGTCATGTCCCGTCAATGTCTCAAATATATCCAAAAGTTCCAGTCACAAAACTAGAACTCTCCATCTCCTCCTACCCATTTCATTTTTCAAAAGGGCAAGGAGCCTTAATAAGCAAGGAAACCGAAACTCAACTAAACTAGTTCCCGGAACTATAAAATATTTTCCTGGAACTTATATAAAACCGTATCCCTTTTTTCTCCTTTTTCATTTTTAGAAAGGGCATATCGTATATACACACCTTTGGGTACATTTTTTATCATGCCAACTCAATATTTAAGAGCATATTAATGGTGAAAATTACTCTACTAAGTAAGAGCTTTCCATTGATATATTGATTACATGTTATCATTAACAATTACAATGACAAAATTCCCATCGAAGTAAGACATTCACCCATCTATCAGAAGATATTGTTCACCCAAATCCCACATCGACTAGGCAAGGAAAGACTTCACAAAAGTCTTTTCTATAAAAGCATTAAAAAACAACTACCATATGTAATTTTTGACTTGCTGATTTTATTCATACTATTCACATTTTCCCACATCTGGACTGCATCTAACTTAAGCATCGGAGAAGTACCGGGAAACCCCACTCTACAGCTTTGATTATTTTTTTTTTTTTGTAACTATCCAAATCAGGCTCATTGAATCTCGTACACCCTGCAACATCAGTAAATATTCTAAAGCCTATCCAATATTGTATCCATCTCCGAACTATGAATGGTGATGTCAAGATTTAGGCTCATAAAGTATGAACGTCTCCCAATTTTGTGTTTTTCTTGTTGTTTAATTTCACACATGAGTGCCTTGAGAAAGCAAGTACATTACATGAAATCAAAGATTTTCAATATGGATCTTGGTTAGGAATGGATGGGGTTCCTTTGGAAAATGTGGTGGGTATTACCATTCCATTGCCTGAACATGAAGTAGGACATATTTCTTAGATCAAATGAGGATTCTTCTATGAATATGGATAATAAAAGTGTAGAGAAGGAACATGGATGCAGCTCTATTCAAATTCCAGATTATGCTGGTAGTCCCCCAAATTTTTATTAAAAGGAATCCTGAATTAGATGAGGCTGAAAAGGTAAGGTCCCAGTTTCTCTTGCATCTCCCTTGAAGAAACTAAAGAAACCAAGGTTGTGGCTACTATAAAGTAATGCAGATAAAAAAGAGTCTATTGAGTTGGAGTTGTTGAGGTTTGGGGTCACCCTCTGCAATTCGTTCTTTAAAAGATCTAATTAGGTATTATAAACCCAAATGTTGTTCCCTATGGAAACCAAATTGTCTCAGCATAAAGCATTTTTACATTAAAAGCAAGTCTTGGATTTGCAATAGGAGCTATTTTGGATCAAGTTGGTTTACTTAGGGTGCTAGCCTTTTCTGGGCGGATGAGATGGATGTTCAGCTTCAAAGTTTTTCAGTTGGACATATTGATGTCCAAGTCAAGAACTGGTGGAATGGATCAACGGGTTAATAAGAGGCTTCTATGGCAACTGATTTCTAATTTAAGACATTATTCATGGACGTCACTTATAAAACCTTAATTAACGTTATATATTTTTTTTGAAAAAAATTATTAATCTATATACATTAAAAATGAGTATATACAACTGTCTTTTGGTTGTCATATATAATCCAATTTTATACAGTGGTTAAAGAACCGTCATATATAAGTAGATTATATATGACAGCTCAAGGGCCATCATATTTAACTTAAGTATATAAGATGGTTAACATTATATACGACGGTCCTAACCGTAGCAAAAAACAAGTTTATACGATAGCTTATACGATGATCTTGTAGCAAAAGGTTCTTATTCACGGTGTCGGATATAAAGTTTTTATAAGACTCCTTGGACGGACGCCGTCGTATGAAGTAAATACGACGGTCTTTTCTACTTCGAAATTGTTTTGCCACACCTGTATTTGCGACCGCCCGTATATATTCAAAGGGCTGTCGTATATATATACGATGACCCTTTGAATATATACGGCTGCCCGAACCCAATTTCTTGTAGTGATTGAAGTGTAGAAGGGGAGCTTATGGAAGAAATTTCAGTTCATCAGGAAGATAACATTGAAGCCGAGGAGTGAAGAGCAGCCAAGTTCATACAAAGTTCGTCATTGGACATCCTCTTGCATATCTTTTTATCCAAAAAAGGAATGCACTACAAAGCAAAGGTCTGGTCCACCATTTAAATAAAGAATTTGAGGTCTCTAAGGCAAGATCATTTTTCCATTTCTTAAATTCCTAACTAGGAGTATCAAAAACCTCTTTCTAAATTTTTAACACACTATTTGATTGATCAACAGCAGTACAAGCTAGAAGTCCAAATGCGTTTCACTTGTCACTACATTCTTTATCTTTAGCAGCCGTAGAATCATCTCTATTGATACAAGAAGGCAAAGCTTTACCTCTAACTGGAGTAAAAGAAGGAGAAGAGATGGCCATAGCCTTGGAAAGAGAGTTTTCTTTTGATTCTCTAGAGTCCTTTTGGTTGCAAGTCTCCCCTTTGATAAGATCTAAGTTTTCCCTGATTTGCTCTAGGATGGAGAAGGAACAATTCTTGAGGGAATACTTTCAGAAACCTCAATAGGTATAGAGTTTTCCGGAGCTTTAGAAGATGAACCCTTCTGAGTGGATGAGGAAGACATGGCTTGTTTAAAGCTAGGTGTGGACATAGTAAAGTTCTTCCACATGGCTAAAATATCCAAATACATAAAGGTTTGCAAATATTTATGCAGTCATATAAACATAAAGTGGGAAAGCAATAAAGAATTCAAATGTCAGCAAAAGAAGTTTGCTACCCTTAGCTTGGATTTTGAGCTCAGTCCTAAGATTGTTGAGCTTTATGAGTCTTTGATCACCTAGACCTACTCAATTCACAAAGGAAGAGGCCCATTCAGTCTCAATGCCCCCTACCTTGAAAGAACTTTTAGACTTGGTGATAGGGATCAAGCTCCTTCAATGTCTCATGGACCTATTACAAGAGCAATTACTTCAAAGAAGAAAAATGCCTTAATCACATTTATACAAAGGAAAGAAGATGAACTTGATTTTGAAGCCATATTTGAAATTACCAATCTTGATGAAGATGTTGAAACTTTAAAGTTATGGAATGCCACTTCAATTGAGCCAAAAATCAAGCATGAATATGCCAAGGGAGTGTAGAAAGAATCCATCAAGATGGCATCATGAAATACAAGCAAAATGGAGAGGAAATGATGAAGGAACATGGCTGTTTGGTGCACCTGTAAAGCAGTGCATAATAAATTCGGCTGGCTTGTTTTTAGTTAGGAAATTTGACATTTTAAAGGGGTCTTTTATGTCTTAACACCCCTAACTTCCTTCCTTAGGTTTTCTTTCAAACTTAGACTATAAATACTCTCTTATTAGCACTGGGGTGGCAGAATTTTGGAGGATACAAACACATATGTTTCAGTTTTTCTAAGTTCGTGAAGATCAAACTTGTTCTTTTGGTGAGTTCTTGAGAGACTCTTCTGAGGGTTCCTGAGGGGTTGCACAAAATGCTTTCAATTACTTGGGTTACGATATTGAATAGTCTACCAAATCAAGAGATTGGTTGATGAGGATTTACTTCATAGGTCAATCTAACTTGCCATTAAACCTTTTGATGAATTCTTGAAATTTTCATGGTGTGTGTTCTTGAGAACTTGAACCTATGAACGTCAACAATCTAGAATCACATCACTAGCCAGGTTTATGAGGAAATCTCTAGCCTCAGCAAGATCATCACTTAAGTTGGGAAGACCATTGAAAAAAGTTTTATTGAGATTCGAAGGGGAAAATCAGGAATTGGAGGAAGAAAATCGGCTAGCCTAACATGAAGATAAAATCTCTTCCAAGTCCCTACAGAAGATTGAAATGGCCCTACTAGTCTATGCCTTTGAGTAAACTGCAAATATTCAAAACCGGACTTGGACAGAGCTGATGACACTTAAAATTTTGAAGAAGTTACGGAATAACTCAAGACAAACAAGAATAGAATATATATGACAAGTAGCAATAAAAGTAGAGATCATACAGATGGCATTGGGGATTAACTGTGCCAAAGGAACTAGTCAAAACAAGATGATATTGACAAACAAGGGATGAATAAATGGAAAAACAATTCCTCCTCTAGGGTTAGCTTCGTAAAAGGTTATATACCCCTCACGAACAACATTCAGGCTATTGCTAGGAACAAGAAGTACAAGATCATTATCTCTTAGCTCCATCTTCTTGCGAATGGCTCTAAGCCTATCCTAATTAATCTTTGGGGAGAGCAAAAAAATTCTATCTCATTAGGAGATAATACGGGACCAATAGTCGCGTAGCACGTCACGTAATCTAAGGCAAATAAGATATCGCCTCAGGGACATTAGAAAACAAGTAGTCTGAAGAAGCAATTGCAAAAAATAGAAGTTCAATAGAGTTTAAAAGAACTTCCATAGAAGATTGTTTAAGAAGGTGAAGAGATAAAACTCGCGGAGACACAGTTGGAGCCCTAAGAGGAACTCAAAGTTTACAAGAAGAAAGATGGCAGGCGGAATTTCAGTAAAACTAGAAGAGGAGACTTTTTTGTCCCACTTACATCAAAGATTGGAAATATCCAAAGTTATCAAGAGAAGCCACCCTCTACTATTTGTTGCCAAAATTAGTAATTAATGCAGTTGTCAAATCAAATAAGTTAAAAGACAGTTTAGACGGTTGAGCTTCCAGCGACCTTCAATAAACTCTGAACGAAAAGGTACAATTACTAAAATTACAGCGTTTCAACTTCCAAAATGTTTAATATTTTCAATTTCCAAAATGTTTAATGTTTAACATTTTCAAAGAGGGTAATGATGGGTTACGACCCAAAGGACCTGACCCAACTACTCATAAACCCAGACCAAAGAGTAAAGATCCTACCCGGTCTAGACCTAAGAAGGTCTATAAATATACACTCATAAAACCTAATAAAGGTTCTTATACATGACCACGACCTCCTATACTATCTCAGCAAAACTCGAGACCTACAAGTCAAAGACTTGCGATAGAGATATAGGTCACCAGGGACATCCTCAAAGGTCGTGAGCCATCATCAAGGTCTCCAGAGAGCTCCCCAATGACCTATGGGGATCATGAAACTCTTTCCTGACCATCACCGAGACTTCTTAAAGGAACGTAACACACTCCAACAAGGATTCTCCCATAGGGAGAATATGATCAACGATTGACTAGATACACCTTCTTTCGATCAAACTAAATCACACGAGATATAGTTGATTTCCATCTAGACACAACTCTTGAATTGAAGGAAATTGATTAACTTCCACCAAAATAAGAGACCATGATCACGGATCGAAAGGCAAGGAGAATACATTCAGCCTACTAGTTTATACTCTTCATCTTTCTAAACTCTTTCTACTGACTGACTCGATTATCGAAGTGCACCCAAGGGCGAAAGCCCCCTCCGGTGATCCACTTTTAATCTCTGGTTGTTCTTACAAGCGTCATGGAAGCGGGGTGACCCAGAGGACCAATTTGTCCATCATCACTGGGTAATTACATTTTGAACTAAGAAGTCACTAACTCTCTCTGAATTTACATCCCATACAATCCATTCTAACTTGATCGTCGGAGTTATCCTAAGGGCGACAACCCTTTCCGGTGATCTCACTCTTCCTTTTGTTGTTCTCACTCCGAAGGTCTCTTTTGAGCTCCATCAACAATAAAAGAAGATAATTACAAACTTTGAATAGGTTCTTTGATTAGCTGGAAAAAATCTGCTCATGTTTTGTAAAATTATGGGCTTTTAGTCTATTTGTCTCTCATCTTTAGGTCAAACTATAGTTTGATCCCAATTTTTTTTCTCAATGGTGCCTTATCATATTATGATCAACCATTTTTCGCTCAAATCGTCATTCTCTTACAAGTCATAATGCGGAACTGGCCACGTGACCAGTGTGTACTTTACTAATTTAAAAGGGAAAAAAATGTCAATTATAACTTTCTCCTCAAAATCCAACACCAAATATCAAAAAAGAAATGAAAAGAAAAATGTTGTTACATTTGGATCAATGAACAAACCAAATTAAGCAAACATACCCAAATTTAAATTATTAAAGAATGTAAATTCAATCACAATTCAAATTAACATTAAATTAGACAGCAACATTTGACAATTTTTTTCCTCTTAAATTGATCACTTGACCAGTTCTATCCCTTAAATTACCGAAGAATGCTAATTTGCACTAAAACAGATGATCATGATGAAAAAGGATCAAATATATATATATATATATATATATGGCCAAACTAATAAATATGAGAGACTAAATAGTCTAAAAGCCTTTAAATTAATATATGGAAAGCATTTTGACAAGTTTGTGAGGGGAAATCCATGGGTAAGCAACGTCTTTCCAATAGCGGAGGAAAATCCATTGGAAACCCATCTCAAATTTTTGTGAGGGATATTGCAAGGAAAATCCTCTTGTAAATTATTTTCAAGGGATATTTCATCAAAAAAATTTCGTAGTTAAATCTGACATGTCATGGAACATTTTTCATCGGATTTTGTAGCAGAACATCCATTGAAAACTTTTACTAAGGATTTTTGAAGGAATTTCCGCCACAAATGTTTTTGACGGAATTTCTATCGAAAATCCAAAAGTATTTGAAATAGTAAAATTTCAATCCAGTCACAACAAATGAGACAATTCGACAAATTAAAAAAATATATGTAATAACCACCGAAATAAAACAAGAATTTTTCTATATATTGGTTCTAAATTATGAAATTCAAAATGAAATTCTAAAGATTGATTAGTCTCAATGTAAAGTAAGTAAAAATATCTAATAACTAAATTCTCGCTATATATCATTATCACATACGAATTTTCAATTCATAGCAACTTTTTAAATTTCTTAAAACAAATAGCTAAAGAATTCTACTTATAGGATAAAACAAATTACATACATTATATAAAAATGTTATATGCAATAAAAATCTTTAAATATTTTTTGGAAGATTGGTGTGTTTAGTCCCCAACATTAGTGATCTTAGTATATATGGTCCCAATTTTTTTTTTTTTTTTTTTTTTTACCTTTAAGGTCCTCAAAAATTTTTTGAACTGTGATTATGGTCCTTTTCACATTTTTGACTTAACTCGGGCACTTTTTGAGGACCATAACCACCAAATCTTAAAATTTTTGGGATTAAACTCACCAATTTTTCACTTGATTTTCATCGGAAGGTGGCCTAATTTATGCTGAAAATGTGAAAAAGAACCATAATCATAATTCAAAAAAGTTTTTAAGATTTAAAAGGTCAAAAAAAATTTTGGGACCATATTCACCAAAATCTCAAATTTTGAGGACGAAAAGCATCAATCTTTCGATGTTTTTAAAAAAACGTAATATGAATAAATAAATTATTTTATAGATCAAAAGTTTTTTTAGACTCGCAAGGTTAAATAAGCGAAAATATATGAGTTCAACTCGATTCATTTTAATAAGAGAGTCATGTTCGGGCTCAGCTCGATCTCGTTCAAGATGAATCGATTTCAAGTTTTTATTGAATCGAATATGAACCGTTCATTAATAATCTGGTTTTATTTATATTCCATAGCTAAGTGTTGAAGTGTTGTACCGCAGTCTGGATAAGATAAGGGAATATCTTGGATTAGATAGAAAGCATTTACGAGCAGAGAGAAAGTGGAGAAAGACTTATGATGTTTTTTTTTAGGAAGAGCAGAAGTTGTTACTAGAAATATGCTCCATAACACCAAGAGATGTGAAAAAACTGGCCTGGTACTTGACTATAGGTACAACTTCTGGTTGAACTAATTAATGAATGATTTTCTTCATATCAGGTACAACATTTAAGGAAAAAGAAAATAATAACAATAAATAAATATTAAATAGTGTCTCCTTCTTGGCCTGGTCCTTGACTATAGGTCACTTCTGGCAAAGGACCGTTATCCAAAAAAGGAGGCAAAAAAAAAAAAAACTACTTCTGTTTCCTGAATAAGAACTAAAACAAAAACCGGGTTACAAAAATGCTTACACTTGATCAAAAAGATAAATTTGGTGCGTGTTGATTGGATCCCTATTTACAGCGATTTACACTGAGCTAAATTTATGCTCTTTTTAACCTATTATGTCCTGGAGATTTCAACTGCTGAACATGAGTTTCCGAGAAAACTGTCTGAGATTTTGGACTTCGAATCCGATGTTTATGTTGTTCAAGATGCAATCGGTGTTTATGATGATAAGGGCTATTTTCTTTCTTTGTTTCAACTTCTTTCTCACTATTTCCTTTGGGCAAATCAGCTTCAACTGGAGCTGTGTATACGAATGTTCCAATTGGGATGTCGTTGAAGTCCTTGAGTGGCTCCAGAGATTTCACAATGGCACTCATGGTTGGCCTATTCTTCGGTCGATGACTCAGGCAATGATAAGCCAATGCAGCGGCTTTCTGAGCCCCAGCTTCCGAATACTGCCCTTCCAGCCTCGGGTCCATTATTCGGATGAGCTTCCGTGGATCTTTTAACATGGGTCTTGCCCAATCGGCTAAGTTTTGTTCCCGATGTGGGCGGGTTTTGTCCACTGATCTTCTTCCCGTGAGAAGTTCCAAGAGTACAACTCCAAAGCTATACACATCGCTTGCGGCAGTCAAGTGACCTACAATGACAATTTTCACATTTTGCCCCGTCATTCCACAATGCATAAAATATTTTATTCTTAATATTCTTTTTCACAAAGATTTAGTTCTAAACTATTTTATTTTATACTCCATTTTCGAGATAGAAATCATCCTAGCTAAAAAAGAGATATTTTAGTTGAAGAGAAATATTAGTTACCTTTAATTTTTGTTTTACCTTTAATTGTTGTTTTAACAATTTTATTGTGAAAATAAAGGGCATAAGATTGTTTCTTGTTGTGTAAATGTTGTACACAGATGTGGAGAATTGGATAGTTACCTGTCATGATGTACTCGGGGGCGGCATAGCCATGTGTACCCATGACCCTTGTGGAGACATGAGTATTATCTCCTTCAGGACCATCTTTTGCTAGTCCGAAATCAGAGAGCTTAGCGGTGTAATCCTGTGGACATTAATCAAACCAGTATATATATATATAAGTATATTTTGGTTCAAAGTATACAAACCACTATTGCACTCGCAACTGTGAATTAAGGAGAAAATAATGATATCAAAGAAATATTAGATTCTTACAGAGTCTAACAAGATGTTTGATGCTTTGAAATCACGATATATGACTGGTTTTTCAGCCTCATGAAGGAATTCGAGACCCTTGGCAGCCCCAAATGCAATCTTCATTCTTGTAGACCATGGAAGGGACACCGAAAATCCTGCAAAATAAATAAATTAATTAAGGGTTTACTACTTCGATCAAATATAATGGAAATAATTTTATATAAAATACAATTACTACTAATTAAATGCTTATGTTCTTATTTGGACAATGTCTATCCGGTTTAGTTTGAAGGAGACAACTCTTCTCTGAATATAATACCATATTTCAATTTACCAACTTAACATGTCAACACGGAATATATAATCTTAGAATCGGTCTCAAAGATTTTCTTCTTTTTTTTTTTTTTTTTTAATTCTTTGTCTTTTAATTAAATTAATTAATCATCAAATTGGATGCATGAATATGCCAAAAAACATTGTAATCATTGACTTTCACATAAAATTTTATTTTCTTTGACATTCTTGTATCTTAAACCAATTGCAAATATAGACAAAAACAACTGGGATTCTTTATGAGTGGGTTATAACACAGCTAAGAAATTCTATGTATGCAAAACAACTCAGCAAATCGTACTAGATTTTTTTTTTTAATTGACATAAATTTGGATATTAAAAAGACAATCTGAAGTCTAAAAACCAGTTAAGTTATTCAATGGGAAATCATGAAAAGAGAAAAAAAAAAAGAAAAGATAGTTTATGAAAACATACTTCTGAAAAGTTGATTCTCCAAGCTTCCCCGTGGCATATATTCGTAGACAAGAAGTCTATGTTCATCTTCGCAGCAGTAACCAATCAGCTTCACCAGATTTGGATGCCTCAACTGCCCCAAGAAAATTACCTCCGTCTGTCAACATGGAAATCTGATTAGATCACCAACAACAAACTTAAAAAGTTTTCAATTAATAATTTTTTTAAATAAAAAAAACTTGACACATGGAAATTAGAAAAATTAAATAACGTCTATGGCCTGAGTCTCATACGTACCAGCCATTCCCGGTGGCCTTGTGAGCCATCGAGATCGAGAAGTTTGACTGCCACGGGCTGAGCTTTCAAGCCGATCCTGATCTTATCGTCGATAAAACCCTTGTGCACCGGCCCGAAACCTCCCTCGCCGAGGAAATTACTGCTGGAGAAGCTCTGGGTGATGACCTTGAGCTCCTGAAGAGTGAAGATATGAATGTTGGAGCCAGCTAGAGAATTCGAGAGGTCTTCAGATAGAGTCGAATTGCTAAAATCCGAAATAGAAACCCTCTGAAATGATGTCTGTTTAGCACAAACTTTTTTCGCCTTCGGACTCGGATTCTCATCAACCTTCAAACACCCCAAAACAAATGATTGCCATGAACCCTTCCTCGTTACTGTCATTGTTTCTCTTAATATTCAAAACCACTGCTTAAATCTGAATGAAAAAAATAAACTCTATATATCGATCAAAGAACGTTCGTCTGTGTTAATTTCTTCCAAGAATGCAAGTTATTTAGCCGGTCCTCAAGCAAACTTCATCGTCGTTCAGATCAAAGAATGAAATAATAATAGTAAGAAGAAGAAGAAGAAGAAAGAGAAAAAGTGTAGTAATGGGTTCAGAAGTTGGAAAATGGACGGCTTATATGTTGAGAAAAGAAAGGAAACGAAAGGGAGCTCAATATTATTCAAAATGGCCAACTGCCCCTCTCTACCGGACGTTCAGAGAGACACCTTCATATATAAATGTAAATATATCTATATATATGTATAGATATATATATAGATATGATGAGTCTCTCTTCTTGACCTACCGCTTCCCATGTAATCGTGGCATAGGACCAACTTGTTTTTTTAAAATTGGTGAAATGAGTACGAGTAAAAGAAACCGAGTACATGGACAGGGAGTCATGTTTTTTGGTTTAACGTTAATGGAAAAGACAGAACTACCCAGATTGCAGAATTCTTGACTTCCCTTTTGACCTCTGGAAGGTTTTAGGATTGTGTGAAGAAGGTGGTTCACACCTTCTAAAGCCCTCTCCCGAAACTGATAAAAAAAATTTAAAAACAGAAAAAGGGAAAAAAGGTTGGGGAAGGATGAAAGTGGGTGTCTTTATTGGAATTTTTTGGACTTTATTATTATTATTTTTTAGATGAAGTTGTGGACAGTAGAGGTTTCTTTTATATTTATTATAATTTAAAATATACTATAATTTATGAAATATCAAGCAGATGTATCGTAGTATCTTTTTGGCCATTTCTCCTGCGCGTTTTATCACGGTCTTTGAATATTCATGAAGAAAAAAAAGGTAATATATGTGGAGCCCCAATAATATTCATAGGTGGGATTCAAATTATGATAGTACTCATCAATAAATTGCGATCGCTGGGTTTTAATCCCACTTACTCTACCTGAAGAGAAGTTGCAGGACAGGAAAATATTATATCAATTTGTATTTTTATTAATATATTTTTATTCTTATAAATATATACATATTTTTTAAAATTTTACACATTTTATATTATTTATTTTAAAATAAATATAAAAAATAAAAATAAAAACTCAATTGAACTCGATCTGATCTTAATTTTTCTACCAATCCGATTTGACTTTCCATGCAGTTTTTAAAACATTGATACATACATACATGGAGACGTAACCGCAAACGAGCTTGAGTTGAGATCATACAACAGTCTCTCCACAAAATCATGTAGTACTTATCTCTTCTTTTTTCTTTTTCTTTTCATTTTTTTACGACTTGAGGAGCTAATTAATTAGGTAACTCAGTGATCTGCTATTTTGATTTCTATATAATTAATTAGATGGAAGTAATGCACTCTAAATAATTCTCTCTATACATAAATATATAGAAATTACAAAATATACATCAAAGCACACCATACGGTGAACTTCTATGTCTATGGAGTTGACCATTTGTTAAACATGTGTTCGCTTTACCATAAAGTAAACAAATTTTTAATTTAAAACTCCATTAATGTTACTCTTCTAAATTTTAGGGGAAATAAATCCTTGTAACTCCTTAATTAGTTTAAGGATTGACATTCCACAATTTCGCAGCCCCCGTCATCATTACTTGTATGAATTAAAAGGATAATTTAATAGTTAAAATTAAAGTTAAAAAATACTACTTAATCTTTATTTATTTATAGTCTCTATAGAATTCATATAAATATAAATATATGTAATATATATACACATATCTATTATTAGTTTTCCATTTTACTGGGAAGAGAAAAAACAGAACACTTATTACTGTTTAATCAAAATAATCTATCGTATTGGTTATAAATCTTGTGATACATTTTTTCATGTCACACTCTCTAAATATTCATTAATAAAAAAACTAATTATTCAATTAAATCTAAAAATAAATAAACTAAATCATAATTCATAAGTTTATTTTATCTTTTATGAAAATATGATTTAACTTTTTACTGATGTATAAATGTAAGTTAAAAAATTTCAGGGTCTATGCATCGTATGTCAGTTTTGAGGAAAAGCAAAGTACTATGCTTTTATGGCCGAAGTTTTCAACCAATGATTTAGTCATACGAACGATCAACTCGCTAAAGAGGACTTTTAGGAAGAGGTAGGTTAGCCTGCAAGCAGTTGACGATGTTCTAGAACCAAATAAATCATCTTTTCATACAATAATTAAAAATACACACGTAACGTCCGAAGTTTTTATTAATAAACCTTAACATGCTACGTTTAGTCTTATCCTTCTTTTTTAAGCTCAAATATTTTTTGTAAAGTTGTACAGAAAATAAACCATATTTATATAGAAACAAAAGAACATTTGAAAAAAAAAAAAATATATATATATATATATATATAATACATTGAGGCGAATCAGGAGCCTGTTTAATATTAAGAGATGAATCAGGGACAATGATGCAGTAGGTGAAGGATCATTCCAACATTTTGTTCCCGCTAATCAGAATTGAAGTTTTGGATAACAAATTCTTCTAGAAACAAAATTTATTTTAAAATATTAAAAATTTACTGTATGGAATCTTTTATTTGTTATGCAAGAAAGGTGTGTAGAATTTTCATACTAATATTATACTTCGTTTTTCGGCTCATAAATAAAATAAAAATAAAATAATACTAATAGTAGAAGTAGTAGGTAAGATGAGATGAGACCAAGCTTTGTTTCTTGCCACCGTTTGGCAAAAGTCAATGGTTTAGTTAATTAATTAATCACTTTCCCAAGGAAAATTTCTGAGATCAGATGTATACTAGAAGGAAATGCTGTGTGCCCACTCTGCCCGCGGCTTGTTTCTTAGTTGACCGCATACAACGAAAACAAATCAAAGATCAAATAAATAAATAATTAATTAATTATATAGCTGGTAGCCAGTAAATGAAAAATTAAATAACAAAATTTGATATAGAAAAAATAAAATTTAATGTAATTGGGTATTAGTTCTTATCCAGACCTTTCTCCTTAGTGATAAATATGATAACCGTGAATAAACTATTATTACTAAAAATTCATTTATTTTGTTACCTAGATACTTTTGTATATATCTATATATAGATATAAAGTGCATCATGTGTGTTGATCACCTTCTTTTTTTTTTTTTTGTCTTAAACTAGTATCATATCAGTCAAATACTGATACGCATCTCAGTTGTTCTATTAGGAGATACAATCATTGACTTTTGCAAAGTGAGGGCAAAGATGCACTCCATATAGCAAATCTATAGCATTATCTTATATATATATATATATATATATATATATATATATATATATATATAGAGATATACTAAAATGATACGGAATGTATTATTACACTCTATATAGAGTGCCCAATTAAATATTTAATTATCTTTTTTTCTTTAAAATAAAAAATTGAATTTGATCAAGTACTTATAGTTTAATTTATTATTTTAGAATTTAGTATATAAAATATAATTTTTAAATAAATTATTGATGATTTTATTTTTTCTAAAATAAGAAAAAAATAGTTCACTTAAATTTTAACCATTAAAAAACAGTACAACAATGCACTTCATAACATTATCATATATATATATATATATGCATATATATTTCTATAATATACTTAATAAATAAAAGATAAATATAAGGTGCACTCAATGAGTAAATTAGTTTCTACATTATAGTAAATATAAATAAAAGTTTCACGCTATTTAAATTAACTATAGTAATGGAAATATTAAAACGATAAACTCCATAAAAGTCAAACATACTTCTTAAGTTCTAATGGAAGCAAAATTCTAGAACATTTTCAGACTAAGAGAGTGTAGTTTTTACCACTTAAAAGATATTTTTCAAAACACAAATTAATTATATTCTTCAAAAAATAAACAAAACCTCTCCAAAAGTTGTGCCTACGTCATTCGCCCACTAAATAGAATAACCCTGTTAATTTATTAGGTATTTTATTGATTTTTTTAATAAGTTATCCATGTATCTCTTTCTTTTCCTTAGTCACTATTGTTAGTTTGACTAAAATCATAAATAGGAACATTTTAGAATGTATATACCTTAATATTGATAAAATGATTACAAATAACTTATAATTAAGGACAACACGAGTATGTCTTTTACTAGGCTTATTCTTATTTAATATTTTCCTATATTTATTTTGAAGAAATACATTAGAGTTCTAAATATATAAGAGAGATGAAGAGTGTTTTAGAAGAAGAAAAAAAATCTAAACATTCAATCAATTTGAAATGATGATTAACATCTGATATTAAAAGACAAATTTAGTATATAATAAAGTATAGATAATAAAAAACAATTACTATACAATCTTTTTTTTTACCTTTTAGAAGGGATATTGAAAATTTCTCAAACAAGTTGATAGGGAAAAATATATGCTTTGTTCGTTACTAATTATAGGTCATTTTGTGTATATTATGATAAAGTTTTCCCCCAAATGCCCCTATTGTAAAAGAAAATTGAGAATGAAATAGAGAAAAAAATGTTTTATTAATATATATATATATATTACATATATTTGTTTGTTCATATATAGAAATATTTCATCACTTTGTGAATTAAGAAAGCTATCTTTGTGATTAAATTCCTAAAGATACAACACTATTCATAGTATGATATATTGTTGGTAATATGTAAATGCCTTTAAATCCCTACCATTTTTTTTTTCTTTAAATCCCTATCTTCTAGACTCGAAGTACCGAAGTGGGAAGCTTCTGTTGGAGGGAAACAAAAAATTACCCAAAATCAATAGTGGCCGTCGGTTCATTTCAGACACAAGGCACGGGTATTAGAAAAAGTTAACAATGGCAGTCGGGCTGGGTCGACATGCCAACCCGTCTGACCCGTAATCTGTTTAAACAGTAATCAGGTCTGTCTGATCCGTCAACCCACCTAGAAACCGTGTAGTTCGATTTTTTTTTTTCGACCCTTCCCGTAGCTCGTCTTCGACTCGTCCTACAACCCATTCACAGCCCGTCCAACCCTCCATTTGCCGCCCAACAGAAGCCCACCCCGTATATGGCCCACCAGCCATTCGGGCCAATATCTGTGAGCTTGGAACCTGTCCGGTCCAGTCCGTCCCGTCAACCCGTCCCACCCCACCCTGTTCAATTCCAGAGAGTTTTCGAATCCATCCAACCCATCCCGAACCACCCCTTTACCATTGCTAGGAATAGTACTTGAAACTCTCACTTACCGACGAAAATTACTAAAAGGGATAATCTTTATGCTTTGCTTGTGGAACTCTCTACTGGAAGATGCGGATTTCTTTCTGTTATTTGTTCAGAAATAACTTTAGACTTTATTATTTGATTTATTTTCTTAGTTGAGGTGTTACAATTTAGCATTTGCATAATGTAAGACATCGATTTAGTTGGTGCAGTGTTAATTTTGTTTGGGAGAGATATTTACAACAATCCAATAATTTCTTCTAAATCCATGATTTTTTTTTAAAAATGGTTTTAATGAAAAAGTAGGTTGGTCAATGGGTTGGAAATAAATGCAAGAGAAGGACGATTAAAAAAAAAAAAGAGGTGAAAGACTAAAATCTGAAAGAGGTGAAGGAGAAGGTGGAGGTAAAAAAATAAAAAGAAAAGAAAGGGGCCTTCTAAGTATTCCTTCAACAGGTGATTTTGGAAGTCTAGTGCTAGCACAGCTCTCCCTCTCTTTTTCTTTGTGATACTTCCTCCCACCTTTTTTTCTTCGTGCAGAAATAGTTTTTTGAATCCATTATCCTTCTTGTTTATCTATCTGTAAGGCATTTTAACATATACACCTTGCTTTGTCTCTGTTGACTTTCAAAAGAATTACTGATCAATGGCTAAAGGTAGAGCTATCTTTCCCATGCATGGTCAACATCTTGAATGAAATATCTCTTGGTTTAATGCTTATATTTCCATTAGAAATTTAAACAGACAGATCCCTTTTAGTTCTATTTCAAGAATGCATTAACATGACTAAGTCCCTTTAATACCTCCCATTCTTATGACTAGTATTTGTAGACAAAAGGAAAGAGAATTTGATGACTCCTCTAATTAGGCCCTCGTATTATTATTGATGTTAACAAGTGATAAAGACATGAAAATTTTGATTCCCGTGAGTAATTGAATTGAACAGCCACGGATTGGTGAAAAAGTTAATATGGGAGATGGGAAAGTTTTATGGTAATTTAGACCTGGGTTGGATCAAGTCCCATTGAGATTCATGTTCTGTATCTTTATTTCAACTTTCTTTTGTAATCTCTTACTCTACATTCCTTTTGTTTTATTTAATGGTGGTTGACACTTCAATTTTCCTTTTTCTATTTGCTCTTAGGCATGTATATGGGATAAGTTGCTCTTGCGTGCCCACTATGAGGAGCAGAGAGAGCATTACTTGAAGGTCATATGCTATATTCCTGTTTCATTATTTTTTGAATGTTTCTTTTGGTTTATCCTAGATCTCATCATTATCTCTAGTTATATATATATATATATATATATATTTCTTGTAATTATATATGTCTTTTATTTGGGTTTCTATAAATTACATATCATGGATATGTCTTTGTATGAACGCTTTTGATTAATATATTTTTCAATGTATATTGTTGGTGTATAATTTCGATTAACATTTAATTTAGCAGCATTTTAAATTCATTTTGATTAATCGTAATTCAATTTTTTTTTTAAATGTACATGCACCTATTACGACACCTTATAGTATATAAGTCTGATTATATATAACAACTCAGGCGCCCTCCTATACGTTAGTATATATGACGGCTCAAAGGTCCTCATACATAAGTTGAGTAGATATGACAGCTCAGGGGCCGTATCACATCAATTTATTTTATATGATAGTCGTATAAAAGATATTTCTCAATATTAAATTTAGACAATACTTTATATAGTCGTATACACCATATACGACTGTCTTTTCTTCGTCAAATTATTTTTTGTCATGCCTCCATTTGCAACGGCCCAAAGGGAGTCTACATACACTGACCTTTTGAGTATATATAATGACCTTTGAGTCCCCATATACACCCCAGTTTCTACTAGTACAAGGGAGTCTTATAATATGTGTGTTTCTACTTTGTGAAGTTTTTAGATTGCAAAAACATCTATTATAGTTTCATAATCAAGACACTCTATCATCTTATTTTCGATATATAATATAATTAATTCGTTTAACTTATCTTACAATATAATCGTTCTCAAATAAGATTTAATTAATTTCAACTTTGAAAAATTCTTTTAATCGACAGCAACAATTATGAGAATTGTAAATAATATTCAATAAGTAGTAATGATTTTTGCTAGTGATATTGCATTAGTAATGATTTTTCTTTAATAATTTAGGCATCACATTTAACATGAAGAAGTAACATCAATTAATATAAATAATTTATTCCAAAAGGTAAATTTCTTTTCCTTTTTTTTTGTAAATTTTGTTCGTAGTATGTGCAAAGATTTTAATTAGTTTTTAATTTCAAAAATTATATCGTATATGGTTAAAATGTACTTATTTCTCACAATCTAAGTTTCAAAAATTTCCAACAAATTGCAAAGTAACATGTACATGAATATCTTTAGATTGACCCACTGGCTAGTAGTCCAGTTTGATATCTGGTTATTATCCCCAGGGGAGGTCGGGGGTCGAATTCGACTAGTTGTATATCGGATAAATCTTTAAAAGAAAAATATATATATCTTTAGATTGTAAAATTTTACTGACAGAATTTACAACAAATAAGATATCATACCAAATATTCATTCCTAATAAAAACAAACACGTAACTTCACTTTTTATCTTAGAATCTTCACCACCTTTTCAAAATTGAATTAAACCATGTCTTATATTGGAGGCTTAGAACTTTAGTACTTTAACACTATCAATGGAGAAACAAGGAGAAAAGTTGTTTTGGATGTATGAAACAAGAGTGAGTAAGAATAAAAAAGCAAAGGTTTTTTTTTTTAATAGACAATTTCTAACATTAACTTTCCTTTGAAATAGGAAATATTGTAACACTTACTTTCCTTGGGAATATAATACTTTGCAAAAAAAAAAAGGGGGGGGGGATAGAAGAAGAGTGGGTAAAATTTGGAAAGGATTATACCTTTTTTATATATTTATTCATTAATTTTGTAAGAAGATTTCATTATATAAAAAATTTATTATTAAAAATATACATAATAAAAAATATTTTTTAAATGTCTCAATAATAATAAAATATAGTTACAAGTATTTTTAGATACATGTAATTGGTAGTTTTCTTATTATTTGAGGTTAATTTGGAATATAAATTCCTAACTTTTTAGAAAGGAATCACTATTCCATATAAATTAAGAATAACTATCCCATTAGAATGCCTATTTTTTATCTAAAAATGCAACCAAAACAAAGAAAGGAATACTAAATCCAATGGAATGGTGAGATCATGATGGAATCACAATTTCAATAACCAAACATCCCATTAATGAAAGTACTTTAATTTAATATGAAAGTTAATGAAAGAGTCCACACAGCTACTTAAAATTCTTATCTTATTCAAATTCTTTCTCCATGTTAAAACATGGGTTTTATTTCTAAAAGTACACTTGATTATATGTTTGTTAAGCCTCTCAGTCATTCTGATTGTAGAGGTCAAAAATTAAGATGAACAAGTAAATCAAACAACAACTACCTTAACCCCTCTGTATTGCGGTTTTACCAAACCCTTGAAGAAATCAAATTCTTGAATGTGTTTTTTAGTTTATTCCTTTGTAATGATCTCGAGTTGACTGTGACATTTTCATCATAACATCATACGTCTTTCAAAGTTTAAAAAAACGACAATTTCCAACCGTTTCAAGCCGTCAAAATCAGAAGAACAATTTCAAGAATTAAAAAAAAAAAAAAAAGAACAGAAAAGAAAAGAGGTGTAATATTTATTGCATGTGTGGAAATTTATGTTTCGGTTCTGTTCAACTACCGAAGACCCCAAAATTAAAAAAGAAGAAATTAACAAACACATGAAAAATGATATAAAAACATCAATTCTAATGACTACCTTCATCCCACTATAGAATATTTAGCCACCATTTTAAGTAAATTAAAAACTGTTAAATGTAATAAAATTATGTCAAAAATATCCTTTTTTTTCTCATATTAATATTTTTTTTCTCAAAAATAAAAAAGAATATTAGTAGAAGTGGAAATGAAAAACTTATTTTAATTATTTATTGATAATTACGAAGAAAACAATCTTACTTAGGGAGGAGTATTTCCATGGATGTTAATTAGGCCAAGAAAATCTAAAGCATATATGCATGGGAACCAATCAAGATTAGGGATTAAGGAACGTGCCGTGGGTACTATTCAAATTAAATCCCAGCTCTTGTCAAGATAACTTCCTTTTTCTCAGCTTCAGGTCTGTTTTTTTCTTTAAAAGAAGTTACGAGTTAAGTACTCTATTGACCATAACCACATCTCCAAATTAAAGTCATCGACCGGGGGCATTCTAAGTCAAACGTTTGCTTTAATTATATATTATGTAATTATTTTTGTGCAGAAGTAATAAAGCTCCATGAACAGCTAAGGAAAGATTAAGATCTGGGCATGATCTTGAATGTGTATAAAAAAACCGGAACGGCCATGACTGAATGAACTCACGACTTTTGCTCGTCATGACTTGTTTGGCAATTAATGTGGCTTTGAGTTTGACATTTTCGTGTGCATCAAAAGTCATTATTTCTTTTTATTATTATTAATATTATTATTATTATTAATTACAGAGTAGTCAAAAGTTTCACTCCAAGAATCCGTTGGATCGTAAATAACATGAGTATCGTTGTAGAGAAAACTCTCCAGTGGAAAATATTGAAAGATCATTGCAGAATTTGGATTTGGATTTGGAATTGGAATTGGAATTGGAATTGGAATTGAAATTGTAGTGTATAGAGAATAGAGATCCTTAAAAAAGGGGGAATTAATTATATCTATGTAAGAAGATGTCACGTGTAGTCAGCACAGATAGAGATTCCTCTGAAAGATTTTCAATCGATTTGTAGGACTTAGTCTCAAATCATTTTGAGTCCAATTCCTCTGTGTATTTTATATATATAGCTGGAATTAGAGTTTAATTTCAACCGTTTTGAATTATCGTATTTGAGTTCATGAATATATTGATGTTGTCGAAACTCTGCATTTGAAACTTTAGCCAATAAACTTAGTTAACTGATAATTTGATTAATTAAATAGATATGAATAAAGTTAAATGGATTCTCATTCATTTATATTTAAACAGATTGGTTATAAATTAATTGTTGATTTGGATGTATGAATACCCATGTTTCTCTTTTCATTTCCTTATGTATTTCAGCTTTTCTCTCCTAATTCCATCTTTTATCTACCCTTTTCTCTTTTTTTTTGGTTAATTTCAATTTTTATTTTATTTTATTTTATAAAGTCCAACTTTTATTTTATTGGAGTGATATTTACATAAAGAAAACAAAAAATGGACATTAAAGATAAATTTTCGTACTAGATTTTTAAAAATGACAAAATGTAATATAGTTAAGAGTCAAATCTTACTACTTAAAGAAAATAAATTTATATATAATTACATTCAATTGTTCCTTAGGGACAAGAGTGCATAAATTATAAATATAAAGTTTAAATCTCATTAATATTTTTTTATATTAGATCATATGTATATCTGGTATAGTTACATTCAATTAGTCATCAATAACCATAACCATATCTTCAGCGACTGAACTTATAAAAATATTACTAACAGTACAAGAAAAGTAGGGGCGATGGTGGGCCGGGGGAGCTGGGACTACGTATGGACGTGGAATGGTGTATGTCAGCCTAACCAACAATTTTCAAGACTCTCTCTTGAACTATAATTATTAACACTTATATCTAAGTTAAAAAATGAGTACATAATAGTCCATATTTTCTTTTTCTTTTTTTTTAAAATTATAATCTAATTTCTTTTTGAGGAGGGATAATTATAAATTAAAAGACTAAATTATCATCATTAATTCTCTTTTCATATCTATTACCTTCAATTCTAATAAATTGAATGGATGTAAAAAGTAAAATTACCCTTAAAATTAATTACATTAATTCTAATAACTGAATTTTTTTAAGATGGGTGAAAAAATAAATTGGATTATATTTATGAGATGGAGGATGGAGGTAGGTAGTATTTAAAAATAAGTAGATAACCGATGTGGGATCATGACATGCAATTCTTGTGATAAAAGCCATTGGAATCACCAAACAGGGTTGATGAAGTAGGGATGGTAATTTGGTTAATTAAATGGATACGAATAAAGTTAATTAGACTTCAGTTTATTTATATCCTATCCATCTATAAATGGATATAGAAAGATTAGATGTAAATGGATTGTGTATATCCATGGATTTCCGTTTATCTATTTTTAAATTTAATTCTTTTTTTCAACTTTTTAATTTATTCAGTTTTATTTTTTTTATATAATTAGTTTATTTCATTCCTCCCTAATTTTAACTTTATTTTTTTTATTTTTCCCTTAATTTCAATTTTTTTAAGTTATTATTTTCCTTTTGTTTTTAAGAGATGATGTTGATTGTTGTTTGTTTAACTTTGTTCCTTTATTGACTTCTATATATTTTTCTTTTGTTTTAGTTTTAGTTTTCTCCACTAACTTTAACTTTCATTTAATTTATTCTTAATTAATTTCAGCTTTTATTTTTTTTTCTTTAATTTCAATTTTTGGGCATGTTTGGACGAACTTATAAAAAGTTCTTTTAAAGATTTTAAATTTATATAACTTTTTTTTTTCAAGTTAAGCAGTTTTGTATTTTGTTACAATAAACTAAAAGTACTTTTCAAAATAAAAAGTTATTTCGATGAAAAATGATATAAATTTTTTTACAAGATCTTTTAGTTTTTTTCAATTTTATAAAACAATTTATAATAACCATTCTTGTTATATAAACTATAATATATAAAGCATTAATGTTTAATATATTTAAATAAAATAAAATTTAAAAATAAAAATAAAAAAATATATTTATGTAAAGGTATGTATATGATTTTTGTAGTACAAAAACAATAACTACTCAAATAGATAGAAAAAAAAATTTTAAACAGAAAAAAGAAGAAAAAAAAGAAGAAAGAATGAATAAATGAAAAATAAAACCTAGAAAAAAAGGAAAGAACAAAAAACAACTAAAGACAAAAAAAAAAAAAAAAAACAATGAACTAAAACAAAGCAAGAAAAAAAACTAGAGAGAAAAAACAAATGAAAAGAAAAGGGGAAAAAACGAAAAGAAAATTCTGATGCATAAGAGGAGAGTATGGGGTTGCGTTAATGCCGTGAAGGGGAAAAGTCGGCTTGGTTTCACTTGGGGATGGATAAGTTTTACCAAAAAGAATAAATAAATAAATAAATATTTTAATTATAATAATTTAGAATAATTATTTTCACCAATTGATTTTTAAGTAAGTAATTATTTAGATTTGACCATATATCCATTAAGTTATTTGGATATAAATGACTATCCAGTTACGTACATTTAATTATTGTAACAAATCCATATCCATTTACTATGGAATGAATTTAGATATCCAATAAAACCTTATTATATTGTCACCGGAAGCTTAGTACTTTTGAGAAGTTTTTTGACAGTTCAGAGATGGGTAAAAATTTTTATTCACAATAGGATTTGAACCTTAACCCTTATATTTAAGGCAAGGGAGCTCAATCAACCCATCTATTAATAACTTTTGTTTTACTTTCACATTTAATCGTATATATTGTTTTTAATCAAAAATTTCTCAAATATTAAATATAATCTCATAATAAATTATTTACATATTAATTTTACATCTTCGTATTTCACAAACAACTTTTATATATATATATATATATAATTTTATTCTGTACCTATTTTCTTTTGTTCTAATAAACTGGTAGGGGTCTGCAAAACCCCCCGCCACCTCAAAGCAGATTTCCAAAAAATTTATATATAATTAGGAGAGGCTTTAAGGTTAGAAATAAAATAAAATACATTATGAATTAAAAAAAAGTAAAATAGCTAAAAATATTAAACACAAAAATAAAATAAAGGATAGAGGAAATAATTATTATGAGTTAAAGATATCAATCTTCCACACTATTATAGTTGAAATTTTTAATTTTATTAAATAAATAATTAGGTTATATAGTTCATGGACACAAAAAATCTTTAAAAATTATAATTATGTTAAATATAATTTTGAATATATACATAAAAATTGTTTGTAAAATAAAAATATAAAAAATTAATATGTGAATGATTTATTATGAGATTATATTTAATATTTGAAAAAAATTGTATTGAAAACAATATTTAAGATTATATGTAAAAGTAAAACAAAAGTTAGTGATGGTTAAGATCCTTTGCTATAATATAAAGACCAAAGTTCAAATTTTATTGTGAGTAAAATTTTTAGATCATTGAAGTAAAAGATAAAACGGTGAAGGACAAAAAAAGATTTTTTAAAAAAAAGATTACAATTTACCTTAAAAAAATTTTAAAATACCCTTCCTTGACCTGTCAAAAAACTCTATAAAACATATTTTCTTTTTCATTTGGACCAATTTTTGTAAAAAAAAAAAAAAAAAAAAAAAAAAAAAAAGGTGAGAGACAAAAAAACTAAAATAAATCGATATGGACCAAAGTCATAAAAAACATTAAATATAAATGTTTAATGTTTATATTAAATTTTAAATGTAAAATTTTATTATATTTTATAAATATTGATTTAAACTAGAGTGTCAAAATGATTCGTAATCAATAAATAACTCATTATTAGAGTATGACTGCAGAACATGACGCACCACCATGAAAGAAAGTCATTCGGTGATGGAGCAAATATTATTTTTTATAAGTGATTGATGCACATATTCAATTCATTTATTAAGATTATAATTTATAATAAGATTAAATTAAATTTATCATTTAAATTATTGAGCGAACCCTCATTGAGCGAACTCTCCACCTGTGTCAGAGGTCTCTTGACCAGGCAAGATGTAAATCGAGGGATATGCCCTAGTAGCAGCCCTGTGCGGGAGAGGACCAACGGGATACGCACCTGGAACCTACCACCGGGCGGTGAAGGAGCAATTTAATCTTTTCAATTCTTTTTGGTCTCAAAAAATCGTTTTTCTTTCTTCTCTTCTTCCGAGAACATGAATTTCATAATAGCATAGGTTTCTCCATTGCCATCATCACCAAGGCTCAAAAATAGTAACAGAGTGATAGGCTCGGGTGAGCGTCGGTGATTCAACTCCCGCACCAGATTCGTCATAAAATAGTTGTTGAACTCCTGCATCAGATTCATCAAAAAGTAGTTTTTTAAGAAGAAGATGCAAATAAAATTAGAATTATGAAAACGGAAGAGTTTTTAAGGCAAAAGTAACCGATTGGATTCGATTTTGTGAAAAATTTTCGGTGACCAAGTCTCTTTAACTTTTCACTTTTGGCGAGCTGTGCGGCATCGCGTTTTATAGTCATACTCTTCAATTGTTAAACAATTGACATGATTTATTCACTTAATTAAAATTAACGTAATTGACTAATAATTTATATCCATTAAAGTTAACCCATATTTAAATGAGTATTTGCAAGAAATCATTAAGTTCTATGGTTCAGCATATTTGTTTTGTATATATATCTCGTTTGCAAGAAATCATTAAGTTCCAAAGGAGACCAGAACAAACCACCCCTTGACATATGTGGAGGATGTAAATCAAGAGATACTTTTCAATCGACCGAGGTTTGATGGTTGTCCTTAAACTCTCTCTTATACAATGTACAATGGATGTATCATTGCTTCCCATAACAACAATGTACAATGGCACTGGCAGTGCCTACCTTGTCGGCCCGACCCACTACCTTGCTGTGGGAACAGCGCTAAGACGGCCTAAAACTGTCTTAACTCTCTAATTGGATTAGACTGTGAATCAAATCAGACTCAAAATCGACCCATTCGGTGAATCGGCCTAGGTGAATCAATCTAGGCTTTCGATCTCTCTTTTGAGGTCGAAGCAATCCTATGTGAGATCTCTCTTTTGATCTCTCTAATAGTATATATTGTGAGATTATATTTAATATTTAAGAGAAATTTTATTGAAAATAATATATACTATTAGATGTAAAAGAAATGAATGTCTTTAATGGTTGAGTTATATAGAAACCTTTTACCCAAAATTTAAGGATGAAGGTTCAGATCTAATTTAAATGAAAATGACCAGATATGCAAAAAAAAAAAAAAAAAAGGGTTTGATAGCGAAAAGGATAAAGTAAAACTATAAGGAACAAAGGATAAAGAGTTGTCACCATGACATAGAGTTGATGACATAGACTATTTGAAACGAGAACAGGCTACCAAAAAATAGTCAAATTTCAACTAATTTTTTAAGATAAAGGTAGTAACTTAATTTTAAAGCAATTCTTCAGCTGTCAAGTTATCGTCTCAAACTCTCTCTTTTCTTCCTGGTCTTCTTTTCCTCGTTTTTCGTTCTATTTCCCTTTTTTTTTCCCCTTTTCTTTTCAAATGTCATGCATAAATTTTTATATATTTATTTGAAATGTCAACCTTTTCAAATTGGTTATAACTATTTCTTTAATTCATCTTGAGTGTGTATCATTTTATTTAAATAGACACGTTTAGTTACTAATATAGTTTATTTTATATTTCATAATTAATTCATTTAAATTTAAAAGCATTATTGGTATATGCTTTATAGCATAACTATTAATAAAGATTTTCTTTAGTCACAAATAATATGACCGAAAATTATAATTTTTTTTAAAAATAATATTAATTTTTTTTAATCCAAATAATTTTTTTAAAAAAAAAAACTGTTTTAAATTAATGCATCCAAATACAAAACAACTTGACATAAAAAATAAGTTTTCTATTTTATGAAATTCAAGATGTGTTTATTAATTTTTTTTAATATTTCCTAAAGAATAAAATATATATTTTTATGTTTTTAGTTTGAGTTGTTTAAAAATGAAATGTCCCATATTCGAAATGATATTAATTTATTTTTTGAAAAAATGATATTAATATGTAAAAAATGAATTAAATCAAACATTTTTAAGAGGAAAAAATAGGATATTAAAGTTTCAAATGGGAGATTACTATTTTTACTCGTCGTTCTTTCTTTTTGCCTTAGAGATGTGTTCATCCACAAGTTTTTGAATAGGTTTGTGGATATGGCTCTTCAAGTAGAATAATTGATGATGATGCACAAAATAGATCATCGTAACAATCAATATTCTCGAAGGTTTGTTTGGTTCATGTTCCTAGTGGGAGTGGACAGTATAGGATAAAAACTAAGGAATGGAGAAAAAAATTTTTTGTCTTCAATAGAATGTTTGGTTACAGTAGATAGCATTGGACAAAACAAAGAAAATGGTCTTGTCCACTGTGTATAATGTATTTGGTTTTAGTGGACAAGACAAATAATTAATTATATATTTATTAAGTTATCCTTGTTAGTATAATGTGCTTATAATTATTTGTTTGAATTAAAAATTGTAAGAATAAAATTATGTATCTTATAAAATTTAGATTTTACATTAATTAACATTAAAAAAAGTTATTATAATAAAATACATATCATCTCTCAAATGGAATGTTTCAAAAATAAACCGTTCGGAAGTTTTTATGGAAGTATGCTTCGAGTTCAGACATCCAATCCTTATGGACCATGTGCTAGAGATCTCATCAACGATTTACAGTATAAAGAGAAATAAAATAAAATGGAGAAATTTAATAAGCTAAATTATATATATAAATTCTCATAACAACATTCATACTTATCCAAATCTGATACCCAGATAAACATAATAACATGATCTTCCAAATTTAATACCAAAATGGATTCAACAACAAACACAACTAAAGCTACTCAATCAGAAATAAGCAAATCTTGGACAAAAGCCTTCTGTTGCTCATCGTCCAATCCCTAAAAGAGCGTTAAACAGCCTGGATTAGTATTAAAGACCCACATTAACTTGACCACATCAAACACTGAAAACCCAAACTCTTGTAGAACTGGACTGATCCTTTCACCATATTGGCCAACTATTGCACCAACTATACTCTTTACGTTATTCTCACTGCTCTCAATAGCTTGGTTGAAGGAGTTGGCAAGAATTTTTAAATCTTCCATGTCAGCTCCCTTCCTGTTACCTTTGCCTTAGACACGGTTGACTTCATTGGACAATCCAATGACCCTTCTACATTCACATCATCAGTTGCATTTCTGGTGGACATATTATCAACTGCCTTGTGGCTTGAGTTTCATCAAAATCAGTGTTTTCACCCTCCAACTCCTCTAATGCATTCATAGCCCTTTGAGCACCACTTCCATTTGCTCTATCCTTCCCAAACACAGCCTCCAACCTGTGAAACAAAGGAAATGGCTTTCCTGGAGTGTAGTGTTTATTTAGATGCTTCTGCATACCAAAGAAAAAAAAAACACAGAAATCATATTTTAAAACAAGCACTGAAAAATAGTCTTATTCAAAGATCAAAATTTAAAGCTTGACCATTCTTCCATTACTTGCTTGCTATCCACCTCCACATATTGTTTTGTCTCATTCTATCCAAACCCATTACAATCAATCATGTCTGCAGCAGTGCTATGCTTCTCTCTCATTCCTTCCATCTTATTCCTAGTACGTTCCTTAGTCATGCCACAATTAGGGAACTTCTTGTTCATTTTGTTAGCTAATCTTTGGAAAGAACCAGGCTTGAACTGCCCACCCTTAGCCCTATATCCATCTACAACCTAGTCCTCTATGAATGACACAAATGCTTTCATCTCCTCGTCTGTCCATTTCCTACTAGCCACCTGTCTCCTAATAGCCAATCCATAGATTAAAAAAACCAATCCAATATAATATAAACAATGAATTCTAATACAATATTGAAATGACATACAAACCAATTCAATTCAAACAACAATTTTCATTCACAAACCAATTTCGCTTAAACAACAAATTTAGTTCACAAACCAATATAATGAAAAAAAAAATCTCAATGACAAACCATTGTCATAACAACTTAAAAGAAAATAGTATATCACAATAGAAAATTGTTCTAATACATTCAAACGTAAAACAGAAAATAATCAACAGTATATGTTTATCATAAAGAGCTACATCAAATTAAATTATGTATTTCTTGTCCAGTATTGAAACATATTGGTTGCTAAGTTTTCTCTCTATTGGGTCCACTCATCATTGCCTTCTACACGATCAATGAAATCTACTGCAAATGTATCTTCTTCTATTGGAAAATCATCTTCATCAAGAGGAGACAATTTTGTAGGATCATAATTCATATGCATTCTAATATAATTGTGCAATAAGCAACATGCAAGGATAATATGCACATGAGTTTTTGGAGGATAGAAGGAACCAAATTTTATAATTCTCCATGTTTTTTTAGCAATTCGAATGCCCTCTCAATGCAATTTCTTGCAGATGAATGTTTCTTGTTAAAAAACTTTTCTAGGAGCACATGTACCTCTTACCCACTCTTGCACATAATATCTTGTTCCTCTATATGACATTAGAAATCTTAGACCTTTTGTATACCCAGCATCTATTAAATAGTAAATACTAATTTCCTAATGTTGGATTCTAACTAACAGAATTAACTGAAAAAAATGTATTAGATTATCTTCCATACCCTTGGGCACTTGCAATCCCATTATGCCTACTAATTGCTTCCTTGAGCACCCTTGAGTTAGATGTGGATCCTTCCCAACCAGCCAATACATAGACAAAATTCAAGTTTCTATCACAAACAACTAAAACATTAGTGCAAATTCTGCCCTTCCTACTCCGGTATCTTGGCTTGTCTTCTTCTCAAACAACAATATCTAAATACGTCCCATATAAAGCTCCAAAACATCAATTTAAGAAAAAAATAATGAAAACATATTAAAGAGTATATCAATTTCCTTATTATCAATTTAATTTATCAAAAGAATAAAATGAAATAATTCTAATAAATTAAGCTTAAACTACTAAAGTTAAAATATTTTCATCTAGGGTCTTCAGAATCATCTGATACTATATCTAGTTTGGCATACAAAATGTGTTGCATAAGTAATACCCAGTGAAGAACTTTATTAAAATACCTACTTATAGTTTCTCCAGACCTAAGGAATGTAATTTGTAGGCATCTATTCGAGGCATTGTTGGCTAATATCATGAGAAACATACCAACTTGTTTCTCTACTGTTACATGCTCTTCATCATTTAATCCACCATGAACCCTAAGTAAATCACAAAGCTTAGTGAAAGTATCGATATCCATTCTTATGACCCAAATGTAATTCCTATCAGGATTTGAGCAAAAAACCTCTTGCGTATGAGGGACTCTATTAGCCCTAGATCCTACGGCAACAAATTGATGATTATATCTTTTCAAATACACACAAGTACAGATCATTATCATTATCATCATCTATTCCAATTCTTCACATTGCCTATTATAGAAAACAAGCAATTGCAAGGTTGAATCAGGATCCATTCCTATTAAATTTTCAAGAACAACAAATTTCAGAACATTTAATGTGAATCGAAAATGGAAATTCATTCCCAAAATGACCGAACTAAAGCTAAATAGTAAATGTAAAACCATGACCTCACGTGAGTCACATAATAATAAATGGTAAAGAGAATATCAGAATATCCTGATGAAGAAACAGAGCAATAAAAGTAAGAAACTGCAGAAATTGGAATTGAACTGTCTTCATTTATTAAGCTTAAAGTAACATTCTTTCTACCCAAAAACAGAAAAGAGTAATAAATCTGGTGACAAAAAAGGGAGAATTTTATTTTGCTTCCAAAGAAAACTGATTTGTTTCATTTGACCATATTTTTTGGAGAAGGAGATGGATCCCACAGATAGCAATAAATAAAAACTATTTGCTGAAAAATCTCTGGGACTTGCTTGGTCAACAAAGGTAAACTCAAAAATATTTTTTTGCTTCCATACACAAGAACACAGTTTACTTTTAAAAATTAGCATCAGAAGATGGGATATAGCTCACGTGCAAAGACATACCAATGCCAACAAATTCGTCAAAGTCATCAAATCTCCATATGCAGCTGCCATATATCCAACAAAGCACAAACTCCAAACTGCAAGAACAAAGACCAGACCACATCAAAACAAACAAAACTAAATAATTACTCTTCTCACCTGGCTTCCCACATTCTTTTTTGCCATTCAACAACAACAATATGAACAAAAATGTAGGAAAAATACTAGGAAAATATGTGCAAAAAATTTTCCAAGAATTACACATGGAAAATCAAGAATAAATCTGTTGATAAAATTCAAAATCCCCAATCTCTCTATAAATCATTGATAAAATAAAAATTTATGATGTCAGAATCCTACCAACTCCACTAGTTCAAGAATCTGAATCACAATCATCATTTGTAAAGAAAGGGAGGCAGAATACAACGGAAACAACATCAAGCCGTTCTTTGGACATTTTGATCCTTTTGGAAAAAAAAATGTGAGTGTGTGGAACCCTAATTTGTCGAATTAGAGTTAAATCAGTCTCAATTTCTCATTGAAAAAGAAATTTTTTTTGTCAAACTACCTGTTTTGGAGAAGTTGCAGAAAGTAGAGAGAAGGCAAGACAAGACAAGACAAATGAACATGGAGGCCAGGGCGGCGCCCAACATAGCTCAAGCGGCAAAGCTTCCTCGAACTATTGAATAGGAAGTCAGTGCCTAGGAAAGTTTGCAGTAGGCTCTTGGGAGAATGGAAGCATCTAGAGTTCTACCAGACCAAAGAATGAATTGCAGAAACGAAAATGCCAATATGATTTTTAAGTTTTTTGGAATTAGGTAAAAATGTGGAGATAGTTTTTTCTTTTTACTTATTTGTTCCTAAGAACAATAATCTCAATCCCACTTTTGGAAGAACTGGTTTTTGGCAAAAAAACTGGTTCCTAGGGACGAAGTAAAAATTTTAGTGCTCCTCAACCAAACACCATATGTGGACAATCTTTTCTGTTTTGTTTCTCATCCATGTTTCTAGGGACAAGAACCAAAGGCACCCTAAGTATCTTGTCGGACTGTCTTTGAAGAAAAGGTCAATAGAATATCTTTGGAGGCACCTCTAGTAAGAAACTGGTAATAGTAAAGAAAAACTCAAAGTATTAAGAGTAATTAATGCCCTCCCCCTAACAAAGTAAGGCTTTTTGCCCCTATAGTACTTATGGATTTTAGGAGACATAATCACTTCTCTAGTGGTTCTTTTGTTGAAATGTTACTTATCTAGTCTAAAACTAAAAGATGGTTGTTGGCTATGGTTGATAGGGATGGAAACAAGCTCGGTTATGCCTCTATGTTAATAAGTCAAGACTACTAAATTAGGGGTGCAATCGAGTTGAGCTTGACCAAAAAAATTGAACTCGGCTAGGCTTGAAATAATTTTTTAAAAAATTTTGATAATTTTTTAAAAATATATTTAAAAGATATTATTTTAAATAAAATTTTCATTATTAAAAAATATTTATGTAATTACTTATAATTTAAATAAAATTATATATAAATTATATTATATAGATATTAAATCCTAATTCACGAGCTTCAACCCTAACTAGAAATGGCTCGAGCTTGATTGTAACTCGACTTGTCCAACTAGAAAAATAACTCAATTCGTTTGCATCTATATGTTAAATAGGCAAGTCGCTTCAGCTTGTGCTTGTTTTAAGTTGATTTTTTAATATCGTCAGTTCAAAAGCCTGACCTGACCTGAAACCTAATTTTTTTTAAAAAAAATTATTTTGTTTTAACTTTAAATATATTATAAGATAAAAATGAGAATTTTTTATAATTATATGTCAGAAATAAAACAACAAATTATACAACTAATATATAATATAATAACTCAATATAACTTATTCAAAATATGTTATTAAATACAATATAATTTAGTTAATAGCACCATATACAACAACAGACACAACAATTTAATTTGTGATTCACATGTAATCTAGATCAAACATAGTTACTAGCTATTAGTTATGAAGAGTAAAATGTTACACATAATTTCTTTTACTTATTTGATCACCTTCAAAAGAAAATCAAATAAAGTATTAAATCACAGTAAAATTTAATAAGTAATAAGAAAAAAATTGTTTTAAAAATACAAAATCTTTACCATTTGTTTCTTATGTAAACCATGCTCATACATAATAATATAAAATATAGATATCGAGTAATTGTAACACAATACAATTCATATGTTATTTGTTCAAATCCTTATTTTAAAAAGCATTTACAAAAAAGAAAAAAAAATTTTGAAACATGCCTGATTGCCAGACAAACCCAAGAGGCCTTGGAAAACGTATAGGCTTAACCTTTTGCACTAAATTGTCCTAAGAAGAAGCTTAAGCCTTGGCTTTTGCTTCAACAAGTTATGTTAAACTAGACCAAATTCAGGTCAGGTCACTTGTGCCCGACATTCTCTGTGGCCTATTTCAACCCTTAATGGTCAACCCTTTAATCTTTAGTCTTATCCTATGTAGAAAGAGAGTGCATGCCTTGACAGTGATTGTTGGATTACACCAAAAAGTGGATTAATGTTTCTTAATTAAGGTGGTCAATTTTTAGGGTTGAGTCTAATCAATCTCGTCCAAGTAAATTAAGCTCACTTAAGCAATTTATCGGGTCCCTAAATTTCTTTCCCTCTCAATAACTAAAACTATTTATTTAATTTTTAAATATTTTCCATGTTTAGAAATTTAAATTAAACTTATATTCTAACGAAAATATTACTTTACAAGTATAAAAATATTCCCACTGTCATTATTTTATAAGTCATTTTAACTAATTTTCTTATCATTAATTATAACTTATTGTTATTAGTTTAATAGGCATTTTATTTATTTTTTTACTATATTACCCTTTTTTCTATCTTTTTCTCTAATAAATATTGTTAAAAAATTTTTTTATATATGTTTCTATAGAATCATAAATAAAGTATTTTAGAAAACCATGACGGTTAAAAAATTTATAATCAGAAAAGATGTTTACCTTCTTTTCGGCCTCCTACCTACTCTCAGAGGAATTAATCACTTCTAACCATAAATCCTTGCACACAGTTGATATGGAAGCATCAGGATCAGTGCAAATAATTAACGTCAAGAATTATTGACTAAAATAAATATTTTGCGAGATATTTAAATTCTGTATAAAGAACTTGCTATTGTAAAAGAACACCAAGATTAAAGTTTAGAAACTCATATTTTATAAAGCAAACTTCATTTACAAATGAAGAACTTAAAAACTCAACTTGAGTTTTTTGTACAAATAAGGAGGATATTTATAGGGGATCCTCCGGACTCCAAACTCAAATTTTAAAATATTGCAAATTGGAAAGATAGGATCGAATCCTTTTCTTCAGACAAACTAAAGTTAGAAAATGACATAAAGTAAAGGCTACAAGTTGGAAAGATAAGAATTATTCTTATCTCTTGGAAGAAGACAATACAATCACACTCAAAGATAAGATGTGAATCTTATCATTATCACACGTCACACTTAAAGCATAAAGACAAACTTGGTGGAAGACCAACTTTAACAAAGTAAAGATGACAAGACATAAAGTAAAAGTTTCATTTATTTATTTTGTAGCTCTTTAAGGATTATTGTGAATTTTCTTGAGAAAATGGGTCATCCCAATATGATCCATATCCTTCCCAATTGATGTTGGCTGGATCTTCTGGTAGTTGACTGTCAACAAAATCTTGCATTTTTTGTTCATCCAGAATCTCTAATTCTCTTTTAATGTCTTTATCAGTAATTTGCTGACAGTAATCTTAAATCGGCAATCCTCTTTCTTGATTGATGCTGAGGAGATGAAGATACAATTCATGAAATGAAATAGCAACACATAATTCTTGTCCCATGAAAAAATAAGAAGATTTAATTTGAGGATAGAATTTTAGGATTGGAGTAGGACGATAAATAGAAATGGGTCTTTCTGGGTTTCTCTCATTGCATAAGGCCTATAAAAAATATAGGTCTGAAATAGAGGAATTGGCCTGGACTTTAATATCTTGGTATTTAATTCATTATACCAAGAACTTTGAGATTGGAACCAAGTGAGAAATGTCCAAAGATGAGGATGTCTTTCGGCATTTCTAGTGATATTAAAGAACTGTTTGAACTCAAAAATGTGAAGTTCAATTGGATGAGCATAGAAAACAGAGAGACACCATAAAAACCATAATTGATTTCTAGAAATATCTCGAGGTGAGAAATTGAGTTGGATGATGTTGAGATATGGGAATTTAGGATCAAAAGAAGGGAATGAGAAGGATTAGAATTTTCTACCATTGCAAGAGCTTGATATCTGAAAAGATTTTTCTCTACATAATGGTGAATGTCATTGACAGAACAATGAGGATGAAGATCAGGATGAAAAGAAAGACTGCTAGAAGTACTAGAAGAAGCATGGGAAGGTAGAAACAGGATTATCTGTAAGAGATCTAGAAATCATTAGAATTAAGGGAATAGAAAAATAATTTACGAAAACTTTTAGTAGTTCAAAAGAACTAACCTTCAAATATTTCTTTGGTTGAGATAAAAAATCAGCAAGAATATTTGAAGAACCTTTTATGTGAGACACATTAAATTGATATTTTGAAAACCAATCTTTCAATTTCAAAAGCTGTGGTTTTGGAATCATTTTATTTTTGAAATAAAAAATCTTTGGAAGGAGGAGTCATCCATCTGCAAAAAAAACAAATCATGTCCAATGAGATGGAACTAAAAATTTTTTTATTCCAAATTTCATAGCTAAAATTTCCTTGATTGTGGTATGATAGTGTTTTTCAGAATCTTTAAATCTTCCACTAGCATGAGCACAATAATGTCTTTCTCCATGAATTTCTTCAAGAAGAATGGCACCCCAATATTTATCACTCGCATCTGTTTGAAGGACCCTGAGACTAATGGTTGGAATGTGCGAAGGAGGGGGATTTTTACATAGTTCTTTTATGGTTTGAACAGTTTTGGTATGTTCCGATCCCCAAGGTGGATGGTTTTTTCTGAGTAATTTAGAAAGCTGACTAGTATAAGGTGCAATTTTAGGAAAGGTCCTTATATAATTTCCAATATCAAAAAATTGTTGTATTTATTTAGTGGAAAGGTTTTCATCAGGAAAATTGGGTAATTGTTCAACAAGGTGTGGTCTTGGATGAAATGTACCATTTGAAATTTTCATTCCAAGGTATTCTATCTCTGGTTTTCCTATGACGGATTTCTTTTCAGAAAGCATGATACATTTTTTGGCTAACGATTTCAAAGAACTGCTCAAACAGTGTTCTATAGGCTTCATCTTTTTTTTGAAAATATAAGGATATAATCAATATAAACAAAGAAGAATGAAGTATTTTCAAAAAATTTTTTGCCATTACTTTTTAAAAATAGAAGGTGCAACTTTCAAACCAAATGACATGACTTTCCATTGAAATTGAGCATTAGGAAAACAAAAAATAGTTTTGTATCTTTCTTTTGAACAAATTCCTAATTGCCAAAATCTGCTTTTAAATCGAATTTTGAAAATACTTTGGCTTTAGCAAGATGGATAAAAATATCTTCAATTTTTGGCAGAGGAAATTTGTCATCTTTTAAAAATTGATTTAGAGGCTTGTAATTAATGACTAACCTTTCTTACCTCTAATCTGTTTAGACATTTTATTGACATAGAAGGCTTGGCATGCCCAGCTAGATGTAGTTGGTTCAATTAAACCTTGTTTCAAGAGAGCTTCATATTCAGCTGTTGCAAGTTTCAGATCATCTAGAGTCATTCCAGGATGTATTGCTTTTGTTAGATTTACATCTTCATTTAGCATAAAAGGTAGTTTATTGAAGAATTTTTCATTTTTCAACAATGGATGAGGATGAATAAATTGATCAAGAGAATCTGCACAATAAGATTTCAAATTGTCAGCAATATTCTTGTAAAGCAATGGAGCATCAGAAATTAAATAGATTTTGGTTAAAGAGGTAAAGGGTTGGAAGGAGTGTTTATATCAAATTCCTTCTGGCAAAATCCTAAGATGTCTTACTTTGAAGTATACATCCCATCCAATAAGAACATCTTTCCTATGGAGAAGGTCCCCATAGACTTTTAACCAGATCACACAATTTGGAAAGAATCTTATCCCAACAGGTTGCTTGGAAATAAGATTGGCTCGAAAGATTTCTCCATTTGCAGCTTGAAATTTCTCATCGGTGTATTTCCAAATTTCAGGAGGCAGGATATCAGGATTGATCATGATACGTCTTGCTCATGTATCTAGAAAACCTATAGCCTTGATAGGTTTCTCATACTTGGAGGTTAACAAGCTGACCTGCAAATGAGGAGATAAAACAAAATCAGATAATAATTGATAATTTTTATAATTATAGATAGTATATATAGGAATATGATCCTGGGCCTGTTCGTCTTCTGAAGAGAACTGTCTTTCTAAATCTGAATCTTCGATAGTAAAGACTGTTTGCTCATCTAGTTCACTCTGCTCAAAAAATTTTGATTCCATGTCAGAATCCGGATAGCACACATAAACTGAGTGACTAGATTTTGAGCTTTAATCTTTTTCCTAGGACAATTTTTTGTAAAGTGTCCTTTTTTCTCACAGATAAAGCATCGATCAAATTTAATGTTTTTCCCAAATTTTTTTCTAAAGATTTTTTCCTCTCTCTAAAAGATCTTAGGGACTTTGTCTTATGTGTTTTTGATGAATAAACACATTTTTCTTTGCAACCGATTTCAAAATTTTTCTTGCAAGGTTTTCTCAAAGTTTTCTGCTTATTGAGAAGATTAGAAAAAATTATCTGTTTTAACAAAGTTTATTCAAGGTTGAAAGGGTGAACTGATGGATTTCTCCAAGACCAATGTTATTGTATTGTCTCCTGGATTCTTCAATCATTTTGAGAACTCTTGGTTGTAATTCCTGTGGAAGGGAAGAAATGTAAACTTGCTTTAGATTAGGATCATTGTTTCCATTAATTAAATAAAAAATATGAGACATCCTTTGAAATCTTTGTCAAGATCTTTTTGTTGCAATGAACAACATTTCATTAGGAAGAATTCATTTTTTTGTTGCTTATAGTGCAAAGAAGGGTCTCCAATGAATCCTGCATGCAGGATATTCATGGCATAATCTACAGATTTAGCATTGATAATGGTTAACTTTTGATATTCAAGCAAATTAAGAAACCAATTTCCCATGGAACCAACAAATCCAGAACACATTTAAGATAAAGCAGATTTTAAAGATACTCCCTTAGTGATTGAAGATTAAGCCATGCAAGAATTTCTTGCATTCTTTCTCTTCTCTTTGGCACAGGAATGTCATCAAGAGTAAACCATGAGCTATTAGTAGGTTTTTTTGAATGGCTTTCTGGATTTGTGGTTTGCTAGGTATGTGTTCCTTCTTCTTTAGAATCATTTTGAACTTGAGATTCGGCAGAAGGTGGATCTGCCATTAGAATGGCAGATATGTCTATGATTTCTTTGTCAGAATCATTGCTGAATTGTTCTATTCCATCCTGGGAATCTATTTCAGAGATCTACGAATTATTTCCTTAAAAATAAGAATCATCAGTATTATGTTTATAAGGAAATAATTGTATAGTCAACTGCCTTTCATATAAATTTTTGTCCTTAGATTGAGAAGCATCTGTAGACAAAGAAGACCTAATATTTGGAAAAAGATCTTGTTGTTCATTATGAACACTGGAAATATCAATTTTTTTTCTCTTTTTTCCTTTTTTTTCCACGGTAGCAAGAGTTTTAAAGAAATTTAACTAAGTAGTCCTAGGAAAACAGGTTAATCACTAGGAGGTGAAGAAAACAAAGAATTAGGACTAGGTATATTATCATAGGTTGAATATGGTACAGTCGATATAGTATTAAGCGGCTGATGAGTTTGGCTATCTTTTTCATAATTTCAAGCTCCTTTTTGAGTTTGGCTATCTTTTCATCTTTTCTTATAAATTCTGGACCAAACTGTTTATGTTGGATCATAGATCTGAGTTCATGATCTAAGGCTTGAACCTGGGTCTGGAATTTATGATGGAGTTGTTCAAAAGGATCAAGTTTGTTCTTAATCTCTTTTACCTCTGAGGCTACCTTTATATGACTGCAAATACGACAGTCAGTCCATAGTGTCGTAAGAAAACTTTATATCCGACACCCATACAAAAGAACTTTTTGCGACAAAGTCATCGTATAAGCTATCGTATAAAATTTATTTTTTACTACAGTTAAGGCCGTCGTATATAATATTCACTGTCATATATAGTCAAATTATATATGACGACCCATATGTCGTCGAATATACTCTATTTATATACGACGGTTGTGTAGCCTCCATATAAAATTGAACTTATATACAATGACGACCCTTTGACATTATATATTCAATTTTAATGTATATATGAAGGCTCTATGACCATTGTACATACGTTAAAATTTTTTTTTTAAAAAAAATAACCTTAATTAAAGTTATATATTTACATTAAAATGAGTATTAGAATATAGTTACATTAAACATAACCTTAAGTTGTCGTATTTGATATAGTTATATTTTTCTTTTTAAAATGGTTATAAGAATTTATTCAGAATAAAATTAAAATGATACCAAATTAAAATTGTAATCAAAACTGGTCATAAAAAATATACTAACAATATACATAAAAAATTATACTAATAAAAAACGCTCATACAAAGACATATCTACATAACTTAATACAAATTAAAAGTATACTCCAATAATATGTCAATCTACCAAAAATAATATAATGTAAGTCAAAATTCAAAATAAAAATAAAAGCTTAAGAATAATCTATCAACATAAAAAATTCAAGCATAAAAATTTTTAATTGTATTTTGACATGATGTGCCAAGTAAATTATGACTAAACATATCAACAAAAACTTTTTATATCAATGCAATTGAAACAATGTCAAATGATTGGGAAGGCAAGCCTATGCTTTCACCATTAGCATGGATCTTGCGGATTGGCTTCTCCCTTAGGTTCCATTTCTTTTCTTTAAATTGCTCTACAGCAAGGAAGTAAGAGGATAGATCCAGTGCCTACAAAACATGCATGAAGAAATTAAAAAAAAAACAGATAAATTTGCCCGACTGAGGTTTTACATAAATGAAGACTAATTTATACCTTTCTACTTCCAATCAAGGTAGTTGAAGGGAATTTATCAGCAAGATGCCTGGAAGATGCCATTGTCAGTGCATCACATACAACATGCACTTTTTAAAATTAACTTTCTGTGGAATAGGTTCCCAAAATTAGTTTTCACTTAACAATTTCTTTTGAACTTTTGGGGTAAGGAATCCATAACTTAGTGAGCATGGCATTTGAGCTCCATGTTTTCCCATAACAGTCCTAAACAACTAATTAGTGATCTTTTCTACAGAGGCTTGTCTTCTAAATTCAGAACTAAGACTGTGCAATATATAAATCCACCTACCAATTTAGTGATAGCAATAAATAAGTGAAGCATGACATAGGAAAACAAGTAGGTATCACACATTAAATTGCAGCAAATGCATAAGATTGGTAAGAGTGCTAAAATTTCAGTGGCTTCACTAATGCCGAATGACATTTGAAATTCAATCAAACAAGACTTAAAAGGAACATTACTGAAAGTAGTAGAAAAACACAATTTTACTTCCCAAGGCTTATACCTTCAAATTGTGTTCAGACAAAGGAAAAATACCAGTAAACCTCCATCTCTCAATTTAGCTCTTAACAACAGTCTTTTCATTTCTTCCTTCAACCATTTCAGGCATCCTCCTTGTAGCCAATAGAGGAGCCGTTTTAATTGGCCCATCCGAATCATCATCATAATGCAGTTTTTCAACCATGAATCCACATGCTTTTAAAACAACCAAGATAATAACATAAATATGTAACAAGAACCAAAGAAATTAAAACATTCTTGAACAATGCTATCCAAGATGAAGGCTGATAAAACACACTCCCTGGTGTAAACCTTCAGAGGCCATGAGCATGATCTTAGACCCATTAGAAATTTCTGTTGACTTCGTGGTCATCTCCTCCACCAGAAGTTTTAATATTAAATACACAAAAAATGAAATAGTTGAAGTCTTCCAATAGTCCATTGAAAAGTAAAATATTGAAAGGTAGAAATTATTCAAATAGGTCATCTAACTACATAAAAGTTAACTCTTGAAAGATATATATTGAAACGAAAGATCCACCAAATACCAACACCTGAATTTGTATGTAATCCAGCACCGATTGATGAATTAAGCCGCATAAAGGGAAAGCCAAACTTGAATATTCCTACATCTCATAAAGTATAGTTAGATTAAAAAAATAAAAAAGAATAAGAATAAGAATAAAAACACACAGACGAGAGAGAGAGAGAGACGACAACAGAGACAAAGAAAACATAGTCCTAACTTCATTGAACCAAAAAAAAAAAAAAAACTCCTTCCCCTTTCACTCTTCTAAACAAACTCATCATTCTTGTCAACATATGCTAACTATTAAAAATGCATTTTAAGAAATTCATCTAATAATCAAAACCCAAATTAAACTTGAAGTGGAAATTGCAGATACATATAATAGGCATGTAAAAAAACAAGCAAGTTAGGATATCAATAAGCCCAAAAGTTTGAGCTCTTGGATTAATTCACCCCTCGCACATCTAATTGTTTCATGCTCCTTGCAATTGCCAAACCCATATGTCAAATGGTAGTATATACTATGTTCCCAACTCTACAGATCCAAACATTCGTCATTAAATCTGTGGATTATGAATGTTCCCCATCCTAATTCATGGCACAAACCCCATATAGGAGAATGTTATCAATCTAGTGCAGCCATAACTCGAAATGCTCCCATTTGAGAAACTGGAATGCGATCTTAAGAGAAGAGAAAAAAAAGCAACGAAAGAAAACAAATGGAAAAATTTTAACCTTATTCAAAAGTCGAACTGCAAAACATCATCAAAATCATCTCCAACCACCAAATCCATCCCCAAACTGTCACGAGTGCTGGCAAAGATTAAAATTAAATTGTCCCTTCCGAGTATTGTAACAGAGCTCCCAAACCTTATGTATATCTCTATTTGACGAGGAACTACTTCTTCAGCTAGATTCTACACTTTCCTGAAGTTGGAGGTTCACGGGTTGATGGAGACCTAGCACAATTAATACCTCATGGACCAATCACAAGGGCATGAGCAACCAAGATGAGGAAAGCTTTGGTTACATATCTCCAAGAAAAGGAAGAACAACTTGACTTTGAAGTCATTTTTGAAGCAACCAAATTAGATGATGAATGTGTGATCAAGAAGTTATGGAATGTATCAACAATTGAGGGGATTGTAAGCAACATTTCCAGCCAAGAAAGCATCCAAAATGATAAAGGATCTATGGAGACCGAGTCGCTACAGTGACAGAATCGCTACAGTTATCATGTTGCTACATTACTCTCAATTTTCTTCATTTGTTGTCATTTTATTTCTTACATAGTTAATTGATCTTTTGTGCAATTAAATGGCTGAACATTTGTATTAGGGTTTTAGCTAGCCAAAACACTATATATAGCCTCTTTCTTGTAAGAGAATACAACTCTTTGAGAATGAAAAACATTTTCTTTACACATTTGTGTGTTTTAACAAGACTTAGGTCTTTTATGTGAGATTCTTCCAAGACTCTTTTAGGGTTCTTAGAAAATTACACTAGGGCAATCAATTACTAAGGGATTGGGGTGTTGATTAGTCTTCCAAATTAAGAGGGTGGTTGATGAGAATCCTTTTCATAGGTCACTCTAACTAATCCAAAAATAAACCATAGATGAAATCCTTTCTTCTTGGTGTGGTTTGTGTGTTTGTTTGATTTCTTCACAATAGCAAGAATCACATCACGGTTTGGTGGAGAACTTGCTTGAAGGAATGATTTCAGCATTTTTAGGCAACATTTCGACTTTGAAGCAGCTCAACTTGTCTTATAATCCCTTCTTGCCCAGTCGGATTCCACCGGCTCTAGGGAATCTGACTAATTTGGAGATCTTTTGCCTCACTGACTGTAATTTGATTGGTAGAATCCTTGAATCTTTGAGTCGACAAAGTCTAATGGATGAGAAAATTTAACTTTTATGAGTTTTCATGTCGGCAGTAGGCTGAAAAGAGAGAAGGGGAAGTTAGGTGAGAAGAGAAAAGGCAGAAGAGAAGAGAAAGGAGGCTGAGAAGAGTCTACAGACAAAAAGAAAGAGAATAAGTTAGAGTTTTCTTAAAATGGGAGAGAGAAAATGAAAATAAAAAGGGGGAAATGAAAAGCAATAAAATGAAAAGCGGGAATGGGAAAAGAAAAGGTAAGGAAAGTAGGGATTTGGGGAAAAGAGAGAAAAGTGGGAAAAGAAAAAGTAGGGAAAGTAGGGATTTGGGGAAAAATGAGAAGAGTGGGAAAAAAGAAAAAGTAGGGAAAGTAGGGATTTGGTGAAAAGTAAGAAGAGTGAGGGAAAGAAAAATAGAAAATGTAGGAAATTGGAGAAAAGTGAGGAGTACTAAAAATAAGAAAATAATTAGATATGTTTAAAATTCTTAGATATTTTTTCCTTTTGAATAGTTAAAATAATAGTCTTTGATCTATTGAAAAACATATACTCGTGTAATTAATATATTTAATTATGAGAATGTCAATATAAAAGGCTACTACAACATTCAATTCTCAATAAAAGGACAACTAAAAACCATATATGTATACATACCCTTATACTAAGTATATACTTAGATAAAATCTATCTATTTACTTATATATTTATATATAATACAAGGATAAAATTAAAATATCATATGTATTTAATATGTGTTAGATGTACTTTATAAACAAACTTTACATATAAATAATTATGATGTACTTAATATGTGTTAGATATACTTAATAATTAGCTTGGATGTACTTATAGAAATCACTCAAAACTATTTTACCTTGGCTAGGATTGAAAGTAAAAAAAAACTAATTTACCCTTAAGAAATAAATAACAAAAAAACATACTATATCATAACAATTTTGTTATATTTTAAATGAAAAAGATGTATTAATATAGTACAAAAATGACTAAATATATGAAAATATAAAGAGAAATTAAATGTTCAAAAATTGTTAATTATACACTTTGGTAAAATTTTATTTGAAGAGATTAACATTGTCATTGTTTAAATTCTTAATTTGCATTTTAATCCTAAAGGTTACTTTTAGTATAAATAGAAATGAAAAAGATTCAAATCTTACACTTAAGATTGGTTCGTTCCATTAGATAGTAAACTTAAATATCAAAATATATGAAAATACTTTAAATTGTTTCAAGAGTTTAAGTTCAAATAGAAATGAAAATGTTCAAATTATTCTTAAACTATTTTAAAAATTTTTTTCTTTTTTGAAAAAAAAATAATTTAAAAAAAAAAACAAATTTTGGGGGCTGGGGTTTGAACCCCTGAACCCCAGCGGCTTGGAAAAAAATTTTAAGACCCAAACCAATACGTCATCTTACAGTCTCATTAATTTATTCATATTCTTATGAATATAAGTTTTCATTTTATATAACTTTACATAATCTTGTTTATTTTAAAATAAATATAAAAAATAAAAGCCTGACCGGTCTCTGAGCTTAACCCCTCTACCAATCAAAAATATTATATTATATATAAAAAGATAAAACTATACATATATAGACAAGACTATTTTAAGACTTAAACAAATATTAGTTGTCAAATGAAAGAAAAAGAATATTATATTAGTTATAAGAGAATATTATATATATATATATATATATATTATGATGGGAAAGTGGATAAAACAAAATTGGAAGTGGAGGGAAAGTGATTTTAAATAGTTTTTTTAAAAGTATTTAATAAAAAATCAAACAAAAAACCATGGTTTTGAAAAATTGAAAGAAAAAAAAGAATATTATGTGATTTAAAATATTATGTTAGATATAATATAATATTATATATATTATAGTGGAAAAGTGAAAAAAACAAAATTGAAAGTGGAGAAAAAGTCATTTAAATTAGTTTTTGTTCTCTCTTTTTTTTTTAGTATTTAATTAAAAAAATTAAATTTGTCAATATTGGGTTTTGATCCTTTATCAAGGGGATTTCCAACACTTCAGCCATTGTGCCAACTTAAATTTTGTTAATATTTAACCTATTCTTATAAATATATTCAAATTTATAAGCAAACACATATACTGCAGCCAAAGGACCGTCGTATGTAATTAAACATATATACGACGACCCTGGGATAGTCGTATAAAGCAAAATAATAGTCAAAATATGCAAAAGAAAGGTATTTTGCTACATACCGTTATATATACTATTGATTATAAACGACGGCTCAATGGACGTCATATTAAAACCATTTTTCCCTACGATCAGTCGCATATAATGCACAATATATGACGGCCTGTCATATAAAATCATGTGTATATACGGCAGACTTAGGACCACCGTATATACTCTCATATACAATGGTCTCTAGCATATAGTCACCATTTGTGACATAGTATATAGTCACCATTGTGACGGCTTTTAAGCCGTTGCATAAAATGGCATTGTGTATGACCTAATTTCTTGTAGTGAAAAGGAGAAGATATGACCTGAGATGCAGGGTCTTTAAAGCTTTCAAGAGGGGGAAATTCGTTAGCGTAATTAAACATCATACAAGGTATAGGGGTAGAGGCTGGTATATTATTTAATATATAAGAATCATCTATTTTAGAGGAAGTAAAATTCTTACCTGAGAACCTACCTGAAGAGGAAAAGATTGTCAGTTACCTTGGATATGACTGGGACACAATTTGATATGTCATCATCATCTGGGTAGACAATCTTGAATTTGCACTTTCTTCGAGCCCTTTGTTTCCTGGCTCTTCTGCTTCTTGGGTTTTCATGTTCCTCTTCAATTGAAAACTCATCACATGAACAGTCAGTATCACACATACCTGCTCCAGGATATCCCAAAGGAAATGACCATTAAGCTTATCAGTGTTGATAGGCTTGCCATTTGGTCTGAACATGTCTATAAGAACTTTGTTTTGCCATTTGACTTCTTTTTTATCTACTAGTTGAATCATCAATTGTGTATAAGAAGTCCTAGGTGATTCTGAGGTTTGTGGACTGAAGCGGGTACGACTTGGCCATCTGGAAGTCTTTGAAATGATGGATGAGCTGCTTGAATAGTTGTCTGTTCTCTTCTGAGTGCCTCATAATTTGAGATCCATTTGGTTGGCACTAATTTTTTGAGTTCTTGTTTGCTGATTTGTCTAGGAACTTCAATCAGGGTTGGTACCTCAGTGTTAGCATCAGCTAATACAATCAATGCATTCTGTGAGCCACCTTTTTGGAGGTCAAAAGCATGGTTTTGCAATCTGTAAACAATTTGATGATGAAAATTTACCATTTGTGCAGTGTTGACGCTGCTCTTGTAATCTGAATTTGAACTTGGAAGCAAGATGGCAGATTTGGATCAGTTAAAGAGATTGCAAAATTAGGAAAGACGGTGAGAACTATACTTCCAGAGTTGAGTGTAGTCATAGCAACATCTATTACAGCATGTTTATACTGAATGAACCTGGTATCAAATAAAGCAACTTTAGCTGCAATAGGAAGTCCTCTTCTTCCTCCAAATGAAAGATCCAATCTTACTACCCCAAGATGGAAGTGACTGTATCCTTCAGATGTATTTTGGTGGGATTTGAAAGGTAACATATTGTTCTTGTGTAGAAGAAGGAATGTCTCCATTGTTTATAGCTAAGGCTTGAACATGTTCTTTGATCTTTTTAGCTTTGAAGAGTTGCCTTATACTATCGAAACCTCTGGGGAGAGATCCTTTGTTTCTATAGACATTATAGGAGGAATGACTTCTGCTATTGTGGCTGTTTCAAGGATAATACTGAAATCTATAGTTTGCTTGGATTGATCAGAAACAAGATTCCTTTTGGGTAAAGAAAGAGTGCTAGTAGTTCTGATAAGTTCGGAAATTTTAGAAGATGGTTGGGTTTGAGTATTCATGATTATGGAAAATAGGTGTTCTTTCACTCTAACAAGACTTTACAACATAATTTTCCTATCAGACAACATAAGAAAATCTTTTAGTAAAACCCAAACAACAACTCTTCAATTCTTCACTGGGTTCAAGAATGGCTCTGATACCATGATCAATCCTGATATCCTGCCTCCTGAAATTTGGAAACACACCAATGAGAAATTTATTAATAGTGACGAATGGAGTAAGGTTTATATATATATATATATATATATAATTGAAAATGGTATGAAGTGTACTGTTAAGTATTTAAAGGTCAAACTTAACTTCAATTGTCTTTTTTTAAAAATAAAAAAAAATTAATTAAGTATTTTTAGGGTTTAGTTTATCATTTTAGGTTAGTTTATAAAATAAAATAAATTTTAAAAAGAAAATTTTTTTATTGAAAATTGTATTTTTTAAAATAAATGAAAATAATTAAGTTAAACTTTCACTTCTCCATCTATGATATTATCTTCTTCTCATAACGATAGTTTAGGTTGCTTTAAGGAAAAGTTAGTTAGTACAGTTAATGTAATTATTTTTAAGGGTAATTTTACTCTTATATCTTGTATTCAATTTATTGAAATTGAAGTAGTAGATATCAAGAGAGAATTAATGATGGTAATTTAGTTTTTTAACCCATGATTATCTCTGCTAAAAAAAACTGGGACTATAATATAGGATAAAAGAAAAAAGAAATCTGAACTATTTTTATGAGATCGAGATAGTAATGCTTTAAATCCTCGTAAGAGGAGAAGAATTCTATTTCATAGGGCCCCATGACCGCGTTATGAGATATTTGGGGCTGACAGGAAAAAATCATCAAAAACCGAAGCAAAAAAGAAAAAAAAAAGATTGGAACCATTACATCTAAATGAGAAATCAGGTCCAACGTTCTAGATAAGTTTTTAATTTTTAATTTAAAACTTCACTTTAAGTGTAGGTATAGTTCGTACCAAGGTTTTGTGCATCGGATAGGACCGGCCAGTCTGATCTGTCAGACCGATCCACAGGTCGGTTCGGTCCATATATCAAAACCATAAAAATAAAAAACTGTTCTCTCTTGTGAAAACAGTTTCTAACCCGCCGGTTCAACCGGTGAACCGGTTGGTTTAATATCAAACCGGACAGCTTTATATAAAACAATTTTTAGGGCCAATTTGAAAGAATTAAAAGCTAAAGGACTCTAGTAGAAAATATAACAAATCTTTTTTCAACTAAATTCAATCTTTCCAAACCCTCAGGTCAATTTTAACTTCCTCTCAACCTCACGCAGTCACCCCTTCAAACCGACACACAGTCTCTTTCCTCTCTGTACTTTAGGCTCTTGCCTTGCAGTCGTCTACGGTGCTAAGGCGGCACTCCTTTGTCTATGTCCCCCAGTGGCCAGCAACCTTCACTCTGTCGTCGTTTCTCTGTCTCGCTGTCAAGTGTTAGCACTCAACATCAATAGGTTTGTGAATTCTGAAGCATTGGATGTTGATGATTGATGATGCTGGAAATCTGATGAGGGGTAAAAGAGTCTTTCTGGCTGTGGGAGATCCTACAAGACAAGAAATTTAGAATGAAATTGGGGTGATCCCAATTTCACTCCGATGCCAAAGTTAGCAAATGCCTGAAGCTAAATTGGGAAAATGATTAAAGAGCTGAAAAGCGCATTACCTTATTCGGAGGGGTATTATCTTATTTATAGACAAGCATAATCTTTCCATTAGTGGAGCAGTAATGAGATAATTATTCGATGTGGGATTTGATGTATTCGTTATTAACTTTGTATAAGTATTAACCCAGTCTCCTTGGAGGGTTATTTACTTGTAATTAAATGAGTTGTTTCATATGAACTTGTATATTTTTGTATAAACCATACAATGAGGATTATATCCATGTATAACTTGCATATAAGGGGTAATGTAATTATTAATAAATTGAGGTGTAAAGACCTCATAGTATATCATATGCCCTTTTTTTTTTTTTTTTTTTGCCGAACGGAATTGAAGTTTAGGGATCGTCCATGAAAAACATGGAGAGAGTCTAAGATAAGGATTGGCCTATTGTTGTGAGAATCTGTTTAGAATGTAAAGGATCAGCTATTTAATATGAAAGGGGAGAATCGTCCAATAGTATAAATGGATTGTTTGTGAAAGGTAAAGTAAATTGTAGGGTTCGGCTAAAGAATCATTGGATATTGAAGGGATCGGCTATTTTGACAGCTCAATTATTGTAGCCGAAAGGCTGGACGCACTAATTCTCTCTCCTATTAAATGCGCGTCGCATCATATGTATGTAGCGAGATTTAAGCCAATCTAACGGTTAGATTCAAATAAATACTTTTGGCGGTTGAGTTTATCGAAACTGCAAATATCAAAAAGGAAGTTATTCGCAAAACCCTTTACTATTTACATTTCTGAAGATTGAGAAGTATTTTCCGACAGTAGCGACAAAGCAATTTGTTTGGCAGCGCAGGTGGAAGAGGTGTATAAGAGAATCACTGTGTTTACCAAAATCGCATTTGGTAATAGTGTGGTGTGTTGAAGAGAAGGATATTTGCTTTAT
>JAWZTD010009225.1:0-26364 GCA_035221335.1 Echites panduratus | reverse complement strand
GGGATGGTGTTTGAAATGTACAGGAACAATGCCAGATTCTTCAAACTGATGGAAGAATCCATAGAGTCTAACCTGTCGGAGAAAGAGGTGGAGAGTAGAGAAAACGGGGAATTATTTGAAATGAAGGTGCCTCTGCAACTGGGTAGGAGTCTATTGGGGCTCAAAGAACTTGCATCAAGTTCTTCAGGTCAAAGAAACGATCATCGAGACGAGTTCGCGAGCAAACTATTTTAGAAAACTAAAATTCTTTCATTCTTTAATTCTGGTAACAGAGAAGGAATGAGGGGTGGGTGGGGGCTGGGCGGGTGATGTGGTGGTGGAGGAAGTTACCTCATTATCCTTCGCCTCCAAGAATATATGAATCGTAATATCTAAACTTATTTAGTTAATTCCAAGCTATTTTTGGCAGTAGCTCATGAATCACACAATATATATAAAAATATATATATTTTTCTATGAAAATTTTATAAAGTGTTACGAAGAATACCTTCTGGAGTGTTCCAACTAAATCTCAAGCTATCAAATTTAACAGTCAACTGTGTTTCTTTTAAAAGAAATAATTATTTCTAAAGTCTAGTTTATTCTTTTAGGTTTTGGTTTATAAAATATATTTATAAAAAATAAAAATTTTTTAGAATATATTTATAAAAAATACATTTATAATTCATTTTTAATACAATATTTTTTAATTTTAAACAATTTAAAAAATTAATCGGTCAACTATAGACGAAGGATGTACTATGACAAATTGATGAATACCATTCTCAAATGATTTTTTGACTTGCATAGTAAGTCCTTTATAATTTCTTTAGCTCTTTTATGTTGTTTTAGTTGGAAATATGAATTTTCAGACAAAGTAATAACAAAAAAAAAAACATTTTTCCTTGATCATAAAGAGCAAATTGGGAATAAAGAATTCATATTTAGAAAGATATATGTTCTTTTTCACTTTATTTTCTTTCCTTTCTCAAAATAGAACTAAGTTTATTTTCCGATAGGGAATTGATTTGCATTCTTGGATTTATTTTGGAGCAATGTTTTTAAAACAGGATTGTACGTCTCGGCGAATTGATAGAGGAGTTAAAGATCGGACCGAGGCCAATCAGGTTTGTTATTTTTTCTATTTATTTTGAATTTTTTAAAGAAATATAGAGTAAAAACTTTATAGAAATAGAAAATTAATTTCAAATTTATATGAAAGATACCCATTTATTTATTTTTATATATTAGAAAAATAAACTAAAAAAAGTTAATGCCTAATTTAACTATAAATTTCACTTAATTTGTTATATGGACTATATTAATATGATACAAAAATTCTTCAAAAGTTATTAATTTATTTCTTTGAATGAAAATTTAAAATTATTAGTTTAATTACTTTTTTGAATATAATGTGTCTATTTTGATTTTTTTTTCTCATTTTACTCATTCATTTACTTTTACTTTTTAAAAAATGTAACTTAGTTTTCTCTTATTTAATAAAATATTTTATTAACTAAAACTTCATTCCTTTATTTTATAATTTATTATGATATTTTTCCATTTTTTACAATTATATTTTATAATGTAGATTTAAAAAAAAAAAATCTTCACCCAAGGTGTCGACTCAGCCCTCAATCCTTGAAGGACTAGGATATGGAGCTGGGCTTCAGATGATATTTTTAGGTGGTGGTACCACTTCGACTTGGGCCCTTACTGTCTGTGGCTCATGCTATTGGATCTAAGCAAGCCCTTTTAACACTTTAAAATCATCAATTCGCAGATGTGTTATATGTAATGAAAGGTTTGGTAAATTGTTATTTTATCTAGTTTTGCTTCTAAAATCACTATGAAGCAAAAAACAGGTGTTTTTGGCTCATTGTATTTAAAAGGTCAATTTTTATAAATACACATGTGGAGAATGTACCAATAAACTCATCAGCACTTCTTGTACAAACATATAAATATATATATATATATATTTATACACAAACATAGGTTTAGTCTTGCTAGCTTGGAAATAAATGACAATACATGGCAATGTTTTCTAGACCAGACTGAACTGGATGATCTGATTGGTCAGATCGGGAATCGATCCATTAGTCAGTTCAATTCGAGAGCTTAAATCGGAAGTTTTGAAAACCATTCTATTTTGTGCAAACATTTTCAAACCGATCTTTTCAACCGATGAACAAGTTGGTTGACTATTAGACAGGCCCATTTTGTTTAAAAATATTTGGAGGATCAAATTGAATAAATTATAAACTACAAGATTTTAATTGAAAATTAAACAAAACTTTTTTTTTCCCCGCGATTCAGTCTTCTAACCCTTAAATCAATTGAATTAAAATTAATTTGTCAATTTTTTCCAATCACCCTCACATAAATATACGCAGTCGGCATTTATGTTATAAAACTATAACATTCTTGATTTTAATAAAAGATATGGTTTGAAAGATTTATGTTTATGCTTATAGGTTTTATTTTATTTTATTTTTTGGTTAGTTAATAAACTAATCTTACATCATTTCATATTCTTTACATTTATTTTACGGATATATATTATTAATTTGAGAATAGGTTATATTATTTTGGTATATTTTACCCTATAAAATTGATTATTAAATTAATAAGTCTAACTACAGTTAAATCATTGAACCGTGAATCGGTAACTTTTTCGATTCGATGATCAGTCCAATTCTGAAAGCTTTGATACATGGGATGAAAGATCTCAAGTTTGGGATAAGAGGAAGGTAAATGGAAACCACCACCATTGATAGTCAAGAGTAAGGTAGAGAGGATGAACACAGGAATAGTATAAATAAATAAATTTTTCAAAAAAAAAAAAAGACTCTTGTAATAAATGGGTCCACTGAGAATAAATAATAGAATGCAAAAAACCTTGAACACTTAAACGTATGGTGGAAACAAACATATCCATATTGATCATTAGATGGGCGGTACATACAATTGTTTAATACTTAAAGAATTCATAAAAAAAACTTATATTCATAGAACAAATCAAATTACAACTATTATATACACATTGGCAAAAGAATGCAAATCATATAAATATATATATATATATATATATATAAATGATATTGTGGGCAACGTAACTCAAATTATTTTGAACTCCAATTAAATCTCTAATGGTTAAAGTTAAAGTCAATCGTCTTTTTTTTAAATAAAAAATAATCAAAAATCTCTAAGGTTTAGTTTGTATTTTTAGGATTTAATTTATAAAATCCTTTTTAAAAAATTTTTTTTTTATGGAAGAATTTATTTTTTCTTTTAAAAAAAAGATAATTGACCTTTAATTTTAACTGTTATAAATTTAAGTGGAGCTCAAATTATTTTGAGCTCTGTTACCCATAATAGCATTTCTCATTATATATGTGAATATATAGAATTGTTATTATATATGGTCAACAAAAGTCAAATTATTTGTTACTCTAGTTAAGTTTCTAACTGTTAAAGTTAACGGTGAACTGTCTTTGTTTCAAAAAAATTAATAATAATAGATCAAGTTTGTCTTTTTAGGGTTTAGTTTATAAAATATATCTATAAAATATAATTTTTTTATAAATATATATATTTTTTAAAAAAAGACAATCGGCTATTAAAAACTTTACGGAAACTTTAAATAATTTGAGATTCGTGATGCATAATAGCATTACTCATAAATAAATATATATATATATATATATATATGTATAGATATGCTATAGTGAGCAATGAAGTTCAAAATTTGAAGAGCTCGTGTTAAGATTCTAACGGTCATATTTAACAATCAATTTTTTTTTTAGAAAAATTAAAATAAAATTGGATCAAGTATCTATAAGATTTAGTTTATTTATTAAAATTTTAATTTATAAAAAAAATTGTAACAAAATTTATATTTTCCTAAAAAATATATATAGTTGACCATGAATTAACCGTTAGAGATTTAACAATAGCACTCCATAAGTGGAACTTCATTTCCCACTATAGCATTATCAAATAAATATATATGTAAGAGAGAAAGATGGGGGGGGGGGGAAGAGAGAGAGAGAGAGAGAGAGAGGAGTGTTATAATGTTCAAAGGAGTTTAAATTATGGAGATCTCTAGTTAAATAAATTAAATTCTAAAAAGACAAACTAAACTAGGGGTACTTGATCTGTTTTTATTTTATTTTTTTCTAAAAATAAAAGACTATTGACTTAATTATTGACCATTATAAATTTAATTAGAGTTCTCCATAATTTAGGCTCCATTGCCTCCTATAGCATTATATAAATATATATATATATATATATATGTGTGTGTGTGTGTGTGTGTGTATGTGGAGGGAGAGAGAGTAATGCCATAGAGTGCTATCAAGCACACCTTATAGAGTGCTCATGTTAAGTCTCTAACGGTCAACCTTTTTTTTTCTAACAAAAAATATATTTTTTGTAAATATATTCTATATACTAAATTTTAAAAGGATAAGCAAAACCTTAAGGGTAATTAATAATTTTTTTTAAATCGTTAACTTTGACCACTAGAGACATAATAAAAACAGTTCGTAAGGTATGCTTCGTAACACCTCATAGCCTTTCTTCTTAAATTCACACACACACACACACTTTTTGCTCTTATAATTGTGTAGTATTGAAAACTTTGATATGTACCATAAAGTCCTTTTTAACAATTCTATGGTTGTTATCCTTTTGATCCAAATGACATGTTTAAAAGCACGTATGCTTTACATGCTTTTAAATCAATAATAAGCCAATATTGCATTGTACAATAAATTAATCACCAACGTGTGATTTTTTTTTTATGGCTAAGATATTTAGGATGAAACTCATGATTTATCTTTTTTGCTTTCTTTTTGTATATGGCTGTTTTATTTTCTATACCCTTTAATAGTAGACATGAAATTTAATTAATAGTGATATGAAAAGTTTTATAATAATGTATTTTGTTTTTTCCATAACAAATTACAATGATCTGACTACGAAGAATGGTAGATTGGTCCAATTCTTGTAGTGAATTTGTTTCAAATTGAAACCTACATTTTTGTAATTAGCTTTAGCATTCCTTTCATGAAAGGTACCATTAATAAATAATTTGAAAAATAAAATGAGCACTGTGAAAATCTTTGCTTTAAAAGTTCAAGTCATCTAGAAAGGATTACTTGCATGTTTATTTGCAAATCATAAAATATTTTGCCATCATTGTAGCATAGTTAGTTCACAATGGCAATGTAGTCACAATTAATCTCCATTTGACTGTTATATTTATGAATTTTGAATGGTTTGGCTAATCTCTTTATGGAATAATTGTACACATTTGATGTATTACTTACTTCACTATGGATGTCAATGTAACTTTGAACTATTCCAGTAGAGGAGAGTTTATCAGCTCTGAGAAATTTGTAACCATTGTCAAAATATGAAATTTGGTAGAATATTACGTTTATTTTATATGAAGATTTATTTATTGTACTTGATATAAATATTCTTTTCCTTCTTGTAAGCATAAAGAAAAACCTTTGAATGGGTTGTATTAAATTTGTAGAACCAAAGTCTTCAATGCATTGTCTTTTACATCTTCCACAATAGTTCTTGAACTAAAAATTTCGAGTATTGGTATTGTCAATTCACTTTATTACGTTCTTCATTGTTACATAAGACTTGATGGTTATTGGCACACACCTGCATCACTTTACCTTGTTAAACTCTTGGATCAAACATCTGGTTAGTCTTTTGGGTAGCCTTTTTGTTGACGGTCATTTTATTTTTTCAGCCCTGACACTTTAGACCTGAAATTTTTTTAATAGTGATATATGAAGTCTCTAATAATGTATTTTGTTTTTTCATACCAAACTTTTAATGATTTGGTTTTAAATTAGAATGGTGGATTGATCCCACTATATGTAGTGAATGTTGTCTCAAATTGAAATCTGCATTTTTTTAGTTTTAGTATTTATTTCATAAAAGATATCATTAACAAATAATTAGAAAATTAAAATGATCAATGTGAAAATCTTACCATTAAAAGTTCAAGTCATGTACAATGGTTTACTTGAACCATTATTTGCAAATCATTTAATGGATTACCTTCGTGGATAGTCATTTCATCACAACGTCAATGTAGTTACAATTAATTTCCATTTGATTGTTATATTTATGAATTTTGAATGATTGACTATTATTCATTTGTATTTGGCTAATCTCTTTATGTAATAAGCATACACATTTAATGTATTACTTGCTCTTCATTGATTATCTCAACGTACCTAAGAATTATTCTAGGAGAGTTTACTTGCAATCAGAAACTTGTAACTAGTGCAAAAAAATCAAATTTGTTAGAATTTTTCTTTTTTTTTTTTATATCGAGTTTTATTTGTCATTTTTGATATACCTATTTTTTTTTCTAGTTGTAAGCATGAGGTAAAATCATTGAATGAGGTGTATTGAATTTGTATAACCAAAGGCTCCAATGCATTGTCTTTCGCATCTTCCGCAATTGTTCTTTAAATAATAATTCTTTTTTTTATACCATTTTATTCCAAGAGAAAATTGTGCAACAGATGGCTAGAGGAACCTTACATCACATGATTAGTGGAGACATATCTACTTCAACACTATAACTTAACATTAAAACTTAAACCACTCTAATATAATTGACTTTTAATATGTCAAGGTTGCAAAGTCCTTTTACATATGGTGGTAGGGAATTAAAATCAAGTCCCTTCTATTTGCTTGTTGCGAGCAAGGTTACCCAGGTGATCAGCAACCATATATGCCTTTAGGAAAATGTGGTTGATTTGAAAGTGTCATTTGCAAAGAAGATTTTGAGTTGGGTTCAATCGATTGTGTCATTTCCATGGGTAAGAGAATGATCCAATGATTATGTTAACAACTGCGAGAGAATCCATTTGTATCACAACCTTCTCCAAAAAAGTGTATAAAAGCCAATTTTAAAATACAATTCCCTAGACGAATAATTACCTATTAGCCTGCAAAATTTGAATTACCTTTGGAATCTCCTTCCACATTCATAATCAGTTGATCCTCATGGAGGTCATTCTGTTGCAAGAGAAATTCTGTTATTCTTCTTTGTGATTTCCTAGCCTAAAGACCCAAAATATGGCCAAGTTTGGGAAAGTGGAAAGCTTGATAGGAGTTATGTAATTTGTATTTTATTCCAGTTATGATTCCACTACCGTAACTAGTTGATCCATCATAGTAAGAGAAGTTCCGAGATGCCCAAAATTTTGAACATATTAGACTTGGAATGATAAGTGCCAAGCTACCGAAGGATGTGGATTGCCGATGCCATTGTTGCAGGTTGGCATGCAAACTGTTAGCTGTACGAGTTTGGAAGTCAAAAGTGAGGAAGCTCCACTTCCACACTTTTTTGCAATTGGGCAATTGGTGAACAAATGATTTGATGTCTCTATTGTAGACCCATAATGGCACTTGGAAGCTAACTGACATCCCAATTTTGCTCGTGTGGAGTCCAGTGGAAATTAGTCGTTGTGGAAGTTGTCAAAGAAAGAGACATAGCTAGATCATGAAAAATAAAATTTTGTTTAGCCCTATCATTATTAGTCTGTAATGTTTTCAAACATGAAGCCAGCTTGAATTTTCTGGACTGTGTCAGTGACAATGCATATCTATCTCTTCTCGTCAATTCAAGTGTGAAATTTTGTAGAGATTGAGTTATGTAGGTGTTGATGAAGTGCTGCAAAGAGTTCCAGTCCTATGTAAGTATGTAGTAATGGCGAATTCTTCTACTGCTTTCACAAAAATAGGGCAATTGAGATACGTTATGGGGTTTTGACGAACTATGAAGCCTGTGAGGTTTTAGAGGTGTAGGCTTATGAGGGAAGTATATTGAGCTTTTGTGGAAGTTAATTCTCTGGCCCAAACATGTCTGGTAATGGCCAAGAAATTCCATCAGGTTTATTAATTCCTTTTTAAGGCCTCTTGTGAAAATGATGACATCATCCAGAAAACTAAGATGTGATATTGGCAACCTTTTCTGTCTTTGAAAAAATTGTCAATAATCCTTCAGATAGAAGTTTGTTAAGCCCTCTTGAAAGAACTTCTGCTGTCAAAATGAACAAAGTTAGGGATAGGCGGTTCCCCTGTCGAAACCCTCTCTAGAAGAGCAAAAAAAATCCACAAAGCTTTCTATTAACCGTAACTGAAAATTTATTAAAGCTCTAACAATTTTGAGTGAGATAAATAAAGTGAGGGCTGAAACCAAATTGATTTAAAATTTCATGATGGAATTCTCAGGAAACTCTGTCAAAAGCTTTAAGCATGTCCAATTTTATGACTAAATTACCACCCCTTCAATTCTTATTCAAAAGAATGCATTAGTTTGGGTGCTAAGAGAATAGTATCTTCCATAGCCCTAATTTTGACAAAACCACCTTGGTTTGAGCCAATTAAAATACGTAAAATATTATCAATTCTCAGAGAAAGAACTTTACCTATGATTTTTTAGGTGAAGTTACGAAGACTTATTAGTCTGAAATCAGAAATCATGGACAGATTATAAACTTTTGGGATTAGTATGATCTGTGTGGCTGTGAATTGTTTGATCTGTCTGGATTCCCAAACTGATATCTTGTATTTCTTGGACAACATTCTTTTCTACCAGGTACCAGAATTGCCTTAAATAAGACCATGAAAGCCATCTACACCTGGGGCACTATCAGGGTCTAAGGAAAAAATTGCAGTCTTCACTTTGTCTGCTATAGGAAGAGAGGCCAATTTCCTATTCATGTCATCTGTGACAGAAGTTGGAATGCCCTTGGTATAGTTTTTGGGATTAGGGTCACAACTTGCCGAAAACAGGTCTTGATAGAAGGAAACTGCTTCTTGTTTAATGTCTCCTATGTCCGTTAACCATACGTCTTCTATATTTTTTATTTTTCTAATTTGCAATTTGTTTATTTGAGTGTGAAATATTTTTGAGAAGTAATTGGTGTTCCCCTCTGCTTAATTCAAAAATTTGATTTGAACTCTTTGTTTCCTGAATATTCTTCAATTTGAGAGTGATATACCATCTCTGCTCTTTTTTGGTGCAAATTTTCTTTATTCTCTGTAGCTGGGAAATTACATGTAAAGCTCCTTTGATCTATAAAACTTGATCTCCTCATTTTTTTTGTTTGATGTTCCCAAATATATTCTTGTCCTATTTTCTCAAGTCTCTTTTGAGTCTAACCAATTTTGTTTCATAAAATTCTCATGCCATCTCCCTGACATGCTTGCACCCAAGAGTTTTCCACTATTATCTTGAAGTTTGTGTCTTTCAACCAGGCATTTTGAAAGCAGAAAAGCTATGCTCCGGAAGAGTTCTGTTTTTGAAAGCTCACTAACAAACGACAGTGGTTAGAAGAAATTTTTGGGAGATGCTCCACCACTATTTTGTAATAATTTGTAAACAGTTGTTGTTAAATAAACCACTGTCCAATCTTCTCCAAAGGGGGGGAAATGTAGGTCTGTACCAAGTAAATATGTTTCCTATTAATGGAATGTCAATCACCCACAATTATCAATGGCATCTCTCATAGGTCTCAAGGCAAGGGAGGAGCCAAGACACTCATCTGCATTTCTTACTACATTGAAGTCTCCTCCAATGAGTGAGAAGTGTTCAAAGATTTGAATGTTCATGTTTTCCATAGCCTTCCAAAGGATTCTGAGGTTGACATAATTGCAGGTAGCAAAGACAAAAAGGAGGTAACCAGTATCTCTAGATATAGAATTGACCTTGCAAGATATGACTTGGTGAAAATCAGAGATTATGGTTAAAGATGTTGTAGACGGCCAGAACAAGCAAATTTTCCCATTGCAGTTTGATGTGAAGCTTGGCAGCTTCAATTTGAATCCAAAAAAAAAAAATTGACAGATGCATCATGTCCGTAAAAAATAAAATAATAAAATAAAGAATTCTCGGTTGTCATTTCGTCAAAAAATCCTTTCTGATGGAATTTTTTCTTCTAAGCACCTATCTGTTATGAGTTCCAAAGTTGTGGCTGCTTCTGTAGAAAAATCCATCAAAACCATACTATTTTTGATGGATTTAGATTTTTGATGGATTTAGCTATTTATTGAAAGGATTTTTCTATCAAAAATTACCTTTTTTCTAGTATTGATAGTCTTCATTTTCAATATCTTTGACATAATTGATTGCAATTTAAGAAGTGGATTGTCTCCACCTTTTTACTTTAAAGGGCTTTGCCTTCTTCTTGTACATTAAACGAGTAGGGGTCTGCCAAAACCCCACCATTTCTGATGGATTTGAAAAAAAAGGTGTGTAGTAAGTATGGATTTGAAATCAATGGCACATCAAGCAGGGGAGCATATCTCCATTTTGTTAAGGAATGGTAATATTTCTTTTTGACGTGAAGATTGGCTACTTCCGAGGAAACTTGCCACCAGACATGACTATGTGATATCTGAAGAAATAAAGGTGCCGGATTTCATTCGAAATGGTGAATGGGCTATGGAGAGTTTGAGTAATCGTGTTCCAACAAATATTATAGAAGAAGTGAGGAATATGCCAAATTTGGAAGACAGAGAAAGCATGTATATTTGGAGATTGACCAACTCAGGTATATTTTTTCTGTCTTCATGCATTAATCTTATTAAATTTCATTCAAGTGATGGTATGTCTCTACAGCTTTGGCATAATAAAATTCCTCTTTCATGGTCGGTTTTTATGTGGAGAATGTGTCATGGATATTTACCTTTTTTACGGCTCTTGAAAAGATTGGGTTTTCATATTGTGTCTCGTTGTCACTGTCTTTTTAATGCTGAAACTTATATTCATTTATTTCAAGAATGTAAGATAGCGAGAGAGGTCTGGAATTTCTTTTTCAACAAGAATGGGATTGCAGGAGATGAGAAATAGCTATTTGTGGTGGTTTTGTAGTTAGATTTGGTTATCAAGATGTAGTTTCATATATGAATTTTTGGTGAGTTCAAGTAAGAGAATTATTAGAACAATTATTCACAAATTCCATGAACCTAGACAAGCCTTTCCATTGATTGCTATTGATAAGTTGTTGAATCTTTTGGAGAAACAAGTCAGGCGGAAGCTTTTTATGAGTGTTTATTTTATGGCAAGAATGCTACAAAGATATGATGATTTTAAATGTAGATGGCTCATCTTTGAACAACCCGGGAAATGCGGCAATAGTATTTCAGTGTACTTGGTAAACTTTTCAAATATTTCAATAGTATTTCAGCAGAATTAGAAGCACTGCTAGAGGGAATCAGATACTGCCAGAGGATGAATTGGCATCAGGTGTTGATAGAGATGGATTCTAAGGTTGATCTAGAAATGGTGGAAGGTCTTTGTACCATTCTGTTTAGGTTTCATCAAAAGGTTTGTCAATTGGCGCTCTACGGACATCAAGAAACTACAAATTAATTCATATATTTCGAGAAGGAAATCAAGTTGCAGATTATCTTGCAACTAGAGCTTGTGACAACTCTCACTATATCTATTATGATTTTTTTTATATGATTCCTTTGAGAACTTGTGGTTTATGTAACTTAGATAGGTGGAAGGTCCCAAATATAAGAATCATATAGCTTTGTATTTGATGTGGATTTTGTTGGGATAAAATCTCTAATTCCCAAAACTAAATACCTAATACGAATTGATTGAAACGCAACAAAGAATTGCCGAAGTGTACCTAAATCCATTGGCTTGATGATTTCTTGAATTTTGGAGTTTCTGATCTTCCAGAAGAGAGGCACCAATGGTTTCTGTATCTTTTCTCTCGAAGGGATCAGAGAAAATAATTCAAAGTATACCTTCTTTTAGGGACTGTAACCTTTTATATATCTTAAGTTGATGTTAATTTCAATTTTGCCCTTCATGGAATTGAAATTACCCAATGGTCTCTTACATTTATTTCATAATCAATTACATACCCCAATGATTTATATTTACATATAAGACCATAGCCAAATGTATTAATAAAATTATTATGATAGCCATACATATTTTATTTGCATATGTCAGCCCACATAAATTATTGGAATTTATTCCAACAATCTCCCACTTGGGCTACAAGTGCTACCTAAGAAATATGTATATCCTTATGAGCTCAAAAATGCTATCATATACAAGGTATCAAAACAATATCGTCCATTGATCAACCAATGCAGGACTAAAGGGACAGTTGTCAAAATAACTTGACTAAGTCCACCAATAATCACATACACCAAATCAATCAATTGACATAGATCAATTATGGATGTATAGCATGGAAATTACATGTAATGTGATCTAATCATGCCTATTTCCAACTGGTCCAACTTTATTGAGATCAACTTTAGTAGTACAAAATGTAATAAACTGAATACTTTATTTCTGCAGAAAACTGTACTTTAAATGAAAACATATCCAAAATAAGGAGAGCAATTAAAATAAATTTACCAAAATATCCTCAGCTAATGTAACACTCATACGAAAAGTGTACCCATGAAATACTATTGGTGTTACTGCCTTAGTGAGTGGATCCGCAATCATGGAGTTTGTACCAATATGCTGTATGGATATCCATCCATTCCGTACTCTTTCTTTCACAACTAAGAACTTTATGTCAATGTGTTTTGACAGAAAAGAGCTCCTATGTTGTTGGAGAACTGGACCGCTGCATTATTGTCACAATATAATCTAAGTGGCTTTTCAATGCCATTCACTATACGCAGCCCAGTGACAAAATTACGCAGCCATAGTCCATAATTGGATGCCTCATAACATGCTAAAAATTCTTCCTCCATAGTAGAAGAAGCTATAAGTGTTTGTTTTGCACTTTTCCAAGAAATAGCTCCTCCAGCCAGCAAATAAATGTAGCCTGAAGTGGATCTTTTTGTATCTTAACATCCATCAACGTCAGAATCAGAATACCCAATGATCTCCTACTTATCTAACCTTCTATATGTGAGTATGTCATCCTTTGTTTTCTGTAAATACCTTAGAACAATTTTGGTTGCTTTCCAGTGATCCATTCCAGGGTTGCTTAAGTATCTGCCTAACATGCCAACTATAAATGTACACACTTGAGCATACATTAGACTCCCAACTACTGACGCAAAGGGGTTCTTTTGCATTTTCTGAATCTCAAGATTGCTTTTAGGGCATTGTTTGAGACTAAACTTGTCTCCTTGGCTACTGGGGTGTCTCCTGGCTTACAATCTTGCATACCAAACCGTTTGAGCACTTTTTCTTTATAGCCCTTTTGTGATAATCTTAGAATATCCCGAGGTGTATCTGGATCCCTGATACAAAAGAAGCTTCACCCAAATCTTTCATTTCGAATTTCTTTGAGAGAAAAGATTTAGTTTCGTGCAACATTTTATTTATTGGTTGCTAGAAGTATGTCATTGACATATAAAACCAGGAAAATGAACTTACTCCCACTGAATTTTTGATACACGTAATAGTCAAACAGTATTTGTCTTAAAACCAAAAGAGACAATTACTTGATGGAATTTCAAGTACCACTGACGAGATGCTTGTTTGAGTCCATAAATGGATTTCTTTAGTTTGCAAACCATTTTCTTTGAGTCACCAGACACAAAGTTCTGGTTGCACCATATAAATTGTTTCAGCAATGTCTCCATTGAGAAATGCAGTCTTAACATCCATTTGATGTAACTCAAGGGCATCATGTGCAACAAGCGTCATGTTTGTTATAAAAGAGTCTTTCGAAAAAACTGGAGAGAAAGTCTCTTTATAGTCAACCCTTTCTTTTTGAGTAAGGCCTTTAGCTACAAGACGAGCCTTGTACCTATCCACATTACCTTTCGAATCCCTCTTGGTCTTAAATATCCATTTGTAACCAATGGGTTTCTTACCTTTAGGTAATAGAACAAGGTCCCAAACTTGATTGTCTTGCATAGACTTATACTCATCATCCATTGCCTCAATCCACTAACGAGAGTTGGAATCCTGCATGGCTTGATGGAAATTGATTGGATAAACTCTCACCAATCCTTCAGTATCCTCATGTTCTTGAAGAAATACTACGAAGTCATCCGGAATAGCATATCTTCTCTCTCTAGTGGATCTCCTTAGTGGCACAGGCTCTTGACGGTGTTGAGTTTGTTCTTGAGGAATAACTTTCTCAACCTAATTGGGAAGTTGTTCAACATTGTCTTATATTGGATCCATATCTACTTCTTGAGTAATAACAAGTATGAAAACCTGTAGACTCTCAGAAGTAGTAATAGGAATCGATTGAGTAGATTCCTAATTAAAGACAATGTCTCTAACCTTATTTCTCCCCCCAAACTCAACATCCTCAAAGAATGTTGCAGTTCCCGTCTCAAAAATAGATTTGGTAGTGGGATCATAAAACTTATAGCCCCTGGATAGCTCTAAGGAACCAATAAAGTAGCTGCTTATTGTCTTAGAGTCCAATTTTCTTTCATTGGGTCTATAAGGCTTAGCTTCAGCTAGGCAACCCCAAGTATGTAAATGCTTTAGACTGGGTTTTCTCAATATCCAAAGTTCATAAGGCGTTTTAGCAGCTGCTTTAGTTGGTACTCTATTAAGGCCATGAACTGCTGTCTTTAGTGCTTCTCCCCGGAGTGACTCAGGCAAGGTGGAATGACTAATCATACACATTACCATATCCATAAGAGTCCTATTTCACCTTTCAGATACACCATTCATGCTAAGAGTGCCAGGCATAGTGTACTGAGGGACAATTTCACATTCCGCTAGGAATTTAGCAAATGGCCCTAGACGTTGTTCACCTGAACCATCATATCTACCATAGTATTCACCACCACTGTCAGATTTGATGCACTTAATTTGTTTGCCAAGTTGATTTTCAACTTCAGCTTTATATGACTTGAATACGTCCAAAGACTCTGATTTTTCTTTAATGAGATATAGGTACCCATAATGAGAGTAGTCGTCAATGAATGATATAAAATATCTGTGGCCATTCCAAGAAACCATATTAAATGGAAAACAAATATCTGTATGTATTAATTCTAAGACACTTGTAGACCTGTTGGCACCTAATTTCTTTTGTTTGGTTTGTTTTCCTTTTATATACTCAATACAAGTGTCCAAATCCGAATAGTCAAGTGTATCTAAAAATTTTTCTGACACAAGTCTTTCAATTATGGGTTTAGAAATATTACCCAAACGCTTATGCCATAATTTAGCTGAGTTATCCTTATTCAGCTTCCTTTTAGTACCTCTTGATTCAATATGCAAGGTCTTATGATATGAAACAATAGTATCTAGCAAATATAGGTTATCACATAAACTCAATGAACCAGTACCAATAACATTTGAATTTAAAGAAAGACTAAATTGATTATTTCCAAATGAACAATAATATTCAGATTTGTCTAATAAGGAAATAGAAACCAAATTCCGTCTAAAAGACGGTACAATAATAGTGTCTTTCAAATCCAAATAACTACCAGTTCCTAATAATAACCTAAAATGCCATATTGCCTCTACTTCCACTGTCTTGCCATCTCCAACAAAGATGTATCTTTCACCATCACTTGGCTTTCGGAAGCTCAGGCAACCCTGCATTGAAACACATATGGGAGTAGTAGCACCAGAATCTAGCCACCAAGTGTTTCTAGGTACTAAAGATAAATTAAATTTAGAACAGACCAAAGTAAGGAATATACCTTTTTTTTCACGCCATACAGCATACTTGATACATTCCTTCTTTTAATGTCCAGGATTTTTACAGAAGAAGCAGCCATTTTCTTTAGGCTTCTTTTGCTCTGGACCTTTAGGAGCAGCTTCTTTGTCCTTATTCCTGTTCTTACCCTTATCTACTAAGATACTTGCTAAATGAGCACTTTCGAATTTCTCCCCCTTAATTCTCTCTTCCTCTTGTACACAGTTTGCAATGAGCTCATTAAGGGTCCATTTATTTATTTGGCAGCTGTATGTAACCTTAAGCTGCCCATACTGATGAGGAAGAGACTTCAAGACAAAATGCACTATCAAGTCATCTAGTAAGACCAGATTTAGTGCTTTCAACCTTTTGAAGATGTTAGACATACTCACAATGTATTCCCTTATATTTGCATTGCTAGTATACCTCATGAAAGTCAGTTTCGCTAAAAGCGTCCCTATTTCCGCCTTATCATTCTTTTGGTAAATTTTCTCAGGTTTGGCAAGGAAATCCTTAGTTTTAGTTATCTCAGCAGACATAGCACCCCAAAAATCTTCTGGAACTCCACATTTAGTGATCATTAGACTTAAGCGATTGAAGCGATCCCACCTCTCATATTACCTTCTTTCCTCAGTGGTAATATTATCTGAAAGAGGGATAGGTTTTGGTTCCCTTAATGCTAAATCTAGATCCATGCAGGCTAAGAGAATTAAAATATTCTCTTTCCAATTCTTAAAATTTGACCCTGAAAGAGTCAGGATATTACTAGGATTGAAAGACATGTTAACAAATAAACTAGCTATAAAGAAAATAAGATAACCAAAATACAGCTCACATAATTATAATTGATAAAATATAATCAAAATGAATTCAATTAAACAAGATACCTAGCACAACTTGACATTTTCATCTTTGGACAAAAACTATCAATTGTAAATGATACTCTTGACGAGGTGAACAAATATTGACAATTAAATCTGTCAGACAATAAATCTTTCTTTGGACCAATTTACTATCCACATGATAACTTAACAATTATCACATACTTATTACCACAATATACTTGTTTTTTGGACAGATAGCAATTTTCCTTTAGGCCAATTACTACCCGCATAAACAACAAATATATATACACTCAATATATTACATAATCAATCTAAGCAACAGAGGTTACTTTGACAACATATTACTTTAATCAATTTATTCAAAAATATTAGACAAAGGTACTGAATTTTGCCTCAATTTGATTATCCTAAATTTGATAAAAGAATTTAGTTTAAGATTGGTAGTAACCCCTTACCAATAAAATTTAAAACGAATTAGTAGCATTGGCAACCAGAATTGTTAATTATGCTGGAAGTCAAAAGTGGATCCATGATAAAACCCAAATACTATTCCATACTGCTACCTATATAGTGCAAATGCTTAAAACAATCAAATTTTGAACTAATTGATTGAACTAAATTTCCAATGAACACAAATGCCATTCAACCGAAACCAAACAACAACTGTAATTGTTAATGATGCACAACAATCGATGCCAAATAAAATAACTTCAGGCAGAATGAGATTGAAACAGAGGCCGAAAATCAATTCCAATTGTACTGACACAAATTGCCGAACTCAAAACCGATGCTTAACTAAAATAATATAAAATCGAATTTGCATATGTACACCAATTCAAACCCAATTTAATTTTAATTCACAAAACCTGCGATTTCAATTTTGCTGCAAGCAACCGAAAAACGAAAATATATCAATGCCTTATAAAATTTACCAATACAAAACCTTTTTTTTAAAAAAAAAAACATAAAGATGTCTGCAAAGACAGGTTTTGAAGCTGCGTGGGAGAGAACCCACAATCCATACTCCTGCACATATAGCCACCAGGGCAGCTCTGCTTTATAATTAAGATGTCTTACAACTAATAGGTCTCTTGTCATATATACATGGACATGGCAATGGCAGTTGTTTATGCTTTGTCAAGGATAAACTCAAGCAGTCCGTCAGTAGATGCACCATAGGAAATAATGCTTGAAACGTGGATCAGGTGAGGAAGAGTAAATGTAATTGAAAATAGAGAAGAACATATCCTTCTTTTCCTGCTGAACACCGTCGACATTCCTGATGGATCTGATAATTCACCGCTTATTTTGATTTCCGTATAACCTTCTTCAACATCAATTGACAACCGTCCAACAGCTATAATTATTATTAACCCAACAAAGACAATATTAATGTTAGACACTTATAGTATATAAAAGACAATCCATTCACCAAAGTTATAGGCTATAACTTACACACATCCCATGGTGATCCTGGAAGTTGAACTATAACACGGCAGGCGCTGCTCTTACTAAGAACCTCCACAATGCTTCCGGATGGTCCACCCGGCAACCCTTGATCATGTGTTGACCCAGTTGTTATAACGGATGGATGCATCATCAACTCCACACCATCTCTGTATCGCAACAAAAAGAGTAAAGTATCGATCATCACCACCACAAATTATATGTATAGAAATGGGAAAAAAAGTAGTTGGCGAAAAGGAGCAGACAATAAAACCATCATATATAATAGATATCTTCAACTAAATCCATCATTCAATGGAGAAATTACCATTAAAAAGGAAAAATGCAACGAGCAAATGGAACCGTGAAATCTTCAAAATGTCCAGAATAAAACAGGGAATATAACAATTTTATTTTTCCTTTGTGGATGAAAGAGAAAAGAAAAAATAGTCCGTGATAGAGAAGTGTCTCATACAGTTTGAAAGTGCAGTGGAAATGTAATCAGAACTTGAAGATCGTTAAACCATTTTCTGGCCGCTTCTATATCCATTCTTCACTCTACTTCTTTAATTGTATAAATGGTTATATTACAGGAGGATTGATGTATTGGGAGCTAAAAAAATCTAGCATCTTTTAAGGTAATTTTGGTCATTCTATTCGGTCCGGACAAAATTCCAAGGGAAGGCTGTATTTGATTTTTTTAAATGTAAATGACTATTTCATTTGACATTTTATGCTTTATAAGGAAATCATAAGTAATTTGTAAAAAAAAGAAGTTTAAATCAAAAAACGTATACACTCGAATGGTTTTAATATTTAGAAGGCTGTATTTGATTATGTTTTTAAATGTAAATGACTATTTCATTTGATATTTTATGCTTTACAAGGAAAATCTTGAGTAATTTGTAAAATAAAAAAAAAAAGTTTAAATCAAAAAGCGTATACACTCGAATGGTTTTAATATTTAGCATATTTGATTATGCTTTATTAGAAAATCTTAGATAATTATATTGGATGATATGCTTTGCTTTAATTTCTTTCCGAGATTCTCCAAGAGATTTTTTTTTTCCAATTCTTTGGTCAAAACTTACCTTTTAATTTATTTTCCTTCTTTATATTTCACAAATAAAAATTTAGACATGCTACTCAAGAATGAATTCCTTGAATTAAAAAATTATTATTATTATTATTATTATTATTATTATTATCCATTTAAAAAGAGTTGTATATTTTTTTTCCTTAAAAAAAATCACCTTTGATGATCATCGTGATTTTGGCAGATCCCTACCGGTTTATTAAATTAAAATAAATAAACTATGTCAGAGGGAACGTAAGAGCCTTACTCTAAGGATAGGTGAAAACAAATCCACCACATACAATCGCTACAATACAATATGAAAACCAAGTGAGTGTTTGGAGAAGTCAAATGCCCTTATGAGTTATAACTCTTTTTACGGTTGTAACTTAACTTACAATTGTAACTACAATGTGGGAATAGAAAAAAGTACTTACCACAAAATGTTTGTTAACCCAATTTGACTATGCCTACTCTGGGGGTTCTCACCCACCTTAATCTCCACCTTTAATCCAATATAAATTTTTAGTGATGTCTCGCAAAAAACTTGATCTAATTATTGTGAATTCAATCAAACAACTTCGAGTTACAAGTCATTTCGTAACTTCTTCAATCTCGGACTCCCTCCAAATTAGATCCTCCCAATCTGAACAAAGTTCTTCCTCCCAATGAACTTTCTGTTAATTTGATTAAGACCCAATTCTCCCAAAGGATTGTATTGATGACTTTAGCAGATTAGGTCATAGAACTTGAACTTCCTTGAAATTAAAAAACTTCAGAAAATGCAAGATTAGTTCATGAAAGTAGAGTTGTTGGTATTGTGTCATTTTTCTTTATAACTTGAGTACATCTTCCTTGCTGCTTGATGTTGTGTAAATAGCCTCCAGAATTCCTTGTTCATCGTCAATGTAATCTAATATTTAAATTCAATCTATAACAAGGATAAGTTTATCTAATTGAATTTAAATGATCTAGATAGTGGCAAACATAAAGACAATCTATCTAGATAATTATCTCAACATTTACATAAGTTTGAATCAAATAAAAATACTGTGAAGATAATGGGGGCTAAGAAAATTTTGCAGGCCTAAAACTATGTCGTTTCACTAGTTGTAACTTCAAGCTAAGTTGCAACTTCGGTTGTAACCTGGAACAGTCAGGCCAATAAGTCATTGACCTTTATAAAATAGTGATATGTTTATCCTGATTTCATGGAGTTTCTTTATTAGAGAGTGACAAGTTCATTCACTTTTCTATAAAGAGTCATCGTGACCTTAAACTGGTCTTCAAACTGTATTCAAGAGCTCTTAGAAGCTTTTTAGAGACCTTGAATAGTGCAGCGACCTCTGGTTTGTAGTGAACACTCACGACCAATAAATTGTGACCCATAGGTTGTTGTCAATAAGAAAAAGGTTACCAGTCGTTCAGATATGTTTTACTCTTGTTGACTTATGTTTATAGACCATTGAAAGTCTCGACCCATCAATGATTCGAGTCGGATCCTAGTCCTTTTGATGGGTTATTGGGTATTTAAATGGGGTCCTTCAGGTTGTACTCGTTTACCTGTCAATACCCCCATTTCTTAGCTCAATGACATTTGAGATCGAAAGCATTTAAAAAGAAGAAACGATGGGAACTTGAAACGAATGAGGTAGGGGATGCTCAAAAGACTGAAAACAATGTCGCTTGAGGGGTCGTGCCTTTTTATTTAAATAGCTATTTTTGGTAACCAATTAGATTTGGTAACGTCCCTTCAAAACTCAACAACTGCCGGTACATCAATATGAATAGACGAAATTTCAACTTTTTAGCTTTACCAAACTCTCATTGATTTCTACTCTTATGAACTTGCTTAGGGTTTGAATCGCTTTCTATAAATTTTCTTGAATCTCCCATCTTTTCCGACATTTTCTCCGTTGAAGTCTTTGCTACCTTCAAATTGTTACAATGTCATCTATTATCAGACCTTCTTCAGTTAACTTTAACAATGAAACTTTTTACCACCCACCTGCTACTTCCTTTGTCGAGACTAATATCGGCTCTATGCTCAGTCTCCGGGAAGTAGAAGCTTGCAGGCACCAAAGATTTCTTTGGATAGAAATAGAGAGATTTGAGAGAATATGGAATTAAGGGAAGGGGACCTGGTATTTCCTAACCACGCTAACAATGTCCAGGGGGTCCACGTTGTCATGCACCGAACTAATCTCCGGGGAGGTATTATTCTACCTTTCATCCACCTCCGTTTAGTCAATATAGTTTACTTTTGGAATATCCCACTTGCCCAATTGGTAACTAACACCATTAGAATGGTTACTACCTTCATATATTGCTACCTGTCACCTTTACCCTGTTGTAGTTTATCTTGAACTATTTTGGTGTTTTTTCAAACTTGGGGCATCATCTACCCCTACCAAGTCTGGTCTTGGCTATCTGCGATTTACCTAACAACACAAATTCATTGGACCCTTTCAAACCTCTATTGGACCTTAGAAAAGGTTCTATCTTCATGATAAACTTCCTGAGCATCTCCAGCGACCTAGAAACTATCCAAAATGGAACATTAGCAAAAGCTTTTCCAATCTCCTTCCCCTGTTGGGTGGTGACCTCTCTGAAGCTAGGGACTTTCTGATTAGGTTAGCTAAGTCAGAGACCTCAGACAAAGTGGTGTGTACCGAACTAGTTTGCACTTCTAGTTTCTTGGTTTGAGTAAGCTTAATAGACCCTAGTCTTACTAAGCATCTTCATATTCGAATTGAGTCATTGATCCCTCCCAAGGGTAGAGACCTTTCCTTATTTGTATCTCTTTCTTCTTTCTCTTTTTTACAATTCCCCTTTATTTGTGAAAATATATCTAACCTCTTTGCTTTGTCTTTCTTGCAGATATGTGGAAGAATTTTGCTAACTCTACTCCTGGTTCCAAAAAACCAATTTCCATTTCATCTGGTCAAACCACTACCTTCTCACCCCCTCTAACCACTTCTAACTCTACTGATGGTTAAAAGAAACAGTTACATTAGCTCCTAAACCTCCCTCACCTCCAATTCGCTCTAAACGGTTCAGACATCCTCCAAGGAAAATGTGTTGTCTAAAAGAGCTGGAGAGAAGCAGGTCGATTCTCTTCTGGCCTCCAAAGTCTAGGTGGTGTCGTCAAGTTCTCCATCTCTTGTCATTGCACTTCCACCGCCTCCTCCTACCAGCTAAAAGGCTCCGACAACCTCTTCCTAGTCCAGTAAGGGTAAGGAGAAGGAGTCTTAGCTCCTACAGTGCACAGCCAAAGATCTCTTTGACTGTGTCAAGAGGTTGGGAGAGAAACTCTCAATGCCCCTGAATACCAGGTGTTAGGAAAATTTGTCCCTAACGTTGCCTTGGAGACCTCCGATTCCCTATTTCAATTTCCTCACTCACGAACATTTATAAGCTAATGTCTCCCTCCTTGAGTGAGGGAGATAAAAAAAAAATTATCTAATGAAGAGTTGAGTAAACATTTGGCCAATTTTCATTCTTAATTAAGTTTTCCCTTTGTAAGGTTTTGAAATACCAGAATAAGGAATATATTTGTAAAGCTGATCTTTTCTATCTCTTCTTCATTATTCCAGCTACACATTCTTCTAGGAGAACAATTGAGAAGGAATCTCGCCAAGCAGAGCGAAGACTGGGACCTGCAACAAATCACCGGCAGTCACCAAGAGTCCAATCATCAGAAGGACAGGGAGATCTTCTATTTAAAGGGGCAATGTGTGGAAGCTATGAATGAGGTCGCAAAGGCCAAGAAACGACTCCAACAGGCAGAGGAGCTGGCTAAGATCAAAGAGGTGCTGACTAAGAGCAACTTGATAAAACTCTTAGGGACCTCAGCCAAAGCAATACACATGCCAAACAACTTGTGACTTTAATGGATGAGATTTAGTTCTTGAAAGAGCAAGTTCGGAGAGGACGGAAACCCTAAGGTATAAATGCTCGAGTCCTCTCCTACCTTCAGAGATTATGTGGAGGGGCTTATCCAACCAGTGGCCATTTCAGTCCATGTTGAGGGATTTAACATGCTCCAAGAGCTCAATCCCAGCCTGAGACCTGACATTGCCATGTATGAAGGGCTTTGCCATCCGGAACTAGTTCAAGCAGGGCTGCTCTGGCAGGAAGAAGAGATTCCACTAGAGGCTGTTGCCACTGCTGTTTTAAAAGAGCTCCAACCTTCAAAAAATTTTGAGATGGCTAGGCTAATTGCAACTAAAGAGATGGCTCTAGAAGCTACCGAGGTTGTTATCGCTGATGAAGTTAATCCTTCTCCAGTCGTTCCTGATCTTTTATCTAATCAACTCATTGTCCATTCTTGTTTACTTCTAATATCTCGTCCATTGATGAGGTCCTCTTGAATTATTGAGCTACTCGTGCTGGTCACGAGGCTTCCAGACCTAAAGAAAATATTATCTTGAACCTGGCACTTAAACTAGATTCCTGAGAGCTCAGGGATGATTTCAACTTTTGAAGCCTCTCCCGTGATTTTTTTGGGCCTACAGAGGATGCTTGGGATTTCTTCTATCCAAGAGGTCTTTCGACCTTCCCTTTTCAATTCTGTTAGCCTTTTCCTTAGACCTTCTAGTAATTTCCTGCTTGTGACCTCTTCGAAACCTTTTGCTTGTGGATGAGTTACTGAAGTTAACCTCTACTTAATATTCAAATTTTCACAAAAGGTCTTGAAAGGATCTCATATAAATTGACTTAATTATCTAAGAGTATAGCTCTTGGAATTCCAAATCTACACACAATATTTCTCCATACAGAGGACTGCACCTTTTGTAAAGATATAACCGCATATAGGTTCTACCTCAATACAATTAGAAATACTCCACTACTACTATTAAGAATTGCCCTTAGGTGATGGACCTAGGATATCAATACCCCAAATATCAAAAGGGATTGAAGCATTTATGGAATGATACCTTACTGGTGGGACATAAGATAAGCTCCTATGTCTGTAATCATAGATGGCCAACACGTGCCTCTATGAGTTTCTTCAACAACATATGCTGCCTATGCCGTATGTACATGATCTTCTATAAACCTCATCATTTCCAATAAGGACTTATAGTGGTGCCCATCTTCTAATTTTGAAAACTTCCTTAGTTTCTTCAGACAACTCTCCATCCTTGAGGTACCTATACAAAAGGTATTTCAATCTGCCTGATCTTCAATGACCAAATTTAAATCCTGGTCTAATAATGGTGAATTTAGTTGCTCAACTGAAAGTTCTCCTTTTGTTCTTTTGAGCTCCTTAAAGACCTTCGACAATGTGTCAGCTTCAATATTATATTCTCTAGGAATTTGCTCGATAATGAAGTGTTCTAGATTGTAAATCAATTTCTTCACATGTGTTAGATACCAAATCATATTATCTTCTTTGTCTTCATAAGATCCAAAGACTTGACTTACACGACTTGTGAATCGACCTTAACATGCAATTTTTGAACAAGTAAAGCTTGGATCAATCTTAATCTGGCTAACAAAGCCTCATATTCTGACTTATTATTGGAGGTCAGGAAATTATACTTCACAGCATAAGGGATTCTTACTTAATCTGGACTGATTAGCATTATTCTCACACCTGTGTTGTCCTTTTCAGTTGAGCCGTATGTATACATGACACATATGTCGCACTCTTTAGTGTTCGCGAGGACTATTGGTGCTCTGGTTCCTTCTTCCACAAAGTCTGAAAGAGCTACTCTTTTGGACCAAATGGAGGAAGTAACAAGGAGGGTGAACAAAATCTTTGAAAACTTTGAAAATCACAAGAGAACACCTATCTAAACCTCTTAGAAATCAAGTGCAACAAGAAAGAAGACAAGGAGAAATTCAGCCTAGTTTTTCTAAAGATTTTGTGCCACATAAAGGGGTTGATGGAAGAAATCATCAAGGGAGTCTAAATAGAGCACGTTATGAGCATATGGAGTATATTAATGATGATTATTATGACTATGATGTTAATAAGAAGCCAAGCAGATATGGGAGAACGGAGTCATCCTATGAAGAATCTAATGGGAGCTCAAGTCGTGACTCACTACTAGAATCTCAGTATTTTTCCACAGACAAATTTTGTACCAAAATACAAATATCCGTGGAAAATTTAACTTTTCGACGGAATTTTCCACTAAAGTAGTCGTCGGTATAAGCCTCGTGTAAAACCAAAATTTGTTACGATTGATCCCGTGGAAAAATATTTTCGACGAAATTTCTATGAATTTTCCACAGATTTTTATTGGAATAAAAAATTTTCAGAATCATATTACTTTGCACAGTCAAACCTTTTCCATGGAAAATTCCAATAGATTTTCTACAATTTTCACACTCCATTATCTTCCACGACTAGGGGTGGCAAGTGGGCCGGGTTGGCCCGCAATTCAGCCTGGCCCGAAAAAGCCCGGCCTGATTCAGCCCGTGATGAGCAGTACATTAGCTCGGCCAGACCCGGCCCGCACCACCCATCCTCTTAAAAGAAAATTTTTCAATTTAATTACAGAAATGTAACTAGAAACTATATTTCCAAAAAAATTATAAATAACCATCTAAACTTCATTTAACTTCACAAAAACTCTCTACAATCCTCTACATTTTTATTATTCTCTATTATTCTCATTCATACATGAGGAAGGAGAATAAAAGGAGAATAAAACATAAATTTTCCTTTTTTCTTCTTCATATAAAATTATTTTTGGATTAAAATTCTCATACATATATATATATATGTTCTTCCGATTAGATCAAGACAGAAGAAAGAACTTAAGATCAACCTTCTTCATTAAATATTAAAGATTGGAAAACTAATGAAGAACCCCCATCGAGGCCCCAGCCCGACCCGACCCGACCCGCCCCACCCCTAGCCCGCCTAGCCCGGCCCGTTGCCACCCCTATCCATGACTAAATCCTTTCGTGGAAACTTTTGCCGAATTTTTCACGATTTTTATATTTCATTATCTTCCACGACCAAAACCTTCAATGGAAAATAAATTTTAATTCTAACAAAAAATAAAATCTTAATTTTCAATAGACAATAGGCATGTCCGTGGAAAATATTTCCTTTTAAAAAAAATTTAAATCACTAATTCATTAATATATCTAAAACTTGACAAAACCACCTACCTTTCACATATTAATACCTTTTTACAATATTGAAAATACCATCATCCAATATACAAATAATAAACCATTCAAAATATTAGAAATTTAATTATAATAAAAATCGTCATCACATTCAAGGATCCAAATGAGAGTAGCAAAAGTGTCTAATAACTAAAGTCTCTAACTATTTAGCCAAAAAACATCATTTACAATAGAGACATCTACAAGTCACCAATCT
>JAWZTD010009007.1:0-26383 GCA_035221335.1 Echites panduratus | reverse complement strand
CCATACAATATAAATGATTAATATTTCATCATTTCAAAAGCAAAAAAAGAAATAACATAGAAGTTAAAAAAAAAAAATTTCAAAACCTAGACTACTGGGATTTCGGTCGGCGGCGACGGCGACGACTGGCAAAGGGAACTGGCGGCGGCGGCTGCAGCAGGGGCGGACGACGGCCAGCAGGAGCGGTGGCGGTGGCACGGCGGCGGGCGGAACTGCGGCTGGGAGGAAGAGAAGAGAAGAGAAAGGGGGAAGAAGGAGAGAGAGCGAGAGAGAGAGAGAAGGGTTTTGAAAAAAGAGGGTGTATTTAGTGATTTTAAGAAATTTTTTAAGAAGGGTATTTTAGTAATTTAGAGGGATATATTTAATATTTTTGGGGGTGTATTAATAATTGGGGGTGTACTTAAAACTTTTAGGGGTGCATATATCTGCACCCTTTCAATAATGGACGTCTTCCTAGACAGAAGGAGGAGAAATTCCTTTTAGAGAGAGAAAAAAGACAAAAGTCTTTGCTTTTGCTTTGTCAGTTCCTTAATTTCACACTTTCACGAAAAGAATTACTACAGCATAATTGACGTCCAGTTTTGAAACAATATAAATATATAAAATATATTTTCTAAAGGAGTTTTCTACAGCGCAATTGACGTCCACTTTTCAAACAATTCCAAATTAAACAAAATTGAAATTGCGTCACTCAAAATATATTGTCACCAAGATGCGGAGGGTCTTATGGCCAGCCATTTTGCGTTACCGGTGATGTTTTTTACTTCGGGTATTTTCTAAAGGGTATATATATATATATATATATATATATATTTACGTTTCAAGTTTGAATTAAATAAAATAACAATAAAACATTTTGTATATTATTTAAGTTATAGGCATTGAGAGAAAAAAATAAAGAGAGATTAATTTCAGGAAGATAAAATTGATGGTTTGCCAACGTGTTTGCTTTTAAAAAAAGGTCAAAAGAATTTTTTTTTTAAAAGGCCCAAACAAAGAAATGCCTTTTCCATTTATTTGATTTTTTAAAATGATTAGAATAGCCCATTCTAAGGGTATTAATATATTGACTTACGTAGCTCACCTTGGAAATAGACTTGCATGTGATTGAAAGCTCGGCCTAGTGATAAGCGGAATTAGTTAGTTGAATTGAAATTTTACCACAACAAAGTCCAACTAATGCAAAATCCCAAATATTATTTCAAATATGTATTGAAACTATTTCGCTATTTAAATAAGTTTTACTTATCAAATCTTGAATCGAATATGCTTTTAATGATGTATTTTTATTTGGATCCAATGTTATATATTAATGTTGTCAGAACAAAAAATTGCATCCAAGATGTCTCGCTAGATCTGTTGTATATATAATATTTTTATGTCAAAATTTAATGTCCTGTTTTTTTTTTTTTGAATATATAGAATTAGATGTCTCATTTCTCAAATAAGATGGAATTTTATCATAATTTGACATCATTACCCTTATTTAAATAGTAATATTGTAAGATGTCTTTTTTTTTTTTTTATGTGCTACGTTACCGAGTTGCTAAAACCTAATATGTGCCGCACAGCACACAACCTAGGACTGCAAACGAGTCGAGCCGAGCCTAATTTGTGCTTATTTAAGCAAATTTTGTGTCTCTTTTTATGTCATTAATTTAAGTAACTTACCTTAATTATGCTAATTAAGAAATATTTTACTTTCACGAACATTATTTTTGTTTGTAGGAATAAATCAAGGAAAAGAGAAGACAAAAAGGAGGAAATCAAGGAAAAGATGAGACCAACCCTAATATAGGAATAATCACAATACTTTGGGGTTCTTGGGAAATTTAATTCCTTTGATAGTATGCCGAGAATTATGGTTGGCTCGTTGCAGCTTCTGTATATGAGGGATCCAAGAGTGACAGTAAGAAGATTATAGCAGCTGCAATGCACAAATTGCATGATTTGCAACAAATCTTTTCAATTCCAACATTGAGTAGACTATTGAACTTTCAGGTTAATCACCATAGATGTTCATGGAGACAGATTTGATGGTGGCAAGAAGAGTATCAAGATTGTTGTATATAGAATGTTGATGGTTCATCAAAAGATAACTAGGGGAATGTAGCTATAGGAGTGATCATACAAGAGGGTTCAGGACAATTCAAAGGTGCATTCTTAGTTTACATTGGTACATCCTCAGTAATGGAAGCTGAATTAACTACTTTGTTTGAGGGGCTAAAATATTGTATTCAACAAAGGTGGAACAAAGTATAGGTACAAATGGATTCTCAAATGGTTGTCTCTATGGTGCAAGGAACTTGTTTAATACCATGCACATTTCAAAGGAGGATATATCACATACGCTCACTTAACTCCAGATGTGATTTCAAGATCATACATATTTACAGAGAAGGGAACCAAGAGGCCGATTATCTTGCAAAAGTAGTACAAGATTGTTGTCATTGCTTATATTATAGCTCATATCTTAGTCTTTCTCCTAGAGCTAGAGGACTATGTCAACTAGATCGAATGAAAATTCCTAGTTTGAGATTGATATATGAATTGTAAAAGTGGATTTGTTTCCACCTTCTTGTGTTGAAATAACTTTTGCTTTTAATAAATTGGTAGGGGTTAGCCAAACCCCACTTCATCACTGATAGTTTAAGGAAAAAAAAAAAAAAGGAAAAGAATCCAAAAAGAAAAAGGATTTTAAGGAAAAGAGAAGACAATCCCCAAAATATGGAGGATTTTAAAGAAAAGAAGAAACAACCCCTAAAACAAGGAAGGAATCAAGGAAAAGAATAGACAAATCATAATAGAATGAGAAAAATATGGAAAAGAAAAGAAAACTCCTAAAACAAGGAGAAAATTATGGAAAAGATGTTTTAACAAATCCTATAAAAGGGGAGAATACAAACTCTAAGAAGGAGCGATTCTTGAAATGTCATATTGATTTTTTTGAGATATGGTAATAAATTATTGATTCTTGAGAGGTTTCTTAGTCAAAAGCGAAGACACACAATTCAAGATTTATTTTGCCGAAGAGTCTCGAAGAGAAGAAGAACATTATCCTCAAGGCAGATTTATTTTATCTTTTCTTTGGTTATTATTCATGTCTTGTGAGTAGTTTTCTTTTGTTAACAAGAACATGGAGTAAGTCATTTTCATATGTGGTTATGAGATTTGCTTTGTTTTTCATTTTAAAACTTTGATATTTATTCTTGTGTGTTTATGCAATTCTTGTTTTCACCTTATTAATCATATTTATTGATTTAGTTGGATCACCTAGATTAATTTTCATGATTATATTGATATGGTTTAAATATTATTGCTAAGATTGCTAAACTCATCAAGTAGCAGCTATTGTTAAATTAGGTTTTGGCTACCAACTTGATTTATGATAGAGAATTGCATAAATCAAATTTGCATGAAATTAAAGCTAATTTGTTTTATGTAATTTAACGTTGATGATGCCTTCATGTTTAATGCAATTTGATCTTTTAAATCTATTGATTGCTAAGTCTTAGATTTATTTAATTAAATTAGGGATTTTATTTCTTGTTATGAGAAATTGATCTAATTATTGGATATGGATTCGAGAGTTAAGCCAAATTCTAAAATCAACTACTCAATTATCTTAATTAATCTATGATTGACCCCATAGCAATTGACTTACGAATTGTTTCTTGTTAACAACTTTCTCATCTATCTTCTTAACTTTTATTTTTAGAATTGCTTTTAATTACTTTTCACAAAAATCTTCCAAAAATCCCCCCATTTTTGTTTTTTGTTGATTGGTGTTAATTAAATTTGAATTCAATTAGGTGTGGGTTCGACCCTACTTGCTCTACTGCATAGTTTGGTAATTAGGTTTAATTTGAGGGTATTGCGATGCGCACGGTCAAATTTTGGCGCCGTTGCGAGGGAATTGTTATTTAAGTTTAAATTTTTTTCAATTGATTAAAATTTTATTCTTTTCTCCAGACCACTGAATAACTCTCAAGATTGTTGCGTCTGAGAAGTCTAAAGGATTACCGAGCTAATATCTAAATCTACGACAAACCTACACTCGAAATCTCAAGTGATTCAAGTTCAACTTCTTCAATGGAAGGAAATGAAGATAACAGAGGTTATGCTGCACTTATAGTTCCCCCAGGTAATTTCACTGCAGTAGGTAACAATGCAGCAAGAGGTAATAATTCTAGACTCACTATCAAGAAATTAATTGCCCCTACATTTTCTGATCACCCTTTGGCAATTGTATTCCCCGAGGTAAATGAGAATTTCAAATTACATACTGGCTTTGTTCAATTATTACCTATTTTTAGTGGATTACCCGGAGATGATCCTCACAGACATCTTAAAGATTTTCATGTTATTTGCTCTTCATTGAGACAAGGAGGAACTGCACACAAGGTAACAAAATTACATGCTTTTCCATTTAGTCTGGAGGATAATGCTAGAAATTGGTTATATGAATTGCCTCCTAGGTCTATTGTGGATTGGGAAACCATGAAGCGAAGCTTTCTTGAAAAATATTTTAATGCATCTAGAATCTTATCTATAAAAAATAATATAACAAGTGTTAGACAATATCTGCATGAAAGATTTCATGAGTATTGGTTCAAATTTAAGAAACTATGTGCTACTTTACCTAATAATCAGATTCAGGATGGAGAACTAATGCAACACTTCTATGAGGTTTGAATGATGTCGACAGGACGATGATAGATGCTGCTAGTGGAGGATCACTTATTGAGAAGCCTTGGTAGGATGCTCGAGAATTGATCACAAAGCTTATATCTAATGTTCAATCTTACGGATCGTGGGATGTTCTTCCAAGAAGAATCAATAAAACCAACTCCGTGGATAACAAATTGGAAAAGATTACTAATTTGTTTGAAAAATGGTTAACTATGAACACTACCACACAAGCACTTGTTAAATCTTGCAATATTTGTTGTAGTTATGAGCATGTTACTGACTTTTGTCCTTATAATGTAGATGAAGCAGGTGTTAATGCGGTAGGAAATTTCTCAAACTCACAAAGGAGGAACAACCCCTACTCAAATACCTACAATGAAGGTTGGAGAGATCATCCAAATTTCCGGTGGAATCAAGGAGGAAATCAAGCACTAAACCAAAGTCAAGCTCCAAGAAACCCTCCGGGTTTTTACCAAATCAATCCATCAGTTTTTTCAAATGCTCCTAATCCTTCACAACCTACGAAACCTAGTTCTTCCTTGGAGGATATGTTGAAACAACTCACTGGAAATACCGTAGCCTTCCAAACAAATACTATACCCTTTAAAAAAAAATACTCAAACTAGCATTCAAAGCCTTGAAAGATAAATGGGACAATTAGCATTAGATGTGAACCAACTCAAATCTCAAGCATCTAACAACCTTCCTTCACAACCATTAATCCTCTTGAGAATGCCAGTGCTATGATTCTAAAGAGTGGTAAGGAATTACAAGATCCTCTGGTCAAGAAGAATGCAATTGAAGAAGAAAAGCTAATTGTAAAGGAGCCACCACCTGAAGCACCTTCTCCAAAAACAGACGAAAAGAAGGAAGAAATTCCACCAATTAAGGTATGTCTCCCTTTTCCCTCACATCTTGCAGGAAATAAAAAAGAAGAAATGGAGAAGGATATTTTGGAAACATTCCGCAAGGTGGAAGTTAACATCCCTCTTTTAGATGCAATCAAGCAAATTCCAAACTATGAAAAGTTTTTAAAGGAGTTATGCACTAATAAGAAGAAACTAAAAGGGGATGAAAAGATAAGTGTGGGGGAGAATGTTTCAGTAGTTCTTCAAAAGAAACTTCCCACTAAACAAAAAGATCAAGGTATGTTTACTATTCCATGCACAATTGGTAATGTATGCATAACAAGTTGCATGCTTGATTTGGGAGCTTCAATAAATGTCATATCTTGGTCCTTTAAAAGATACTAGAGTAGTCATTCATCTTGCTGATAGTTCTTATGCATATCCTGAAGGAGTCATTGAAAACGTCCTTGTCAAAGTTAACAATCTTGTTTTTCCTACAGATTTTTATGTCCTAAAGATGAAGGTAATAAATTTTGTTCTTATCAATCTCCCATTCTTTTAAGAAGACCATTTTTGAAAACTGTAAAAAACAAAGATTGATGTGCATGATGTAACTCTATCAATGGAATTTGATGGTGAGAAAATTTGTTGAAAATTTGCATTAATATATTTGATGCCATGAAATTCCAATCTGATGAATGCTCTGTATCTGTAATAGATATTTTGGATCCTCTAGTTGAAGAAATATATGAGTTATCAGATTTTGAATTAATGCATATAGTTCTTTCACTCAGTATTGATGAAGAATTTTTGGATACATTGTCTATGAGTGTTGATCAAGACATAATTGACACTGTCACGAGACTGTTTACAAATGCTATTTCTGAACTTAATCTTGATTTGTCTCTTTCTGACAATAAGATTAAACCTTCTATTGAATGTTGACCTTCTCTTGAATTGAAGCCTTTGCCTGCACACCTTAAATATTATTATTTGGCAAAAGGAAATTCATTGCTAGTTATAATTGCTAATAATTTGACTAAAGACCAAGAAGGCAAATTAGTCCAAGTTCTTAGAGATAATTTAACTGCAATTGATTGAACATTGGCTGACATAAAAGGAATTAGTCCATCTACATGTATGCATAGAATTTTGTTAGAAGATGGGGCTAAACCTTCCAGGGATGCACAGAGAAGGCTAAATCCACCTATGTTAGAGGTTGTCAAAAAGAATGATGCCTTTTGGATTATGCAATGCACCTGATACTTTTCAAAGATGCATGGTGTTTATTTTCTCTAAATATGTAACTAATAATATCATTGATTTTGTTGATGGATGATTTTACTGTTTATGGAGATACTTTTGCTGCATGTTTGAAAAACTTAGACATTGTTCTTAAAAGATGAGTAGAATCTAACCTTGTGTTAAATTTTGAGAAGTGTCACTTTATGGTGGAGCAAGGCATTGTTTTAGGACATGAAGTTTCAGCAAAAGGGTTTGAAGTTGACAAAGCAAAAGTGGATGTAATGAAATCCCCTCCTTTCCCGTCAAATTTGAAAGAGGTAAGAGGTTTTTTAAGTCATGCTGGTTTCTATAGAAGATTTATAAAGGATTTTTCAAAAGAATAGCTCAGCCCCTGTGTTCTCTTCTTAAAAAAAATGTACCTTTTGAATTCAATGATGCATGTAAGATTGCTTTTCATACCTTAAAAGAAAATTTAATTTCTGCACCTTTTATTCAACCTCCTAATTGGAATTTGCCTTTTGAGCTAATGTGTGATGCAAGTGATAAGGCAGTTGGAGCCGTTTTAGGACAAAGGAAAGATAAGGTGTCACATGTGATCTACTATGCATCAAGGACATTGGACGCTACAAAATGAAATTTCACCACTACTGAAAAGGAGCTATTCTTGAAATGTCAAATTGATTCTTTAGAGATATAGTAAGATGTTATTGATTCTTGAGCGGTTTCTTAGTCAAGATTGAAGACACACAATTCAAGATTGATTTCCCGAAGAGTCTCGAAGAGAAGAAAAACATTTTTCCCAGGGCAAATTTCTTTTATCTTTTCTTTGGTTACTAATCATGTCTTGTGAGCAGTTTCTTTTGTTAACAAGAACATGAAGTAAGTCATTTTGATATGGGGTTATGAGATTTTCTTTGTGATCAATTCTCGAGCATCTTGCGAAGGCTTCTCAATAAGTGATCCTCCACTAGCAGCAGCTATCATCGTCCAGTCAACATCATTCAGATCTTCATAGAAGTGTTGCATTAGTTCTATGTCCTGAATCTGATTATCAGGTAAAGCAACACATAGTTTCTTAAATTTGAACGAATACTCGTGAAATCTTTCATTCAGATATTGTCTAATACCAGTTATATCCTTTTTTATAGATAAGATTCTAGATGCATGAAAATATTTTTCAAGAAAGACTTGCTTCATGGTTTCCCAATCCACAATAGATCTAGGAGGTAATTCATATAACCAATCTCTAGCATTATCCTGCAGACTAAATAGAAAAGCATGTAATTTTGTTACCTCGTCTGCAGTTTCTCCTTGTCTCAATGAAGAGCAAATAACAAGAAAATCTTTAAGATGTCTGCGAGGATCATCTTCAGGTAATCCACGAAAAATAGGTAATAATTGAACAAAGCCAGTATGTAATTGAAATTCTCATTTACCTCATTGAATACAATTGCCAAAGGGTGATCAGAAATTGTAGTTGTAGTTAATTCCTTGATAGTGAGTGTAGGATTATTACCTCTTGCTGCATTATTACCTACTGCAGCAAAATTACCTGGGGGAACTATAAGCGTATCATTACCTCTATTATTTTTGTTTCCTGTCATTGAAGAAGTTGAACTTGAATCACTTGAGATTTCGAGAGTAGGATTGTCGTAGATTGAGATATCAGCTTGATAATCCTTTCTACTTCTCAGACGCATCAATCTTGAGAGTTATTCAGTGGTTTGGGGAAAAGAATAAAATTTTAGTCAATTGGAAAAAATTTAAACTTAAATAACAATTCCCCGGCAACGGCGCATATCATAACTCTAGTGGATGCATTTAATATGTGCCGCACAGAGCACAATCTAGGACTGTAAACGAGTTGAGCCGAGCCCGAATAAGCTCGGCTCTTTTAGATTTTTTAAAACTTGGATTTGGGCTCGAGCCCTCAAGAGCTTAAAAGGGCAAGCTCAAGCTAGGCTCGTAACACGTTAGGAAGGCTCGGGCTAAGCTCGTTTAAACTCTTTTAAGCTAAAAAAAAATATAATAAAAAAATATTATATAATATATAAATAAATTATTATTCTATATATTAAAAGTTCTTTTAGGCTCACGAACCTAAATAAACAAATATATATTATCTCGACTCGACTACTTTTAATAGAAAAGTCGAGCCCGAGCCAAAATCGTACTAGTCTGAAACGAGCCGAATTAGAGCTTTGACCGTGCCAATCCTGAACCGTTTTCAAATAGTCTCATCTTATTTACACCGTAGCACAACCTATTCTTCTAAACGTTTCTTTTCTACTTCATTTATAACAGTTTCAAAGAATTCCAACTTACCGTAATTGACACTTGTACATCAAATAAGTATAGAAATTTACTTCTATACCTATTTTTAATTCTATATATATTTATATAAATAATACTCTATAATTGTTTTCACAATTAAAATAATAAGTAATAAGTTAATAATATACTTCATTTCATTTTTTTTCCAAATAGAATATTATTAAAATATTTTATCTACAAAAAATTTTCATATATTTCATGAAAAATATATTTATCTATAAAATTATAAATTATTTGAAAACCGTTTGTGAATACTCGTAAAAAAAGTGAAAAATGAAAAAGTAATTTTAATGGAAGTATATATCTAATTTGTCAATGTGGAACGTTGAAAATGCTGATGTAGAGTAAAAAGAGGTTCCCCTCCTTTATATACTTCTAACCAAACTAAGTAAATACAATATTTACTCCCAAATTGACCAGTAAAATTGAAAAAGGAAAAACAATAAAAAATACAATATTTACTCCCAAATTTATATGTTTTCCTAGAATACCTCCTCTTTGTATTCAAATCAAACAAGTTCTAAGTTTACCACTAAATTATGTTCATGGAAGCAATTTCTATTGCCATTAAATATTCATTCACTAGATCCCTATTATTTAAAGGTTTTTTTATGACAATTTCGATTGCCATTAAAATTCCATTCATTAGATCCCTATTATTTAAATTTTTTATGACAATTTCTATTGCCATTAAAATTCCATTCATTAGATCCCTATTATTTAAAGTTTTTATGACAATTTCTATTGCCATTAAAAGTAAGAGAAATTCTTAAAATAATAAAATAATTATCACAAAATCTTTAATATTCTAAACTAAATCATTTAATGCAAACCCCCTAAAAGCATAACAATAAAGCATTAAAGTAAAATACACTTGCTTCATCATCAATTAAGTCAAAGCATCCACTCCAATCATAAAGTTCCCAACAATATATGTATTACTTCTGATATGGAGAACACCCTAACATACGACATAGCACCATTGCTGGTGAAGAAAACAACAAGTAATCACAAATCTGAATCTTTCTATCCTTGATAAACCTCAAATCCTTCTGTCATTGTTGGAGGTCCAACTGCATACCAAGCGAAGCTGGAAAAGAACAAAAAAAGTATTGAAGCATCTCTTGACGAAAATAGAACTTTGTTCTAATTGTTTAAGCTCAAGTATGCTACAATTCAGAATTGACACATTCTTGATAACACAATAGAATAAAAAGAAACTCCAGGAGGGTCACCAATTAAATAACTAGTTTCTCAACATGCCAAAATCCCAAAAATAAAACTAATGAAATCAACAATGTCCAGCCACATAGGTAGTTCAAGTACACTTATGAGTGACACAAAGTTGCTTCGCAGAAACATGAATGCATGCATATAGAAAGAAGAGCAGGCACCACAGCAACAAAACAAAATGAATTACACATTTTTCACCAAATTTATGTATATTTAAGTCTCATTAAATATAACTAGGCTCTATATACATACTTCAGTTCACAAATGTTAAAATAGACCTTAGCAGCTAAACATCATTAATTGAAACATGAAATGGATTAAGGAGTAAATGAAAATATTATGATTAGATGTAGAAGGGAATATAGATGTTCTTGCTCCTTGATGACCACTACTAGCATCCGGTATCTGTTGAAAAATAGAAAACGTAATACTGCTACAAATATTTAAATGAAACTAGACATTAAAGAAAAGTATTTAGTGAGTGAATCAACCTGTCTTCTTGAATCATTGCAATAGCTAGGAGGCATTAAATTTGTAGGAGTAAATCTAGAAAAGATTAACCTTAGTAAGTATAATTTGGATAATAACTTCACTTGGTTTTCTTTTAGTTCCTTTATTTCCTCAGCAAGCTCCCTTCACCTCGTTCTCTAAATTTGCAATTGTTTCACCACTATCCATTCCATATTTCTAACAGAGATTTTACCCCATAACAAATAAGGGGTTGGCCCAAGTCCTCAACCACGTATATGCCCACTCTAATCAGTTCCTAATACTTGAGAGTATGTATCTCCTTCCCAAGCAGTGTCCCCAAGAAGACTTGTTGATCCTTCATCTGCATTTAACTTTTCTTTCATTACTTGCTACACATACAAAAACTATAAGTTTTACTCACGTCAAGAGACTAAATAGCATATTAATTGAATTACAAAACTATAGAAAAATTATTTACTAAAAATTTCAGCATGCATACAACTCTTTTTTTTGATTCCTCATCTAATGGAGCCATCTTTGTGCTTCATGTGAGTTTCTATGTATATTTCAGTTCTTGTTATCTCTTGTCCATCAACAGCCTGAAATATCATAAAAATATCACCCCATTTAAAAAATTGTAGCAACAGCTGAAGAGAATTACAAGAAGTTATTATGATATAACAAAATATAGACAAGATATGGAAAATTCCAAAAAAAAAATATTACCATTTCTTTCTCATCCGTCAAGCTTGCAAAACTTTTTGATCCGGAAGTGTGCCATGCTTTTTGCTTTGAGGAATTGCTCCTATTTACATGAGAATGTTTCTGTCATTGCCACCTAATGTTAAAAATAAAAATCCAAAAAAGTCAAGCAAAAACAAGTAGAATAATAGTAGTGTTCCATAAAGACCTTTCCTCGATCAGACATCCAATAAGAAAAAGTCCAATCCATTGATCTCTTGGTATTCCATTGCTTTTGTTTTCTAGCAAAGCATCTTTTGTCTTAAATTTTGACATGATGTCACTTCTTAAATCACATGTAAAATCTTTCCAATTTTCCCCATTGATTCCTTTACAAACTTCACACCACGAGATGGGATTGTGAATTTTTCTACAAAAGAAGAAAAAATTATACGCTTATATGATATATAAACAGAATGCAAATAAATTAAGAATAATGATTAGACCTTACCCTTACAAATTGCACCAACTTGTTCTTATCATCTTTAATAAATACTCTCCAATCAGTTATGGTTAGTCTCATTAATTATGGAGTTCTTGCAATTATTCCTAAGAAACTTGCAAGCTTTTGTCCCTTAATTCCTACACCTGTCTTCAATAAAGGCATATTCCTATTATCTTTCAAGAGTGATGGTGACATTCCTTGCATTTGAAATCTCTAATGATACAAAAAGTAGTTAGATGAAGTGAGAACATTGCAAGCTATTTAGCTATAGAATTTCAGTCAAGCATAAAATATTGCAAGCTATTTAGCTATACAAAAGATTGCAAATATGATACCAAAATCCATTGAAACTCAAACACCATCTGCAACGTGTTTAGCTACAGAAAACATTGCAAGTTGGGACTAAAACATAAAATTTAGTGATAGAATTTTAGTCAAGCATAGACCAGGTGTGGCATTTAATTAGGGATTGGTAGTAATAATAAGAAATGAATAACTTTCAAAATGTAGACCTGGCAGTTCAAAATAATAAGGAATAAAAGCAGACAATGTGGAGCAAGATATCATTTTCCAATTTCAAACAATATTATTGAGGCACCAATAGCAGAAAATCAATAAACAAAGCACAAGGTTCCTTTGCAACCAAAATAAACAAAGATTAATAAATTAAACCCTTACCAGAATCACTTTCTTGTTCTTATTCAGTATTGTCTGTTTCATCATGAAGGGAGTCATGCTACTACAAAGTGTTTTCTTCATTCATTAGTTGTTCCATAAAAGGTAGTAATTCTTAGTCAAGAAGTTTAGCAATGCTAAATTGAAGGTTCTTTCTTGCTTTGAGAAACCTGAAATTTCAAGCAAAGAAACCTAAGAAATGCAGTTTCGATTGAAAAAATATATAACAGAATGTAAAAGCACCTAGGAATTGTAGTTTCAAAAAAGACATTTGAGAAAGAAACTAGTCATACCAAGTAAAAAGATAGAAAGGGAAAAACAAGGATAACTATTCTTCAGAGCCATTATCACTTTCATTCTCATTTTTGTTTTGTGGATTAGAAAGTGTTGGGATTTATGAACAGAAAAGCCAAGAAAAATAAGAAGAACATATATTTTCTATTTTAGTAGAATAGAAACAACAATATCTGCAAATCAAGAAGCTATGAAACACAAATGCCCTCTACTGGTATCCACACAACAAGATCTAAAGAGCTGGTCGGGCTGCTAGAACTTTAAGATTTCCAAATCAGATATTTAGAAGCATGAGAGATTGGTGGCTAGGGTTTTCTTTCTATCAAGATATTTTGGTATGTTAAGAACAACCTTAACAAGACCATTCTTTTCTATATATAGTTAAGAGGAAGAAAGATGGAAGACTAGGATTTCTTCCTAAATATCAAATAGGATGCCAACCCTAACCCTAGCTTCTCTTCCCTTTTTATATTTATATTACTAATTTCCTACAATTAGGAAATGTAATTATAACAAAAAATAATTCAAAATGTATTGATCTCATCCAAACATGATTTTAATTTCTTTTAAAATATTATTAAAAGAAAATATGCCAATTCAATTGAAGTCATAATTTCAATATGAATGAAAAGCTCGTGATTACTTGCTTTATTGTGTAACCCTGTAGGTTTATTAAACATTGGCAGTGTACCTAAGTCTATAAGTCATAGGCGGCCTCTAGCAAGACATTATGACTATCCAAGTTAAATACAATCAACCGTTTGATTTTAATCTATTTTAAAGTCCAATATTGATTTCCTTTGTCACATAATATATGGATTAAGATATCCTTACACTACTTAATCATTTGTTTCTAGCTCCCTGATTAAACTGTTTAAACAAATGATACTAATAACTCTTTATTAGTTCATTTGAGCACGACCATGTATTTCTTAGTTTAAATCATGAAGAGGGCCCAAAGGATATTTCACTCGAAATTAGTGGGACAAATCCCATCTTTTTCATTCACATTTCTCACTATGATTCATACTATGTTCTACTAAAGCCTATATTGCTATCCTGTTAAAGAGAGCATTAGACTAGTTCAAGACATAGAATTCTTGACATAAAAATTCATGATGAAATCAATTCGAGGAACTTAATTATGACAATAAATATGAGAATTACTCATGACATAATGCATGTTGTAATTTGTCATCATGGGTCATGCCCAATACATCGTTTTCTCACATATATTTATGCTCTGACTTGAATATCCCAAATTCATGATCAGTAAAACGTGATTATCAGTAAGATTACATAATACTATCAGAAGGTTGGTTAAAATCTTCCACCAGTACTCGTTTAACCTAACTTGTAACCTAATCAACATCGTCCTTATCTGAATCAAGAATATCTTCAATGTAGCCCAACGATTGAGGATCATTTTACATAGACAACTCAAACCTCAATTACTTTTCTTCTCCTAATCAAAGGTATCTTTACATCTAATGAGTTTAGGGATGTACCATTGTTGATCCTTAGGTCTTGTAAAAAGATAACTTGTTGAGCTTGACCAACATAGACAAACATAGACAAAAGGTTCATCAACTTCTCTTTCACTAGAATGTATAAAATGTGAAAAGTTCACAAATGTAAATCCCAATCTATCCTTCTTTATACCTTTTCCATGAGTGGCATCAACCCAATCACATTTAAACAAGACGACTTTGAACATTTCATCGTAATTTAACTCATATATATCCTTTAGTAGTCCACAATATGCAATATTAGCTGACTTTGGAGCATTATCACTTGGTACTTGCATAACTTTCTATCCGTGAAACAATGATAACACCACTATTTCTGTTTCCCTCAACACTTCAAATTCCTTTGTTCGAAAATGATATCTATTTTTTACATCAAAGGCTTTGAATCTTCTAGCAATGTAACTTGGGCCATCAATAATGATTTTAATAACATCTGGAAGTTGAACATTAGACATAGAAACAAATTCCTTGACCTAAAATTGGAAAAGTCAATTGTAAATAATATAGGATAACAAAGAAAATAGCTACCAAACCTAATATTTTTAATTTCCGATTCAAATAGTTACTTGATCCCTCATCCATTCATGAAAATTATGAAAATGAATATGATTAATTTGATGTTAACTTCATTTTGTGTTCTTTACACAGAAAATTAAAGTTGCATTAAATGTTGTAAGGAATTTGATATTAAAATACATACATATGTCATACATACTGCTTAAATGATTCCGAGACTTTAGTTTCACAATTGAACATAACATAAAAATGACCTCCCAACACTTCATTTGCAACCATGTTATATCATCTATCCCATATACTTTTGACCTGCCATATGGTTGCCCAACAAAATAAAAAGGAAAAGGACATTTTTCTTTATCCATTCCACACTCCTTAATAGTTTCTTGCATATCTAACCTACATTCTCCTTTTCAAACTATCGTGAACAATAAGTCAAACATTTATCTGCAATATAAGCTTCAGTGATAGAGCCTTTCGGATTTGCTCGATTACTAATGTAAGATTTTAGAGTGGATAGATAAATACATGTAGTTTTTTTTTAAAAAGTCAGAATAAACATAATATGAATTAATAAAATTTTCTAAGAAAATTAATAAAACGTGTTCTCACCTTTCAATTGGGGCGTAAAACAAAAATGCACAGTTTCTATAATTTTTGTTCTTAAAGCCAAGTGAACAATGTATTGGACATTGTTGTGATTTTATATTGTTGAAGTTCATAAGTTCAAGTTCTCAAGAATAAACATGAAAATTGCAAGAATTCATCAAAAGGTTTAATGGCTAGTTAGATTGAACTATGAAGTAAATCCTCATCAACCAATCTCTTGTTTTGTTAGACTATTCAATACCCTAACCCAAGTGATTGAAAGCCCTTTGTGCAGCCCCTCAAGAACCCTAAGAAGAGTCTCTCAAGAACTCACTATAAGAACAAGTTTGATCTTCTTAAACTTAGAAAACTGAAACATATGTGTTTGTATTCTCCAAAATTCTACCATCCTAATACTAATAAAAGAGTATTTATAGTCTAAGTTTGATAGAAAACCTAATGGTTTAAGTTAGGGGTGTTAAGACATAAAAGACCACTTTAAAATGTTAAATTTAAAACTAAAAACAAATTGGATGAATTTATTACGTGCTGCTAGATAGGTGCACCAAACAACCATTTTCCGTCATAATTTCCTCTCCATTTTGCTTGTATTTCATGATGCGATTGTGTTGGCTTCTTACTACACTCCCTTGGCATCTTCATGATTGATTTTTGTCTCAATTGAAGTGACACTCCATAGCTTTAAAGTTTTAACATCATTAAAATTTTCCCTTTAAAATATGGCTTCAAAATCAATTTGATCTTCTTTCCTTTGACGAAATGTGATTAAAGTCGTCTTCATCTTTGATCCCTTGCTGTTGTAATAGGTCCATGAGGTATTGCAGGAGCTTGATCCCCATCATTCCCACTCTCCTCGAAAGGTTTTGTCCTTGAATCTTCTTCATCTACGTCAAAGAAATAAAGACCACAAACATTGAATGCAAGGGAATGTAGGGCTAACATTATATTTACCTTGTAAATCAACTTTGTAAGCATTATCATTGATCTTTTCAATGATTTGAAATGGACCATCTCCTCTTCGATCAAGTTTGGTCTTTCTAGATTGTGAAAATCTTTCTTTCCTTATGTGTATCCAAACTTAATCTCCAACTTTGAAAGTCACCTTCTTTCTACCTCTGTTGTGATATTGAGCATTTCTTTGGTTTTGCAGTTGAATATTCTCCTTGCCTTAGAGTGTAATTGCCTGACCAAATCAGAATTTTTCTTTCCTTCTAAGCTTTGCATTTCATTCAAAGGTAGAGGTGTTAAATCTAGAGGAGTTAAAGGATTAAAACCATATACCAGTTCAAAAAGAGAAAAGTGAGGAGAAGAATGCACACACCTATTATAACCAAATCAACAATGTTTGCAAGACTTTAAGTTCTGCTTGATTATGACTCTTCACATAGTTCCTAAGGTCCTATTAACTACCTCAGTATGGCCACTGTTTGAGGATGGCATGTAGTAGAAAGCAACAATTTTTTCCCCAATTTTAAACATAAAACTTCCAATGGAAGCTCATAAATTTTGTGTCCCTATCACTCACAATAGTTCTAGGAATTCCATGTAATCTAACCACTTCTTTAAAGAACAAATTTGCGACGTTAATAGCATCAACTTTAGAACATGCAACGACATGTGCCATCCTTGAAAATCTATCAACAACCACAAGAAAAACATGTAAAAGGGCATAGGAATAGGCAACGTCATGTACAAACCGTGTGGCTTAAGAGCAGATTTAGCTTTCTTGCACACATGGCAATTGTCACATACTTTTGTCACATCTTTTTTCATGTGTGGATAATAAAAAAGACCTTTCAAAACATTTAAAGTCTTGGAGATGCCAAAGTGACCTATCAAACCACCTCTATGACTCTCTACAACAAGAACTTTCTCAAAGAACATCTACGAATACACAATTTATCTTCTCTAGACAAATAACCATCATGCAATTAAAATTTATCACATGGACTCTTTTCACAAGAAAGAAACTTGTTTTTGAATTCTTCATCAACCTTATACAATTCTGTCATAAATTCAAAACTCAGTAATCAAGCGAGAAGAATGCAATGTGTGTCTCCTTGCGAGTGCATCCACCACTACATTTTCTTTACCTTGCTTGTACTTAATAAAGTAGGGGAACATCTTTGTTCTTAGTTAGCTTTGTTTGTCCCTTCAAGTGCTTCAAGGATCCATGATCCGAATGGATGAAGAAATCCTTTGGCCATAAATAATGTTGCCAATGCTTCAATGGCCTAATTAAAGCAAACAATTCTTTCTCATAAGTAGAATAATTCAAAGAAGTAACATTTAATTTTTCACTAAAATAAGCAATTGGGTTTCCTTCTTGCATAAGAACAGCACTTATTCTAAATCCCGAAGCATCACATTCAATTCCAATAACTTAAGAAATATCGAGTAGAGAAAGGATATGGGCACTTGAAAGTTTAGATTTCAACAATTGAAAAGACTTTCTTGTTCTTTATACCATCTAAAATTGACCTTTAAATTTATGATTTCCATGAGAGGGACTGCAAAGATGCTAAAGTTAGGAACAACCCTTCTATAAAATGAAGCCAACAAATGAAAACTTCTTACCTCACTTGCACTCTTAGGTTTTTTTCATTCCTTGATTGCTTTGATGTTTTCATCATCAACATGAATACAATTATAAGTAACAATATAACCAAGAAAAGTGACCTTTTGAAAACAAAATGAACACCTTTTCAAGTTAGCAATCAATTATCAAAATAATATTCAAAATAAAAGGAAATTTCAAAGATTATCATCAAGCTTTTGAAATTAAGGGATTATCAACTACATTGGACATCCTTGTGGCCCCCATATCAAGCGACCATGTGGTGGAGAGAGGAATTCACATGTATGATTCTGAATGTTGTGGTGTTTCCAAAAGCAATGCTGGGAGATCTAGAGCTGGAGGTATTATTTTTATTGACAGTGCTGGTTCTTTTACGTAGCCTTTTCAAAAATTCTTGGTTTTTCTACAGACTTGGTTGCTAAATTAGAAGCTTTGCAATTTGGGTTAAAACTTTGCAATAATAGGGTATGGCCCAATGTTCAGGTTTAGATGGACTCCGAAGCTTTAGTTAAAATGATTCAAGATGGTGCAACACCGTGGAGTATCTTCTGAACAATCTTATCTATCGGACATCTCAAGAATATAAGAAGTCATTTCACAATACATGTTTTTTTTTGGGAAAAGGTACTGCTTTATTCCTTTAAAAAAAATTGTACAATAGGTGGCTTAGGACAGCCTTATAACATGTGATTAGTAGGGTGGAACCACCTCAATATTGTATCCTGCAATGAGCCTTATGTTACTCCAATGTGGGGGACTTTTAATCTGTCAAGATTGCAAAGTCCTTTTATATGTCGAGGTAGAGAATTGAAATAAAAAAAAGTTTCATCTGTTTGTGTGTTGCTAGTGTGATTAGCTAGTCGATCAGCAACCATGTTAGCGTTTCGGAAGATGGCTTGAGCATGAAAGCTGAAATTTTGTGTGGCTATAATGTTTTCACTGTGAATTCTCTCCAACACTGTGGCCAACTTGAATTTTCCGGAATCTATCAGTGACCATATAATCAAGTGTGAAATTTTGTAAAGAATAGGCAATATTTGTGTTGATGAAACGGTGCAAGGAATTCCAATCCCATGTGTCATTTAAGTAAAAATCTTTTACCTTGAGGTGGGTATCATAAATTTGGGTTGTGTTATCACCTATGCTGCCCTCCCAACTCAAATTTTCGAAGCAGAAGAATGAATCACCATTTCCAAGTAGGATAGTAATGCAAGGTTCTGCTTCCTTGGAGATTCCCATAAGCCACTTCCAGATTTTTGAGCCCCCTTCAGCTTGTGAATGCCCCAGCATGAAATCATATTTGTGTTTCATATGTCTGCTCCATAGTGAGTCCATGGTTCGAAATCTCCACCACATTTTGTAGCTGTATGCCTCCATAAGGTCTTGAAGAGAATGAAGATTTAATCTGCTTTTCATAAGTTGTGCAAATTTTGGACCAACTGCACTAATGTCGGTTGCTCCCAAATTCTGACTACCCCCAAAAGAAATTAGCAAAGTGTTTGTCCAACTATGTGACAACTTGTTTCGGAGGATTAATCACAGCCAATGAGTATGTGGTGATGGTTGTTAAAACATGTCTGATTAAGATCAATCTACCATTGACACTCAAAAATTTTTTCTACCAACCTTGTATACGGTGAGTGACTTTTTGAATCATGGGATCAAAGTAAATTCTTCTAGTTCTTCCAACAAAAATAGGACAGTCGAGATACATTATGGGTGTTTGGCGAACTGTGAATCTTGTGCGGGATTTGATCATACTTTGTCTCAGTGGTGTAACCTTACGAGGAATGTATATTGAGCTTTTGTGGAGATTAATTTTCTGGCCTGAACATGTTTGGTAATGGCCAAGAAAATCCATCAGGTTACTTAATTCCTTTTTGAGGCCTCTTGTGAAGATGTTGACATCATCTACAAAACTGAGATGTGATATTAGGTAACCTCCTCTGTCTTCAACAAATTCACCAATTAGGTCTTCACATAAAAGTCTGTTGAGCCCTATGGAAAGAACTTCTGCTACTAAAATGAATAAAGTTGGGGATAGTGGATCCCCCTGTCGAACTCCTCTCGTAGAAGGAAAAAAACTCACAGCTTTCCATTAACAGTAACTAAAAATTTATTGAAACTCAGACAATTCCGAACGAGGTTAATAAAGTGAAGGCTGAAACCATATTGATTCAAAATCTCGTAGAGGAAATCCCAGGAGACTCTATCAAAAGCTTTGAACATATCCAATTTCATGATTAAATTCCCACCTCTACAATTCTTATTAAAAGAATGCATTATTTCTGCTGCTAAGAGAATATTATCTTCAATGGCCCTCCCTTTAACAAAACCACCTTGGTTTGGGCTAATTAAAAGAGGTAAAAGATCAGCAATTCTTAGAGAGAGAACTTTACCTATGATTTTTGAAGTGAAATTGCACAAACTTATTGGTCTGAATCAGCAAATGAGGATGGATTGTCAATTTTTGGGATAAGTATGATCTGTGTGGATGTGAATTGTTGAGGCATGTGGACTCCGGACCAGAAATCTTGAATTGCTTGAACAACATCCTTTTCTATCAGGTACCAAAATTCCTTGTCAAAGAGACCATGAAATCCATCTATCCCTGCTGCATTGTCTGAAGGGAGGTGAATTTCCTATCCATGTCATCTGTGACATAAGTTGGAATATCCTTTGTGTAGTTCTTGGGGTTTGGGACACAACCAATTTCTGCCGATAGAAGTTCTTGAAAGAAAGAAAATGCTCCCTGCTCTATGTCTCCTATGTCTGTTAACCATCTGCCTTCCCTGTTTTTTATTTTACTTATTTGCAATTTGTTTATATGAGTGTGCCATCTTTTTGAGAAGTACTTGGTGCTCCCCTCTCCTTCCTTCAACCATTTGATTCTAGCCCTCAATTTCCAAAAGGTTTCTTCAATCTGAGAGTGATATACCAGCTCTGCTCTTTTTTGATGCAAAGTTTCTCTATTCTCTGTAGTTGGGAACTCAGTATAAAGCTCCTCTGCTATTTGAAAATTGGTCTCTGCAATTTTTTTATTTTGATCTACGTTCCCAAAAGTATTCTTGTTTCATGCTCTCAGGTCTCTTTTTAGTCCAACCAATTTTGTGGAGAGGATTCTCATACCATCTCCTTGACATGCTTGTACCCAGGAATTTTCCACTGCTTCCTTGAAGTTCTTGTATTTGAACCAGACGTTTTGAAAGCGGAAGAGCCTTGCTCCAAAAGTATGTTATTTTTGAAAGCTGACTAACAAAGGGCAATGGTCAGAAGAAATTTTTGGAAGATGCTCCACCACTGTTTTGTGATGGTTTTGTACCCAGCTGTCATTAATTAGAGCACGACCCTAGCCAATTTCGCATGTCATTTAGAAAATGATACTATCTTTAATTCTTTTAATTGTATGCCTATGTTTTCTCAGGGATTATGTAATCTAGATATTAGACACATACCCTATTTACGACATATCTAGATACCTTGTTAGAAGTGGATTTGATTCCAACTACTTGCTTTGTAAGGCATATTCCCTCTATGTTGTATTTTTTATTTTGAATAAAAATAAATTTTCCCAAAAAAAAAATTGATTTGTTGAAAAAAAAAAGTTAGCAATCAATGCTCACTTCTATGTATTTCAAAAACAACTGTCAAATGTACAACATGATCATAAATACTTTTACTATTTATCAAGATATCATTGAAATAGACCACAACAAACTTTCCTATACAATGTCTAAGCACATGGTTCATAAGATTTATAAATGTACTAGGTGCATTTGTAAGGCCAAAGGACCAACCAATCATATAAGCTATGTTTAGCTTTAAAAGCGGTTTTCTATTCACCCTCTTCTGTCATTCTTATTTGATAATATCCACTTTTCAAATCAATTTTAGAAAACCATACACTTCCACTTAATTCATCTAACATGTCATCAAATCTAGGAATAATGAATCAATACTTTACGTGATCAAATCTATAACAATGCAATATGAGTACATGAGCCATGTCCCAATCTTTCTTTTCCACCAAAAGGACAGGGATGTCACAAGGACTTATCCTCTCTCTCTCATATAGCAATTCTCTAGGTGTTCCTCCACTTGCCTTCGAAGCTCCTTGGTTTCCTCTAGGTTTGTTCTATAGGTGGCTTTATTATAGAGGGAAACACCCAGAATGAGATCAATTTGATGATCAAATCCTACTTGCAACTCCTTTGGAAGTTCTTCTATGAATATATAATCAAATTCCTTCAAAAGAGAACAAATAGCTCTAGGACAAGAGATGTTAGTGTCAATAGAATATGAAGTCAAAGAATGTTTTAATGTCAACAATGCCGTAGATCTCAAATTCACACGAGCACTCTACTCTTCTTTTTCTTTTGCATAAAAACTCATTTTTTTCAATCTAGTTCTCTTTTTCTTTCAATTTTAGTTGACTCTCCTTTCAGTTTCCCTCACTCTCCTTTCCCTCCTTTTCTTTTCTCTCCTTTTCTCTTCTCTATTTTTTTTCTCTCTTCTCTATTTTTCTTCATAATATTCTCTCATTTTGTCAAGAAGTGACTTTTGATTAACATATGCATCATGTGGTTTCGATGCATTTACATGAATCTTTTTGCCATCAAAAGTAACTTTCCTATCATATTGCCAAGGATTCACAAGTAACAAATGAGTAGCTTGCATAGGCACCACATCACACAACATTTCATTATTATATTTTCCCATTGAAAAAGATATTCTAACTTGCTTCCCAACCTTCATTTATCTACAATCATTCAACCATTGCAACCTATATGGCATGGGATGATCTTCACAAGGCAACTTCAATATATGCTCCATATATTTTCTTGGCAGATTCACACAACAACCATTATTGACTATCAAACTACGAAACAAATTCTCCCTTTGTGCATTGTTCTCTTCCTTCGCTTGAGCACTTAGAACTCTCCTAATGACCATTTGCAGTAATGTTCCTTTTATGGCCTTGAATTTGCAGCTTTAGAAGTTGAGTTTCCATAGCTTGATGTACCAAAAGGTTTCCCATAGGATGACCTCTTATTCTTGATTTGTCTTTCAATCACGATGGCCTTTTGTACCCTTTTATTCCATATCTTCATACTGTTGCAACTCAAGCATGTCTCCAATCAAACAATGGCATAACGCATGAATCCCACAACTACAAGCTTCAGTTTCTTCTCTTCTGAAAAATGATGACATTCATAAATGGAATCCACCCTTCTTTCCCAATCAAGGTAACCATTCAGGTCATCTCCACCATAGAAAGTTGGCACCATTAGCCTGATGCTTCCTATGTTCCTGTCAATGTCATCCTCCCTTGGTTACCTTCTTGGTGTTCCTTCTTCAAATTCATAAGCATCAGTCTCCATCATGGCTTCCATCATCATCAACATATTGATTTTGAATGTTCCTTCTTCTTGGCTGTCCTCTTTGTTGAATGTTCCTGTTTTAGTTTGAGTAGATGTCTCAATGTTATCTAATCTTCTTTCCACTTGATCAAGTATTGTGTTAAGGTCCATTGACATCCGTTCCACCTCTAAAAATTGTTGCAAGACTCACTTGATCCACTCCCATATTTGAAGCTTGAGATGAAGGAGATACATCTTTGTTCATGAAGTACCTAGAATGTGAATCTCACCAAAACAATAGTAATTTGTATAAACCTCACTTCACTTGTGTACCACTCACACTTAATTGCTTTTACATACTCTAAGAATCTCACCATTCTTGCCTTTTACCCCTCTAACTCTTCCTTAAAGTTCTTAGTTGACTCACTAGAGTAATGTAAACTATTTTGGACAAGATACTAAGTAATCAACACAAATAATTCAATAAGTCAATAAAGATCAACAATCATGAACTAATGAGTTAAGAGAAAGGTCAATCAACACAAATCAAATGATAGAACACTTCAAATTCAAAGAGGTTAAAGAGACTTGTGATAAAAAAATTTCTGCAATACCAATTCAACATATCCAAGTTAATAGATCTCAATCTTGCACTAAACAATGGCGAATCAACTTCAATTCCAGTCTCAAATCTTCTTCAAACATTCATTGTTCAAATCAAGATCTCACTTCAATTCATCAATTATAAACTTTTTTTTTTTACTTTTGTCTAGAATTTTCAGTCTGTCCAGCCTTGATTTTGTCTTCAATTTTATCTTTCTTTTTTTTTTGCACTAATTTTGCTGCTGTATGAACTCTTTCTGGTTTAGAGATACAGGAAGAAGAACAAACACTTAACACCTTGAATCAGCCCTTGTCTTTTACCTTATTCTAGATCCACACCACATAGATCACAAGAAGAAAGTAGGATAGGTGTAGAAGAACAATTCACAAAACAATCACTACATCATGAGATTTAAAAAAAAAAAAAGAAAGCAATTGAAGATAGTCAAACCTTAAGATGAAGAACCATAGCTCTAATACCAAATTATATGCTGTGATTCTATATTGTTGAAGTTTATAGGTTCAAGTTCTCAAGAACATACTATGAAAATTTTAGCAATTCATCAAAAGGTTTAGTGGCTAGTTACAATGACCTATGATTTAAATCCTCACTGACCAATCTCTTGATTTGGTAGACTATTCAATATCCTAAATCAAATAGTAATTGAAAGCGCTTTGTGCAGCCCCTCAAGAACCCTAAGAAGTGTCTCTCAAGAACTCATCAAAAGAACAAGTTTGATTGTCTCAAAATTAGAAAACTGGAACATATGTGTTTCTATTCTCCAAAATTATATCCCAATACTTATAAGAGAGAATTTATAGTCTAAGTTTGAAAGAAAACTTAATGGTTTAAGGTTGGGGTGTTAAGACATAAAAGACCCCTTTAAAATGTCAAATTTCCTAACCAAAAACAAGTTGGCCGAATTTATTATGCTCTGTTGGATGGGTGCACCAAACAATCATGTTCCTTCATCATTCAATCACCATTTTACTTGTATTTCATGATGCCATCTTATTGGCTTCTTTCTGCACTCCCTTGGCATCTTCATGCTTAATTTTCATCTTAATTGAAGTGACACTCCACAGCTTTAAATTAAAAAATTTTAATTAGTCAGGGAAAATTTTCTCTCTAGGTAATGCTCTCTGGTTGCCCTAGCTGAAGATAAAAAACATGGTGGCAGAATCTCCCTATTCTTGGATAAAAAACATGGCGGCAGATCTAACAGTCCAACCGACAGAAAAATCCAAATCATACGTCTCCCTATTCTCTTCCACCTCTGCTTCTCCTCCCAGCCTCTCACTAAAAACCCTTAGCAACTAAAAGTGAGAACCAGCAATGTTATTATCCCAAGCAGAAGTTGACGCCCTTGCAACACCATTTAACCATACATTAGTGGGTAAATTCTCACATGGGAAACCGTCAATGACTACCATAAGAAAGGATTTTCTCACAATTGGTCTCCAAGGAGACTTCAATAATGGCTGGATTGACTCACGCCACATATTTATCTAGCTCAAGATGGAAGAAGACTTCGTTCGTCTTTGGATGAAAGGACTTTGGAATCTTAAGGGCGTCCCTATCAGGATTTTCAAATGGGCCACCTACTTCCGAATGGATGAAGAACCTACCCTCGTCCCCTCTTGGATCTCATTTCCGTCACTCCCAATTCATCTATTCAATAAACACATCCTCTTCTCCCTTGCCTCTGCTCTATTTAAACCTTTGAAGATAGATGCAGCAATAAAATCCCTCAACAGACCAAGTGTAGCTCGTGTCTGTGTGGAAGTGGATCTACTACAGAAACTACCTCAAAGAATATGGATTGGACAAGGAGATAAAGGCTTCTGGCAAGCCATCCAGTTTGAGGAACTGCCTCCCTACTGCCTTCGTTGCAACAAGAAAGGCTACCAACAATCTCAATGTCGATAGAACCAGAACAAACAAGCTCTCCGGGAAGTCAGCATTTAAATAGGAAATTGATGGAGACACATGTCCAAAAATACCAAGTGGACCTATCATAAGATCAAGGGCTTCAAAGTTAAGACAGGCATTGATGATCTTCTTTCAAGGAAGAGAAGAATTCATTGACTTTGAGGCCATTTTAAAAAGAAGAGCACTCGAAGATGACATGGTTTCAAGCAAACCTTTTAACGTGATTAAAGCTCAAGATTTTGATGAAGTTTAAGAGAGAATAAGGAGCTTATAAATC
>JAWZTD010008687.1:0-26405 GCA_035221335.1 Echites panduratus | reverse complement strand
CTATGTGATTGTCCTAATATATGTATTTTGAGAAATTAAAGTATGAAATAATTATTGATTTTCATCAATGGACTTTTAATCTTGAAATTGATCTATCATTATCAATTATTGATTAATCAATGATAATTTGAAGAAGCAGGGAATGGGATACATAGAGGTCATGTTATGGAAATTGAATGGAATACAGGATTTTGGATGTGGCAAAATTATATTACCAGATATATGAAGGATTAATTTGTTCAATCTTCCTCTAATTGGATACACATATTCAAAGCTTATTATAAGTCTAGAATTTTTGATTAGTGATGTTCATGTTACAGATCATTAGAACTATTTAGAGGCTCTTCCTTTTCTCCTTGGATGTAAATGCTCATTGTACTCTTTGGTTTTCTTTTATACGATAAGCATTTCAGAGAATTTATTCCAGAAGCAGAAACTAAAGAAAAGAAGTACAAGAAGCAGCAACTACAATCTATATATCCTACAACATTTCAGCAACAACAGACGGTAGCTGTGGCTGTGGAGGCAGCAGCCGGGTGGTGGTTATGATGTAAAGAAATATGAAAGGACTAGATTGCCCTTCATCTTTTAATTTTTTTTTAAAACAAAACCTTGACATCATCGGACTGTGACCGGATTTTTTCTAAAAACATAAAAAGAATTATAATCATAATTCAAAAAAATTTTAATGACTATAAAAGGTAAAAGAAATCTTTTAGAATCATAAGTATCGTGGAACATTCCCATTTTCTTTTCAATAATATTGGGAGGTCAAAATATTCATCATTTATGACTTGATCTCGTCATCTCCAAATATCATTAATGCCTTCTCGAAACATCAAATTCCACTCAAGACCAGAACCTTTTTGCCCCAGTCCTTTTTCAAATTATCATCAACCCAAAAAGAACACATGACCTACGTGAAAAAATGCATGAAGAATCCTTGGATCAATAAACAACCTCCAAATCTCAACGACCCACAATCTCGAAAAGCATGAAAAGTTGTTGGGCGAAATCTCTAACAAACCTGGCAACGGAGATCACATTTGACATGTCGGGGCAATACATTGACGGGATGGGCCTAAGGCGGGGCAGGCTGAAATTTTTTTTTTTTTTTTTAGCAAACTACATTTTACTTTTAAGTGTTTAGATTTATTATATTACAAATTTTATTTGAATTTGAATTACTTTAGAAGTTTGAAACTTTAAAATTTATTAGATTTATTAAAAGTAAAATGAATAACTTGAAGAGAAGCAAAATATTTTTAATATAAAAAAAAATATAAGTTTTAGATAATTATTCCACAAATCTAAAATCTCATAGTTGATGCACTTGAACTAAATCTCTTAATCCCTATTTATAATACTCAAAGAAGGTAAAACTCTCTTCCACAATCTATGTGAGATAAAACTCTTCCCAAGTTGATGAAGATTTTTATCCCACATTGCTTGTACAAGAGAGTCTTGCCTTCCTTGAGTATTATAAATTGGAGTGAAGAGATTTTTGTTCAAGTGCACCAACCATGAGAATTTTTGAATTATGGAGTAATTATCCAAAATCTATATTCATTTTTATAGTAAAAATATTTTAGATATTTTCTATAATTTTTTTTAAAAAAATATTAATACATATGCGGGTTGATTCGTGGGTCGACGGGGCAGGGCAGTCACTTTTTCAGGTTATGCTGGGTGGGTTGGCGAGTCGAAACGGCCCATTTGCCGTTACTATGTCTGTTATACCATAAACAAGCTTTCATATTCAATTCTTCAAGAAATTTTCAAAATAAAATTAAAAAAAAATTGTATTTAAATTGATAGTAGGCAGACTGTCAAGATTCTTTTATTGGTTGTGTTTTGGTAATTGTGAGTACATCAATAATTCATGATTTATTATTTTTCCTGATTTTGTCGTTAACTGTGAATCTTTATTTTGACTGAGATGTACTTCTAGAAACACACCTACAGGAATAGCTATGGGAAATACCAACTATTTTTTCTTATGAGTACATATTGAAGAAAAGAAAAGAAACGTTGATTTTTAACTTTCAAAATTCAAGGCAAATATCAAACATAACCTGGAAAAAGTCAAGTGAGCATCACGGGACTAAACGGCAGAGGAATTATTAGGCTACATTTCCATGGATTGGGGGCTAAAATCTTTTAGATTGACATTTAAAGGTCAAAACTTGGATTTTTAAAAAATGAATGGGTCAACTCAGAAGTACTAGCTTGTTTTTTTATATATTCTTTAGTTAGAATTGAATGTTCCATTTTTATTTAAATAAATTTAAAGAAAAAATAGTTGAATTAGTTAATTTTATACTTAGCAATATCATTTTTTTAAGAAAATTTCGACTAATTAGGAAATGAGACATAATCTGGCCTGAATTAGATCATAATGATTAAGAAAAAAAAATTAAATCAAGTACCTCTTTTATACTTTGTCCAAACCCGAATAAAACAACGGGATCAAAAGGCTCCGGAATCTCCTATTAAACACATGTGTGTCACTTCCTATAATTGTATTAATAAAATATTAATAAAAATATTAGAAATAATCTTTAATTATTATTTTTAATATTTTTTATACATTACCCAAATGACTTGAGACACATTATATTTTTGTTGGTGTAATTGGGAATGTCACTGATGGAGCTCAAATGAGACCTCTAGGTCACCCTGCTATAATAGCGCTTGCAAGAATAACTAGAAAGGGATGAGATGGGTTGTCACCTTGAAAATAGCTCTGATTATAAAATTAGAATCGAGATATTTCGAGCATAAAGTTGTAAGAAGATCAATAATTTTTTTCTTACCTATGATCAGTGACTAGGATAATCTTTTTTAAAAGATGGAAGATAAAAAAACCCTTAGATTTAGGAGTAATTTCCTAATAATAATCAATCATTATTCCTTGTCATCAAATTTGATTGAGAGAATTATACCTCATCAATCTTGTCTTGATCTTTTTTGAGAGTTTCCTTATTGAAATGTATAATTTTATATTATATTTCTTAAAAAATCTAGGTGATTATCACTACCAGAAATTAGGCCAGACATTATGCCCTTTTCTAAGGAGGTGATTAATCCGTCGCAAATGATCCCTTTAAATGACGGACCACCATATATAAGGGTATATACAGCGACCATATGACCGTTGTATAAACTCTAAATTTCATATGACTAGTCGTCATATATTGTACTATATATGCGATAATCCATAGGAAAAATGTATGTTATACTACTATTTTTTGTCCTTGTATCTAATCAAAAATATATATGACTGTCTATAGTAAAATGACCCTCTCCTGTGCCATGCTATTCGGTCTCTACTTCTTGATTCTGCTTCCGTCGATGGTCTGGCTTTCTCCGACTGTTTGTTTCATGGTTTGCTCGACTGGGTATCTCTACCGAGTGGTGTGTAAATGATTAGTAGGGAGGGGGTACAATTATAAATAATAAATTTACAAATGAACAAAGAAAATTATAATGTATAAAGTTAAAATACATATTCACTAAATATGTTTTTACATTAATACAATCTTCATTTTGATTATGTTGAAATTTTGTACGAACCGTTTAGTTCTCGTAACAAATTTATCCATATATGATGTATTAAAAGAATGAAAATTTGAAATTAATGACTTACTATAATCAAATAACAATTATCATAAATTACAACAAAATCAAAACACCAAGTAAAATAAAATAATAAAAAACTAAATCAGTAATAAAATACTCTAAAACACAGTGAAATAAAAGAAAATAAAAATATCACAACAATAAAATATTCCAAAACACCTAGTGAAATAAAAGAAATAAAACTAACCTAGCAAACAAAACTGAGAAAGATTTCTCAATCTTTAGGCAAACGAATGAGAATTGAGAAAAATAGAAAAAATGAAAAAAGAATAATATAAGATGAAATTGACGGGCAACTTGAAAAGTTAGAAAGTTAGAAATATAGGCCAACAAATAACTTTTTTAATTAATTTTATTTTATAATATGATATAATAAGGGAAAAAAATTTATTAAGTTCAAATCATTATTTAAAATTTAATTGAATAACGTTTAATAAAATTTTTTTAAAAAAATTTTATTGGAATCTAATAAATCTTTTGATAACAAAATAATATATATAATATATACTAAGAAAACAATTTTCAAAATTACAAAATTATGGAATTACTTTTATCACAAAATAACATAATGTTATATGTATATATATATATATATATAAATATATATATTAAAAAAAAATTTCAAACTTTAAGCGGTCCATTGCCCCCTTGGCAACTTACTGCATCACCTTCAATCACCTTCTGACGTCTTCTCTACCTTCTAACTATCTATGGTGAGGAGTGAGCTCTACCACCTTCAATCACCTACTGAACCTTGACGAACCACTTCATTGACCTCCCTTCATCTAATTTCAATCTTCCATTGTCTAACACAAGTCTGGTTTCACTTCGCATTCAGTCTTTTTCCACTAAGTTCAACTTTCTCAATCTCCCTGTCAAACACACTAGACCTTTCTATGGTCACTGTTGAGATGGGTCGAAATCATGACAAAAATGGTGGAAACAACGGAAAGATGGTGACTTCCAAAAGTGCAAAATTAAGAACTCTCAGTCGATTCGTGGACAGTAAAGCTAAAGTTACTTTCGATTCCTTAAAAAAGGAGTAGAGAATAGTAATTCCTGTTGCTTTTGTTAAACTTGAGAAGTTATGTGATTTTGACAACAGTTGATTGATGGGCATGTTTAAAAATATTTGTTGGGATCCTCTACTTTCAATCCTTGATGAATATTATGTGGAATAGGTTTATGAATTTTATGCAAACCTGAGGGAAAAAGAAAATGCTTTTTTACATCTAGAGTAAATTGTTCTGATTTGAAAATTACACATGGCTTGATAAATGATGTAGCTAGAGTTGACTACTTTGATTATTATATGAATGTGAATTCAATTATGATGATTTTGTGAAAAAATTTGTTTCAAGGAATGCTACTGAAAAGTTATAAATGTTGCTACATCTTACTCATCCGAGCATCATCCCCTTTGATCTTTGTTCTCATGATACAAATGTTATTCTTTGAAGAAAGTAGAATCCTAGTATAAACCAAAATCCTGCCAATTTATTCCTCCAGGTTCCTTAAGTACTTGACTGTCTGGTTCCCAGTTTACTTTTTCTTCAATCACATCTTTGTAGTTCCGGACATGACTTCATTTATGCTTGACTTCCATATTCTTTAAATAAAGAGTGAAAAATAAATATTCTATCACCAAAGGATTAAGGGAATCATGAGATATCCACTTTAGTACTGTCAAAGAAGGGGTAACAAATTTTTGTTTTTTTTCCTTAATCCACATAAGGCCCGTGCATGATGTACAATTGGAATCTCCTCTTAAATTCATTATTGAAAATATTGGTAAGTTCATGTTCCAATTGTGAAATGAGTTGGAATATTTTTAACAAAGTACACAGATTAGGAAAACCTCAGGGCATTATTAACATTACCAATAAACTATAGAACTGGTTGCATCTCAATGTTGAATGCAAATAAGTGAAGCGTAGAGAGACACCAGGTGAACCATAGTGCATTTTCATAAATATCTTTCTATTTTGAGGCTTGAATGGAAATAAGATTATTGTAGGGTTGTTGGGGATTGAAATTGATTTTTTCATAGAAATGGGGAAATTCAAAAGACAGTAATCTCAAAATACCTATAAAAATGTTTCCAAGCATGTGAGATAACTTCTTCATTATTAGCATATTGAAGACTTTGAGGGAAAATGTTTATTCTATTAAATATCTAATGAGAGGAGGAACTGGAGCCTAGCTTGGAGAACATGAAGATGAGAGGGACAAGAAACACGATGGAATTCATGTACAAAGTTAGGGACACTGGTAGGCACTTTTTTGGACAAGAAAGAAGGTCTGTTAGAGAATTTGCATAACCTTTTATATGGGATATATGAAATTGATACTTTGAAAGCTAATCTTTTAGACAAAGGTAGCAAAGGCAAATGGGGTGGGTTGCCCGCCTTCAACTTGCATGAACAATACCCTGGCCCAACCCAACCTGTCTGGTTCATCTTTCCCTTGGCCCGTGCCCCATCTGAGTCTAAAATTTGAAGCAAACCAAGACCCGGACCACCCTCCAGGTAGACGTAACGGTCATATAACCTTTTGTCCAAACTTGATCGTTAGAATTTGAAGACAAAACATTTTACAGAATTGTCATTAACGACTAATTCTCAAAAAAATCTATAAATAGCCCCATTCAAATTCATATTTTCTCACAAAAAAAAAACCTCTCCAATCTTCATTCTTAATCCTACTATTCTCTAATCTCAATTCTATATTAGTGTGGATATTTTTATTTTGGCAAGAAGATCTTGGATTTAGAAGGAGTTTGTGAAATTTGGTGTTCAATCTTCCATAATTTTTGACTATTCTTTTGAGTTTCGATTTTTTCGAGTTTGTTTCTCCCTACTTACCTTCTAATTTGATAGTTTGTAACTTCTATTAAATTTTCTTTATTTGAATTGCTTTTTATTTCTTTCTTGATTCCTTTTATCTATTTGAATTGCTTTTTATTTGTCAATTAGTTCAATTTCTTTAACCATCTAGTTTAAAAATTTATAGATCTCATTCATCCTTCCATCAAATTAACATTGATGAAGAACAATTTAATAGGTATTTTGAATATGATCCTAAAACAAATTTCCCTAAACCTGATGAAATAGAAACCTTAGGTGACGATATTGATCCCGACGATGTCGGGGAAATGCTGACATCCACTAGTCGTTCAAGACAAGAAGGAGTACATATTTATGTACCACACAACTAAGACAAAAGAAAAAAAACTTTAGTTTGGAAAATATTTTAAAAAGAGGAAAAAATCAATTTGTATAGTTTGTGGTAAAACATACACTCATAAAAGTGGGAGTGGGACGAGAACCTTAACTAGACACATAAAAAATGAACACCTTGAGTTTAATGAAGATTTGAGAAAACAACAACTTCATGTATCGACGGGGCAAATAACTAATAATTTTAGATTTGAAAAAAAATTTGCTAGAGAAAAACTTGGTAGGTGGACCATAGAACAAAATCTACCTTTTGGGATAATGGATATAGATAGTTTTAATGAAGCGATCATACAATTTTTACAACCGTCATTTAATAGAGTCCCTAGGTTGACATTAAAAAGTGATGTTATGAAATGTGTTAAAACTATGAAATATGATCTTATATCTGTTTTTTCAAGAAATAAATTATGTAAATTTTGCTCTTACTTATAATTCATGGGTAGTCGTTACTAAGTTACATTATTTGTATTTAACTTGTCTCTAGATAAATAATTATTAAATTATTCAAAAAAGAATAATTTTTTTCAAACCTTTCGAATATTCACACGCAGGCATGAGTACTGCACAATTTATTTTATCCACTACTCTTGAATTTCATATTTTGAAGAAAAATTTTTCTATTTCTTTTGATAATGCAAAAATTAATGATTCTAGTGTTCCCATTCTTGTTAGTGAAATTAAACCAATTTTTTATGGCATGCTTTTCAATAATAGGCGTGCATGTCATGTTTTAAAGTTAATTGCAAAAAATGGTTTTAAACTTGTTGACCAAGTTGTTAGTATTATTCTTGATTTTGTATGGTTTATTAAAACTTTTTTCCATTAGAACACAACTATCCAAATATCTTTGTCTAGAACAAAATTTAAGTTATAAAAAATTTAGACTAGATGTTAATACTCGGTAGAACTCTACTAATGACATGATAGATAGTGTGCTTCCTTACAAAAATAAACTATTCAATTTTGTAATGGTATTGGATTTTATGCCCCTCTAACTAGTTAAATTTTGATAGCGGTGCTATAATTTCTTCTGTTTTGAAATCTTTTAAAGACGCCACCCAATTACTTTCAGTCAAATATTATCCCACTACCCATCATATGATCCCCATTTTAATTCAAGATTGTCATGCATTTACTGAATTTAGGGATCATAGGGATCATAGCTAAATGATAGAGGTTATGGAACAAAAATATTTGAAATATTATTCTGATATTCCTTTATTGTATTGCATTACTTTTTGATGGATCCGTGTTTTGAAATTTAAGGTTTTGAAATAAGCAACGACTACTTGTATTGGTTGTACCCAGAGATTACAGAATAGTTATCATGGTTGTCGAAGGTGGAGCAGTTGAAAGCTTTTGTGAGGTCCCACTTGGACCTTCTTTTTTCATCCTATCATGATCAGTTTTATACACCAACCATAAACATGCCGCCACCAAGAGTAAGCACCTAATCTAAGCCGAAGAAATTCAACGCTTGGTGCACTATCATGAACCTCAACAAGAAATCAAGGACAGGTGGTTCATCAGCGTCGTCATCTTGATCCGATAGATTAAATGAGTTGGCAATTTACAACATTGTCACTCAAGTTCATATGACTATTGAAGATCCAGAATTTGACATTTTGGGATGGTGGAAACAAAAGCAATCTACATAACCAACTTTGTCTCGAATGACACTCAATGATTTGATGTCACCTTTTTCAACAGTGACATCCGAAAGTACTCTCAGCGAAGCCGGTAAAAAACTAGATGAATTTAGGAGTGTCATAGCATCCAACATTTTGGAAGCATTCATGTGTGCTTCTGACTGGATAAAGACAGAATGAAGACTTCAAGACATGTCTCCTCCAATTGTTCATGATGATTGGGAATTTTACATAGAATCATTGTCATCACAACAAGATAATGAATAAATGTAATCTTTTTATTTGTAAATTTGTAATTGTTAAAAGCACTTTTCCTTCATAGATCATACTTTCATTATTATTGTGATTTTCCACAACCTTTGCACTTTGAAGATTTTATTTATTAATAAATTTATAAAGTCTTACACTCAAGTTATTTATACATTTTTCTAAAGTTCTACATTTTTACTTTTTTAAAGTTATTAACTTCTAATATTTTCAAAGTTCTAATTTCTACTTGTAATAAATTTTAAACTTCTAATTTTAAAGTTTTAAACTTCTAAAATTTCCAAAGCTCTAACTGGTACTTGTGATGAATTTTAAACTTATAATTTTAAAGTCTTTAACTTCTAAAATTTTCAAAGTTCTAATTCAAATAAAACTTAAATTAGATTAACTTTACTCATTTAAAATTTACTTAAAAGTCAATTTTACTTAAGTTTTGAAAATTAGTAAACATAAACTCTTAAAGGGGGTAATTTTAAAAAGTTTTGGAGTAAAATACAATGTTTAAGCTAAAATTAGATTAAAAAAAAAAAAGAAGTAAGCCCACTAACCAAGACCATACCAAACCACTTAGGCCCAGACCGCCTAATGCCCATCGAGTCTGATATTAGGGTTCACAACCCGACTCAGCCTGCTAAAACTCCACAGCTCGCCTCGTGAAGTTGAGTTTGCCCATTTGCCATTGCTAGATGAAGGACTAGAGATTCAAGGATCATCGTGTTCTTAAAATCTAAGACTTTTGGAAAAGAGAAATTATCCGTCTGAATAACAAACTCATGATCGATTAGATGAAACACAAATTTTTTTAATATCTTATTTTGCTACTAAAATATGCTTTATAGTGGTGTGATAATGGCTTTCAACTTCTTTGAACTTACCACTATTATGGCCACAGTAGTGCTTGGATACATCTAATTCTTCTGAAAGTATGGCTTCCCTATGCTTGTCACTAGCAACAGTGAGTAAAATCTTGGTCCCTATTGTTTGAATTTGGAGATGAATGGGCTGCAGAAGGTTTTTGTGTTTCGAATGGCTTTGGTTTGCTCTGGCCCCGCTGAGGGGGATTTTTCCTAAAGAGTTTTGTTAAATGATTGGTATGTTGGGCTACATTTGGAAGAAAAATTTTCATGTAGTTTACAATATTTAGGAATTGTTATATTTCTTTTGTCTGGAAGTTTCGGAAATCTTTCAATGACATGAGAATCAGGCTGGATTTTTCAGTAAAAGAATTTCATTCCATGGTATTCAATTTCAAATAGACCGATGAATGATTTCTTTTCTAAAAGCATGATACCCTTTAGTTGATGATGTTAATGAATTGCCAGAGTAAGGTTCCACAGGTCTCATCATCTTTGGAAAAAAGAAGGATATCATCTATATAAACCAAGGCAATATGAAGTATGTCTACAAAAATTTTTGTTATTACCTTATGAAAAATCGAATGGGCTATTTTCAAGCCAATAGGCATTACAGTCCATTGAAACTAGGCAATAGGAATTCAAAAGGTAGTATTTTATATATCTTCTAGGAATACTTCGAATTGCCAAATATCAGATTTTAAATCAATTTGGAAAATCTTTGACTCCCAAGAGATGGACAAAAAGATTTTCAATTTTACGTAATGAAATTTATCATCTTTTAAAAACTGATTCAAGGGTTTGTAATCAATTACTAATTTCCTTTTTCCCCTAACTTGCTCAGAACTTTTTTTTTACATTAAGAGCTTGGCAAACCTAACCGGAATTTGTTGGTTCTATCAAACCTAGTCTCAGAAGCCCATTGCATTCTTTTCTAGCAAGTTCAAGGTCATTAGGAATCATACCTAGGTGCACCACCCTTGCGGGATTTATATATTCATTTAGTTGAAAGGAAAATTTCAATCGGAATCCTTAATTTTTCCACAAAGGTTGGGGGTGTCTGAATTCCTCATGAGAATATGCATAAAGATACTTCAACTTGTCATTAATTTGTAGATAGAAGGGAGGAGCACTCGGGATAGAGTAAATCTTTGTTATTTAAGTGTATGGTTGGAAGGAGTGTTTACAGAGCAATCTACGGAGAAGAATCCTTAGATTCTTTGCAAAATAATAAGCATCCCATCCCATCAGGGTATTTTTACATGGAGTTTGTTACAGTAAACTTTCAACCACATAACATAATTTGGAAAGAATTTGAAGACAACCGACTTCTTTGATATGAGATTTGCTCTGAAAGTTTCTCCACTGGCAACTTTGAAACTTCTTAGAGTATTCTTTTTAGTGGTCTGGGGGTAATATATGTGGATTTAACATTGTACACGGGGCTAAAATATCTAGGAAACCAATTCCTTTTATCAATTTTGCATACTTTGATGTCAAGATATTTACCTACAGACGAGGAGATAGAAATTGATCAGATATCATAATTGGTGATGTATTTTTAACTGCAAGAGTAAGAAAAAAAATTTCTCTCTCATTTGTTGAGGACTCGGATTCCGAATCCGTGTCTTCTGAGGCAAAGACGATATCTTCAATTGGTTGACTTTACTCAAAATACACTAACTTTACATTTGATCCGGGGTGGTCAGCCATGAATTGAGTGACTATTTTTTAGGACTTTTTATGTTTTACACACTAATTTGAGAAATGTCCTTTCTTCTTGCATGTAAAACACTTGTTGGACTTCAGTCGACTTCCGGATCTAATTTTGAAAAAACCTTGAGGACCTCTTCAAATTCTTTTTATGTTTTTTCTTGTTCGAAGACTTCAAGAATTTCTTAGAGGAGCATGCACATTTTCCTTTGCAACCCATTTCCAAGTTTTTAAAATAGGATTTTTTAATAACTTTTCCTTGCTTTTTTTTTTTTGAGAAACTCGGAGATTGTCTTTTGCGGCTCACACAGCTTATCCAGTGCCATTGTTGTGAATTGATGTAGTTTTCATAATCCAATATCAGTCAAAGGCTTCCCAGGAGGTTGGATGAACTTTTGAATTCCAGCTTGTAATTCCTGTGGAAGAGAGGACAAAAACATTTTTTTAAGGTTGGGATCATTAATTAGTCCAAGTAAATAATTTTAGTTATTGTCTTAAAATAGAAGCTGAGATCTTTTGGTTTCAAGGGACAACACTTCATGTTGAAAAATTCCTACTACCTTTGTTGTTGTATGAGTGTAGGATCACCAACAAATTCTCTATAGATTATACTAAGTACATTTTCTACATTTTCCGATTGAAGTAGCACTAATTGTTGTTACTCACCTAGGTTGATGAACCAATCATTTAAAGTGCTAACAGACTTGGAGCACGGTTCAGCTATTGCCAATCTCAATATCACTCATTTTGTAATTTGTACATTCAGCCATGCAACAATTTCTTGCATGCATTCTCTTCTTTTATGCACAGGAATATCATAAAAAGTAAACCATGGTCCGTTAGTAGGTTTTGAAGACTTTATATCCATGTCAAAATCTTCTGCTTCAAGTGGGTGTTCAACCGTTGGTTCTGGGGGTACTTGAGGGACTTGCCTCATTTGCATAAAGACTTGTGAAACATCTATCTTTTCATCATCTAAATCAAAAACACTATTAAACATAAACTAACATAAGATATTAAGGGATCACATTCATTATTATTTTTACACATATCCTCTTGAACTATTGTGATCATTAATTGTTTTTCAATTAAATAAGGACCAAAATTATGAACAACACTTTCTGAGGAAGTTTTTTATTCTTCTTTTTGTTTTCTAATTTTTCTTTGCTATGCTCTTAAAAATACTAGGAGTAAAAAGGAGGATGATCTGTAGTGCTAGATGACTTGAATGCTAACAGGGAAGGTAGACTTACCAGATTGTTGTTTACGGTTGGTTTGATGTGGCAAAGATGGTTGAGATTTGTTTGATGAATGAGGATTTTTTAAATACCTCCAAGTCTTTCTTCAACTTCCTGGCCTTTGCTTCCTTTGCTAGGAAATCCTATCTAAAAAGTCCTTGTTAAACCATTTGCTTTAGTTCTCTATCAAGACCGAGGACCCTATTAGCCATTCTTTGTACAATTTTCTCAAAAAGATCAACCTTTACTTTATTTCTTTGATTTCATGAATTACTTGATCCATTTTTTCCCATCAGATTGTTTTGAACTTTGGCTTTTGTAGTTTGCCAATTTAGGACCTCTTTTATTAGGGAAAGAGGAATACTCTTTCCATGTTGATCCATGCCTTTTTGCTCAGCAAATGGTTTAGAAACATAATGTGATCATGCAAGGAGCTGGACAACTTCATTTTTCGGCCATTTGTTTCCATAACTTCCATTCATCTTCAATGCTTCTTCTAGTGTTTTTCCAAGGACCTTTTGAGCATTTTCTAGATTGGAAAATGCATCTTTATCTTCACAAAAGTCTCCTCGAATGTTCATCACATTCAAACATCAACTTGATTCCAATTCATCTTCAAGTGAAATCTTCTCAAAGAGGGCATCAAAGTTAATCAAATCTTCCCTTCTTTGCACAAATGACACCAATGCTTATCTCAACTTTAAAGCCGTTGATCTTGTAATAGGTCCACTAGGTATATTTGGAGTTGGATCACCATCATTCCCCATTTCCTCGAGAGGATTCGTCCTCAAATCTCCATCACCTACATCAAAATGGGGAAGATCACTAACATTGAAAGTAGGAATCACTTGATATTTACCTTGAAGATCAACTTTGTAACCATTGTCATTGACTTTCTCCACAATTTGGAAATAACCATCTCCTCTAGGCCCAAGTTTATTTTTTCTTTCTTGTGGAAACCTTTCTTTTCTCAAATGTATCCAAACCCAATCTCTAACCTTAAATTCCTTTCTTCCCTTGTTGTGTTGCTTTGCATAGTGTTGAGTTTGAGCCTCAGTATTCTCCTTGGCCTTTGTATGCAATTGCTTGATCATTTCAGCTTTCTTCTTTCCATCTAAACAATGAGCTTCACTCAAAGGCAAAGGAGTTAAATCCATAGGTGTTGGTGGATAAAAGCGATAGACCAATTCAAATGGAGAATAATGAGTAGAAGAATGTACACACTTATTGTAAGCAAATTCAATGAATAGCAAGCATTCTTCCTAAGATTTTAATTCTTCTTTATAATAAACCTCAACAAAGTCTCCAATGTTCTATTTACTACTTCCATTTGACCATTCATTTGTGTGTGACAAGTGGTTGAAAACAACAATTTAGTGCCCAATTGTCTCCACAAAACTTTCCAAAAGTAGCTAAGAAACTTGGTATCTTTATCACTAACGATAGTTTTGGGGACACCATGCAATCTTGCAACTTTTTTGAACAAATCAGCTATATGTTTAGCATCATCAATTTTGAAGCAAGCAATGAAATGAGCCATCTTAAAGAATCTATCAACAACCACAAAATGGAATCCTTTCCCCTCCTAGACCTAGGTAAACCAAGACAAAAATCCATAGAAATATCTTCCCAAGGTGCATTAGGTATAGGTAAAGGCATGTAAAGACAATGTGATTTGATGGCAGATTTAGCTTTTTTGCACACAAGACAATCTTCACAAACCTTAATTACATCGTTTGTCATGTGAGGCCAATAGAAATGTTCTTTGAGGGTGTCTAAAGTCTTGGCAATACCAAAATGTCCAGCACAAGTAATTTCCTTATTGAGCATCTAGGCACACACAATTTTTCCTCCTTAAACAAAAAACCATCATGCAAGTAGAATTTCTCATAAGAACCTTTGGTGCAAGCACCAACAACATGTTTGAAATCATCATCACTTTCATACAAATCTTTGAGAAGTTCAAAACAAAGCAATTTAACTCCAAAAGTATTGATTAGAGTATACCTTCGTGAAAGAGTATCAGCCACCATATTCTCCTTACCTTGTTTGTATTTCATGACGTATGGGAACATTTCAATATACTCTACCCACTTGGCATGTCTTTTGCTGAGTTTAGTTTGGCCCCTTCAAGTGCTTCATTGACTCGTGATCGGTGTGGATGACAAATTCTTTAAACCAAAGATAATGTTGCCAATACTCCAAAATCCTATCCAAGGCAAACAACTCTTTGTCATAGTAGAGTAATTCAATGAAGTTCCATTTTGTTTTTCTCTAAAGTAAACAATGGGTATTTTATCTTGCATTAAAACAGCCCCAAGTCCCTCACCCTATGCATCACACTCAATTTCAAAAACTTTAGAAAAATCGAGGAGGGTTAGAATAAGTTCACATGCAAGCTTAGATTTCAACAATTGCAAAGCTTCCTCTTGGTCATTTTCCCATCTAAACATTACCTTAGCCTTGGTAACATCAGTGAAAAGAGAAGCTATTGAGCTAAAGTTGGGAATAAACCTTCTATAGAATGAAACTATCCCATGAAAGCTTCTTACATCACTAACAGTTTTTGGAGTTGGTCATTCTTTGATTGCTTTTATCATTTCTTCATTCATGTGCACACCATTAGAAGAAACAATATATCTAGGAAATGTAATCCTTTGCAAGCAAAAAAAAAATTCTTCAAGTTAGCATACAATTGTTCACTTCTAAGAATGTCAAATACAATCCTCAAATGACTCACATGATCTTCCTCAAAATAAACTACCACAAATTTGCCTATGCATTCCCTAAGAACATGATTCATCAAGCTCATGAAAGTGCTAGGTGCATTGGTCAATCCAAATGGCATCACTAACCGTTCATACAAGCCATGTTTGGTTTTTAAAGCATTTTTCCATTCATCCCCTTCTTTAATTCTAATTTGATGATAGCCACTCTTTAAATCAATATTAGAAAAACATGTGCTACCACTAAGTTCATGTAGCATATCATCTAATCTAGAGATGGGAAAATGATACTTCATCGTTATCCTGTTGATGGATCAACAATCAATGCACATCCTCCAAGTTCCATCTTTCTTAGGCACCAATAGAATCGAAACTGCATAAGGACTCATACTTTCCCTCACATGGCCTTTGGCAAGTAGCTCTTCAACTTGTCTTTGAAGTTTATTTGTTTTCTTCGGATTGGTTCTATAGGCTGCATTATTTGGCAATGGAACTCTGAGGATGAGGTCAATTTGATGTTCAATGCCCCTGATTGGAGGTAGTTGTTGTGGAAGTTCTTCCGGGAATACATCTTCATAATCCTTCAAAAGTGAACAAAAATCACTAGGCAAAGATGTGGTAGTATCAAACTTAAGAGAATCAAAAGAATTAGAATTCAAAGAATGTTTATACATAAGTGAAAAACCTAAGAGGTGAGTGAATTGGGTTTTTACAAACTTTTTCAAAGTTAAAAATTAAACGTTCTCTTGAAAAACTGAAAATTAGTTGGTTTGGAATTATCAAACACTTGGTATGCAAAGATGTCACATAATAGATTTTCAAGAAATAGAAAGATAAAAGCCAAGTAAATTCAAGAGACACAAGAATTTATAGTGATTCAACTCACCCTTATGAGTCTAATCCACTACCCATAATTTTCTCCCTTAGGATTTCTCCCAATTCCACTAAAATCCGTCAACAATACAATCTAGGGCCACAAACTCATGTTTTTCAAAAAATTACAAATTAGGATAATCCCTTCCAAGGAATTTGTGTCAAAAAGACAACCTAGTACAAACCAAATCAAACTAGGATACCCCCTCTCCAAGGGTTTTGTGTCACAAAGACAATCTAGACAAAACACAAATACAATAAAGATTGGAAATGGGTTTAAAGAAGCACTTTCCGTTTTGGAGTGAGATCTTACAATGAAATTCCTATCGAATCTCTTGATGATTCTTTGATGCACTAGCTTTGTATGGACGAAATCTTTGAAGCATGATGCAATATATTTCTCTTGTATGTTTCAGATGTTTTGGTGCCTAAGAATCTACTTTGAAATGGTTTTAGAAGCTTAAAAAACTTCTGGTAGTAAAATGCCCAACAGTCATATTTTTTTATCGTTTTTAAAGGAAAAAATTCCAATAGCAGTTTGGACTCTGATTCAGTTAGTTTGGAAGGTCTAAAACCTGAGTGGTCAGAATCTCAAAAAAAACATTGTTTGACCAAAACCATTTGTATTTTTCATATTTCAAAACATATTCATTAAAAGCCATTAAAAAATGCTTAGATAAGTAAATTTTGAAACATGCTTTCATGAATGTAAAGATTTTGAAAAATTTAAATGATGATTTTCAAGAAAATATTTTCTAGTGCAAGAATCATCAAAATAAGGAAGACCTGGTACAAAGATTAGAACTAACTATCCAAGCGTCATAAACTAATTCTTCAAACTTGAAGTCTTCAATCTCATAAGAAGTTAATTTCTAGAAGGCTTCATACTTGTAAGCATAATATCTCTTTCACGAGGGACTTTGATGTAATCCAAAAACTTCCTAAAATAGATAAACTTGAAGTATCATTAGTACTCATTTGTTATCATCAAAATAAAGTTAATTAAAAGCCTATTAAGGCTTTCAATAAGTAAGACCATAGGTCTTAAATTCAAACATGCATTCCTCACGTCACTTTCTTTTGCAAAGAAGCTTAACTTTTTCTCACTCTTGTCTTTCTCTTTTTCTTCTCCCTTATCTTTCTTCTCTTTCTCTTTCTTTTTTTCTTTTCCTGTCTCGCCATCTCTTTCATCCTCACTTCCTTTTCTCTTTATGTTTTATCACTCTCTTTTGTTTTTCTCTCATTTTCTTTTCTTTCAAGACTCTCATAATACAACTTTATGTTACCTATCAATGTCTTTTGATCAATATAAGCTTCATCTGGCAACAAAGCATCTCAGTTCACTTTCTCCCATCTTTTTCAAGTGTGTACCTGTTTTTGTACCCATCAAACACTACCTTTTTATCAAATTGCCAAGGTCTACCAAGTAATATGTGTGAAGCTTACATAGGCACAACATCACAAAGTACTTCATTATGATATTTACCAATGGAGAAAGGAGTTCTTACTTGTTTGCCCACCTTAACCTGACCACTATCATTCAACCATTGTAGCTTGTAAGGCTTTGGATATGCAATACGTGGCAGCTTCATCTTCTCAACCAAATATTGATTAGCCACATTGATACAACTTCTACTATCAATGATCACACTATACACATTACCATTGATCCAACATCTAGCATGGAACAAGTTTTCCCTACGTGCCTTCTCTTCTTCATCTTGCTTAGTTTGGGTACTAAGCTCTCTTCTTATCACAAAATCTGCATGTTCAACTTCTAGAAACTCTCTGTTTTCTTCTTCTTCACTTTCAGCCTGATGATCACCTTGATTCAAGTTGTCTTGTTCCTTCCCTTCACTAGCAGGTTCCACAAACCCTCTATGTGTAAATGATGTTTCTCTTGTTAAAACATGATTAGCATAATGTCCATAACCCTTACATTTGAGGCATTAGACTTCCATAGCTTTGAAGGTGTGTATTTGGCAATTTCCTTTATCTCCTTGAGGATTCTTGTTATCTTGAAACTTAAGCTTATGTGAATCCTCTTTGGCTGGAAATTTTGATCCCCCCTTGATCCTTTCCTGGCCAAACATTAGAGGTTTAGAAGACATGCAACTTGATGAATTGTAGGATCTCCCAAAAGCACTCTTTCTAGCCTTCAATTGTTTCTCAACCTTCATCATCATGTGTACCAATTCTTGTAAATATTGGTAATGTTGAAGTTCCACTCTTTCAGGTATGTCTCTAGACAAACCACAAATAAATCTAGCCAGGGTAGCCTCTTCATCTTCCACAATGTTGACTCTCATCATGGACACCTCTATTTCTTTGTAGTACTTCAACACTTTTGGTTCCTTGAGACAATGTTTGAAGTTTTTGGTAGAGTTCCCTATGATAAAAGGCTGGTTCAATCTTGTCCTCATGACAACCTTAAGCTTATTCCAAGAAGTAATAGGTGCTTCATTATCTCTTCTCTTAGAAATCATTAATTGATCCCACAAGTCAATGCATAACCCTGTGAACTCCACTATCGCAAGTTTTACCTTCTTGGCCTCCTGAAATTCATAGCAATCAAAACATGTTCAACTTTACTTTCCCAAGCAAGGTAGGCTTCTGGATCATAGTCTTCTTTGAATTGTGGTATTGTCAACTTGATTGATCCCAAGCTCATATTTCTATCCCTTTGCTTCCTTTGTTCTTCTTCATATTGTTCCCATTCGTCTTCTTGAGTAGCTTCAGGTTGAGCTCTTGGCATTTGTCAAACTCTCCCTCTACCTCTTTGTGGCAATTGATTTCTAGGGAGTTGAGAAGTCTCAAAAGAGTATACTCTTTCTTCCACTCTATCAATCCTTGAGCTAAGATCTCTTCTCATATCAACCATGTTATTGGAAAGATCCCTCTTCATTTCCTCCAAGAGAGATTCCATCTTTTCAACAAGGTAAGCTATTCCATGATTGTATTATCCCATATTTGAAGCATCAGATGAAGTAGATACTCCTTTAGACATAATTTTCCTACAACGATCAACAAATAGAAAAACATTGACAATATGTATCCTCACTTTACCCCTTGTGTTTACACTCTTTCCAGTGAGCAATTACCTACAACTTAGGCAAGAATGTATCCACAAAATCTCCATCAAGTAGTCAATAATTGTCAACAATTAGAACCAAAGAGATAAAGAGTTTCAAAGATTTAGGTTAATGATTTAAGCACTTAGAGTAAGTAAGCAATTACCAACAACTTAGGCAAGAATGTATCCACAAAATCTCCATCAAGTAGTCAATAATTGTCAACAACTAGAACCAAAGAGATAAAGAGTTTCAAAGATTTAGGTCAATGATTTAAGCACTTAGAGTCAAAAAGTAGATGAAAGGTCTTTTATCAAACATTTAGAGGTCAAAGAGTAGTGATCAAATTCTCTACAATATCAAATTATTTAATCAAGCCCTTCGATCTCAATTAGGCATAAACAAGAGGCAAAACACTTTCAAACCATCAACAATTCCATCTCAATTCAACAATTGACCAAATACACAATAGATCACACTTATGTTCATCAATTCTCAACACTTTTTTTTCTTTGTTTTCATAATTTTCAATGCTCGGTTTTTCATTCTTTTGGTTTTCTTCTTTTGATCTTATATATATATATATATATATATATATATATTCTTTTGTAGAGATAGAAGAAGACGAAGAAACAAGTAACAAATTGAATGAACAATTGTTTTTTGCCTTAGGCTTGATCCACGCAAACACAATTGATCACAAGATAAGAAGTAGGATAGATTTGATAAAACAAAACACAAATCACAAATATAAGATCATAGATTTTCAGAGAAACGTCTTAACACAACATAAAGAAAGCAATTAAGATAGTTCAATCTAATATGAAATAACCTAGGCTCTGATAACAATTATATGATGTGATCATGCAAGGAAACCTTCTTCATCAAACATAAACACATCAATTGAAACTTACCCAATACTTCATAAAAGATCATGGTTGTTTCATTGAACTATGTTGTCTTCGAACATCAACCGATGACTTAGATTTGATAGAATAATTACACACCAGCCAAAGTGTAGAAAAGCCCTTAAGATTTGTAAAATACGTAAAGTCCTTATTAGAAGTCAAGAGGATCAAAGAAATTGTTCAAAATGCAGCTAGAACATAGCAATGGACTATCTCTGGAAATGATTGAAATTGCTCCATCTTGCAGCTTGGCACTAGGCAGTGCCTTCAGGCTCCAGATACTAAAGAGCTGGTGTCAGACAACTTCATTTTTCAGCCATTTGATTTTCCATAACTTCCATTCACCTTCAATACTTCTTCTAGTGTTTTTCCAAGGACCTTTTGAGCATTTTCAAGACTAGAAAATGCATCTTTATCTTCACAAAATTCTTCTTGAACCTTGATCACATTCAAACATCTACTTGATTCTAATTCATCTTCAAGTGAAATCTTCTCAAAGATAGAAACAAAGGCAATCAAATCTTCCCTTCATTAAACAAATGACACCAATGCTTGTCTCAACTTTGAAGCTCTTGATCTTGTAATATCCACTAGGTATCTTTGAAGTTGGATCAACATCAAAACAACCCCAGTGACTAAGTCTACTTAGCTCGTCAAAGGTAAAAAACAATCAGTAGCATAGTTGAACATCATGCATGATATTAGAGGAGGAAGTGTTATGCCACAGACTTTTGATTTTTGCCTACATGTTGTCATGTCCTTTATCCAAGGGCTTCCTTTTGGTTGAATAGTTGCTCAATGAGAGATCTGATCATCATTGTTAGAGTCATCAGGGTAGACAATATTCAACCTACATTTCTTTTTTCTTCTGGGCTCTTTTTCACTTGGAGATCTTGTGTTGTTGGTCATCATTGTTAGATCCTGGGTCAGACCATTCATCACACAAATAGTATTCGTCAAGCATACTTGATCCAGGGATATCCCAAATAAAATGTCCATTTATCTGGGGGATTTCAACTAATGTTGGGACATCAGAGCTTGCATCTGCTAGAATCATGATTGTGTTTGTAGGTCTCTACTATTGAGAAGGTAGAAAGAATGATTCTGGAGTCTGTAGACCATTTGATAGTGAAGGGTAACCATGATTGAAGTAGGATTTTGGCTTACACTTGTGAGATGGAGCTGTACCTTATGTCACATGGAGAGATTTGGATCATTGAGAGAAATAGCATAATTCCGGAATATGGTGAGAATCACACCCCAGAATTTAAGGTGGTCAGCACCGTGCCTATAACAGCATGTTCATGGCAAGCATCCTTGAGTCAAGTAGGGCAATCCTAGCTGTGACAGGCAACCCTGGTATGATAAGATTAGCCTTATCTCTCCAAGATAGAGGTTTGTGTATCCTTCTGGCATCCATTGGTAGATCATTTCTAAAAGGATGGTGACAGTGATGTACTAATCTTTAGCAGAATATGGTATATCATAGTGGTTCAATTTTGAATATTGGACATACTCCTTGGTTCTAGGGGTGGTTGAATTTAGAAGCAGCTTGATGGACGAAATTCCAGTTGGAAAACTACCACACTGCCTATACACATTGTAGGGGCTTATGATGGGAGCTATTGATTCATTCTATCAACTGACCAACATTGCTGCTACTAATACTCTTTTGAGGTAAAGACAATGAGCTAGAAATTTTGAAGAGTTCCGAAATTGAAGAAGATGAGATAGGGATATCTATTTTTACGAAGGAAAAAAGGTCTTGTTTACTTCTATAAATCAACAACTTAACAAATTGTCTTTCTTCTCTTTTATTAACTTGTCTGACTTAAATTTCTCATGAAATTCACTTCTCTCATATACCTTTTCTATGATATTCTATTGTTTCCACTATAATCAATTGAATTTCCAAATGAAATCTAAAATCAACTTGTAAAGGAATCACCTCTTAATCTGAATTTTGGTTTAAAATCCTAACCAAAACCTTTAGTTTCCCAAATTCACCCTTATTTTTTTCGTACCACTCCCCCCCCCTCCCAATATCTCAATCGGTTGTGTTTTTGTTTTTTGTTATTACGTATTCTGAAATGAAAGTCATACTTTAACTCAATTGAAAATTAACATTTTATTCTTTTCATTAACATAATTTGTAGCATAACTTTTAGGATAATAGATGTAAATCCTTAAATTAAAAAGGTGATTAAGTGACATTTTATATTAAAATTCTATTATTCTATTTAATTTATAAAATATGGCATTTAATTCAAAATATAAATATGGACATTTAATGCCAGATGGGGGAGTATAAGATAAAAAATTTTTCTTTTTAGTTTTATAATAATAATCCTTCTATCTAGAATTGAAAATTCCATTTTGAGTTGCACCTTTTAAAAAAAAAAAGTTTGATTTAGTTAATTTTCATATTGCAATGTTATTTTTCTTAATAAAAGTTTAACTAAATTTTGGAAATCGAACATTCATTTTCGAACAAGTTAATTAAAATGAAAAATTGAGATATTTAATTTTGGAGGGATGGAGAATCAATTTATCCCCCTTCAATAGTTATTTCCTGGGATGGACAGATCATGTGGTTAGCAACACATACGAAGATTGGCACTTTTAATCCCCCTCTATTTTTGTTTTTACGAGTCTAATCCAAAACTTTTTTTTTTATCCTTTGCTTTTTTCTCTTTTTTTTAAACTTTAGTCCATATCGACTTATTTTAGTTTTTTTGGCCCTCCATCTCTTTTTTTTTTTTTTATGCAATTGGTCCAAATGACCAAAAAAACTTGTTTTGGAGAGTTCTTGACCTGTTAAAGGATATTTTAAAAATTTCATAAGGTAAATCGTCATTTTCTATCAAAGATTGTTAAGGTCAAAAACTTATTGGCCTGACTATTCCATGTTGCAAACGATGTTGCAACTAAGCACGAAGTTACAATTGGTGAAAAGATACAGTATCAACCACAACAAAATTCTCTCAGTGGGAATTACCCAGATAGTATTTTTGTTGGATTTAAACTTGTGTAATGTTTAGATAATTATTTACATAGGCTGTCTTTATGTTTGTCACTATCTATGTTATTTAAATTCAATTAGATAGTCTTATCCATGTATAGAAAATTTGAATTTAAATATTAGATTAAGATGTTGAAAATCAAAAAAGACTAAGGGCTATATATACGACATCAAGCAACAAGGTCGATGTACTTAATATATAACAAAAAATCATACAGTACACAACACTACTATCATGAACTAATCTTACGGTTTTGAGGTTACAACATTCAATAAAGATCAAGTTCTCTAAGTTTAATCTACCAAATTCATCAACATCATTCATCAAAACAATCATACAACCTGTTGTTGGGAGGAAGAACTTGCCAAATCTAGAGGATCCTGTTTGGAGGCATTCCAAGATTGAAGAAGTTACAATAGGATTTGCAGCTAGGAGCTGTTGATTGAATTCATAATGATCTTATCAAGATTTGTAAAACCTTATTGCAAACTTATATTGGATTCAAGGTGGAGATTAAGTTGGGTGAAGAACCCAGAATAGACGTAGCCAAATTGGGTTAACAAACTTCTTGCGTTAAGTATTCTTTTCTATTTCTGCATTGTTTACATTTTTATCTAATAAGTTGTAATTTTAAAATAAGTTATAACAGTAAAAAAAGTTACAACTCATAAGGACATCTATCCTCCCCTTCCCAACACTCAAATTTAACAGTTAAAATTAAATTAAATAAATTTTTTATCTTTTAAAAAGATAGTATTATTTTAATCTATTTACAAGTTTATGGAATTTATACGTGGTATATAGATCCTTTGCTACAATTTTTTTTTGACAAAATTTTGCAATAGAAAATTAATATATTTGTATTCATTACAGATATTATATCGGTGATTAAATCAAGAGGGGAGGCAGTCATTTTTCTATTCCGTCTGGTTTTCTAATGAATGCGTTGTGGTGAAGAGCATTATTCATTTCATTTGCCCATCCAAATCTGTCATTTGGCAATATGGACATCATCTGGAAATAATTCAGTTGTTTAATATATTGACATTTGTGTTGAACCTCCGCTGGAAAATCTATGAGTTACAAAATATTCGTATCTCGACTTCTTTTTTTATTATTATTTTCTTTAGTCAAAAAATATTTTTATAATAGAAGTCTTATTATTAAAAAAAATGAATAAAATATTAGTTGTCTATTCAACAAATTATTCTTCATACTTTTTTCGCAATATTTCAAATTAAGGATCACTGTAATTTTAGTTTGATTTACCAAAATATCATTGTAATTATGACTGTAGTTGGTAATTGTGACATAATTGTCCCTTCGGGGACATCCAATGGAGTGGAGTGAATAACAAGCAGATTAAATCTTAAGTTTAAATCCTACCAACACTCTTTTGGATTGAATGTTATGGGTTCATCCACAGATAGAGATTACGGACTCTATTAAAAAGTGTGAGATAATTATAAATTCCTTAAATTATTATTTTTTTTGGTGAAAATTTTAAATTGATGAAAAATATCTTTAGTTCAAGAAAACATATATTTAATTCTATTAGTGTAGTCCCTTCGTTTCAATTTTATTTCAAGGTAAATGATTATTTTAATCAAAATATTCTTTTTACGCTAAAATATCTCTTATATTAAATAACTTAGCACCCATGTTAATTGAGAATAAAGAGAGTTGATATCTAAAATGAGAAATAGATGTGGCTAGTGTTGGAATTTTTTCATTAAAGACTCTTTAAAAATATAAAAAGTTATATATATTGAAACAAAAAATCTTATCCCAGAGTGTCATCTATTTGAAAAAAGGACTACCATACATCAAAATGGAAATAAAGGTCTTTAATTTAGTACATTCTTAGTGCTCCCTCTGGTTTACAAAATAAGTCGTTTTAAATCTTTAAATTTATTCATAATATATATCATTTTATAAAATTTAATGAGTATTTATTATTATTATTTCACTCTTACCCTTTACTTTAATTTCCTAGATAGTTTGATTGGACCAATACATAGTTTTTGTATCCTTAATACTTGGGGGAAATCTTAAACAACTAATACTATGAACACCGGATTGAGTATTATTAACTTTTGAATTCTCAATGGGAGATTCTAAATATAATCCTCCTAGTTTTACAATTACTTAATAACCTTGTTGCGGTTTTATATATTAATTACATACCATTCTTAAATATTATTACTTCTGTTTCACAATATGTATTACTTTTTCCCTATCAAATTTGTTTCATAATAAAGTTATACCACTTTACGAAATTCTATAAGTATTTATTCATTTTTCTTTGACTTTTACCCTTCATGACTTACTCCATTATAGGAGTTTGACTAAGGATTTTTTTTTTCACTTGACTAAATCAAAGACCTCTATTATGAAGCAGAAGAAGTATATTGTTGTACTATTTTTTACCTTTTATTATGCTAAAAAAAAAACAAAGTTAAATTGGAAAAATAAAATTTGATTCCCAATACAATTTCATCAAAGCTAAAGGCATTTCAATGTGTTAAAATAAATAAATCAATCAACATTCAATATAGACAAAAAGTTGCTAGAAAAGGTAAAAAGTGCTGATACCCTTCAATTATCTCAAAATCTAATTTTTACCCTCTAATTTTTAATGATTTAATTTTTTCCTCCAACTACGAAAAAGCTATCAAAAGTAGCACTTTCATTGATTTTAGCAGTTTAACTCTAATTGTTGGACTATTACTCTCTAATTGTTGGACAATCACTTGCCACTCATACCTATTCTTAGAGGGTCAATTTCGTCTAATCTCATCCCCTAATAGTCCCTCTAAAAGTTAAAAATGAGGACAGATTGACGTTAGAAAAACTATGGACGAAATAGTCAGTTTAAAAGTTGGCATGAGTGATGCATGATGATAGGACAATATCGATGAAAAGATTAATGTAAAACTTTAGTTCTATTTTAAAATTATTTATTTATGTGCTCTAGCAATCTCGCCTATTATGGGAAGCGAGCAATGGCCCCAAAGCAACACCTTTGATTATTTGAGTTCTTTTTTAATTTAATCAGAACGATCCATTCTGATTTTGTAATGCGTCTGGACCCATTCATATTCAATGCCTTTCTTATTCATCTATTGAATAATTTGAATTGAACAAGGGCTATTAATCCATGCATGCTTTTCAATCTAGATCACCTAACCTTTCCTTTTAC
>JAWZTD010007836.1:12280-26491 GCA_035221335.1 Echites panduratus | reverse complement strand
ACAATGAACTCGGAGCTTCAGAAGCAATTCGAGTCAATGGAAGCATACGACATAATTGTGCAACTCAAGGAAATGTTAAAAGATCAAGCATGTCAAGAAAGGTTTTCAATCACTAAGGCTTTAAGTTCATGCAAGATGGCTTCTGGCACCTATGTTAGTGCTCATGTTCTCAAGATGAAAGGTTACCTCGACCTTCTTGAGAAACTTGGTACATCGGTCAGCCAAGAGTTGACAATAGATATAATCTTAGGATCATTACCGGAAGAATATGACCACTTTATCATGAACTTCAATATGCACAGTATGGATAAAACCACCACTGAATTGATCGGAAAGGATAAATCCTAGCCATCCATTCTATTAGATTGGAAAGGATAAATCGTAGCCATCCATTCTATTAGATTGGAAGGGATAAATCCTAGCCATCCATTCTATTAGATTGGAAAGGATAAATCCTAACCATCCATCTTTCTTTCTCTTAACTATAAAGAGATAAGGATGGTCTTGCTAGGGTTTCGCTCTTAATACAAGCTATTTTGATAGAGAGAAAATCTTAGATGAAACTAGTTCTTCTCCTCCCTAAATTTCTACCATCAAGCTTCAAAATATCAGATTTGGGAAGCTTAAAGTTCTAGCAGACCTAGCAGTTCGTTGATCTTGCTGTGTAGATACCGGTAGAGGAGGTTCGTGTTGTGCAGAGTCTAGATCCGACAGATCTGCTGTTTCTGTTCTCCAAAATAGATAAGGTATGATCTTCTCACAATTAGGTTTTACATAATATACATGGACCCTAAATCAGGATTGTGAAAATTTTATTTTCCGCTGGTTCTATGTTCATAAATCCCAACAATGAGAGTGTACCATTGTAGCATTTTACTCACTCACTTCATCTTGTAATTATTTCCTCTTGAGTGATCCTTCAAATTTCTCAAATTTATACAATGAAACAAAAGGAGAAGAATGGTCACATTTAGGAGTAGAAATAAAAATCTCTCTCTTGTCCTCTTTTCTTCTCACTATCTTTTTTCTCCTCAACACTCTTCCTCTCAATGTCTTGCATCTCAATTTCTTTTATCTCGTTCTCAAATTATTTTTCACTCTTATTTTTCCTTTTATGCTCACTCTCTTTTTCACCTTCAATGTTTTTCCTCTCAAGATCTTTTACAAGTAGGCTCATTTCCTCTTCTCTCATCTCCTTTTCTTTTTCTCTTTCTTTTTTCTGATCATGCTCACTTTCCTTTTCCCTCACTTCTTTTGTCTTGCTCCCTTTGGTTTTCATCATGTTGCACTTGTAAAATTTTGTTTTCAATAAGTTGCACATGTTCATGTTCTTCTTTCTCTTCACGTGTGTTCTCTTCCATCTCTTCTTATGGCTTCTCTTCAAATATCCATTCATTTGTTGTGTCATCCTTTTTGCACAACACCTCTTTCTATGTTGGGCATTAAGAGACAGTATGTCCATATTTGTCATACCAAAAGCATTTGAAGTCTTCACTTCTAGATGGTTGTGCTAGTGTCTCAACACTTTGCACTTGAGATGTTGAAGTAACTCGACTTGTAGTTTCATAGGATCTCCCAATTGAACTCCTCCCATTAGAAATTTGCCTTTCATTCCTCAAGGATCTTCTTTCAGATTTTTCATTTCTTGGTTTGAATTCCCTACTCCAATCCTTTATGTTGTCGGAGAGTTAACTTGTCATGCTTTCCATTTTATCCATGAGAATTGCCATAACATCTTGTTCCCCTCCCTTGTTGAAAGATTGGGAAGAAGGAGTGGCTTCCATGTCCATGATGTACTCACAATGAGAAACTCACCAAAATAGTAACAATTAGATATAGTTCTCACTTGCCCTCGTGCATGTCACTGAATTAATGCTTTTACACACTCAATCAAGTTCACCATTCTTGCCTTTTACCACTCAAACTCTTCACTAAGTTCTTATAGGATTCACCAAATGTAAATGCAAATCACTTAGTCAAGGATACCAAGTAATCCACAAATTAATTAAATAATCAATAAGAATCCACAAATAAGAGTCAAAGATTTTTAAGATAGGTCACTTAATCTAAAACAAGTGATAGAACAACTAGGAATCAAAGAAATTGTCAAATCCTAAATGTGGAACACATACAGTGGATAAAGATACCATTGGAGATGTTAATGCAATGCAAGAAGAAAAACAATCTGCTCGTAAGGAAGGACAACCAGAAGATCCCATCTTAGAACAAGCTATCCAAGAAACAATAGAAATACCTATAAACGTGATAACAGATGAGTCACCTCCAACAAAAAACCAAGTAGCAGAAAAGATAGATGACTCAAGGGAACAAGCATCTATTTCTAGATTATCTGACATCCATGAAGGTAATGAAGACAGACATTTTGCAGTTGAAGATAGAATGATGGTGGTTTCAGATTTGGATCATACCATAAATGAGAGTATGTTGATTCTATGTGTTATCTAAGAGGTTTTAGTTCAACTCCATGTTCTCCCAAGAAAAAGAAGAAGAATCCTAAACACTCGACCTATCTAGGGTATCATTTAGACTAGATCTCAAAAATGGACCAGCTACAAACGGAGTTTCTTTCTCTGTTTAGATGAATAATCTTATAATAAGGAATGTAAGAGGTACTGCTAGTCAGCTAACTTTGGCAAGAATTAAGGAGTTTCAACATGACTTTCAAATTCAAATACTGGTAATTATAGAACATATGGTAGATTCCTCACAAATTGCATCCTATGCTTTTCGATTAGACTACTCTTCTTTTGTTAGCAATGTCAATGGGAAAATATGGATATTCTAGGTAGAGCTTTTGGATTTTTGCATCATCTCTAATTCAAATCAATTCATCACTGGAGAATTAGTCAGAAGTGGAGCAGATTTAAATATTTTTTTCTCATTCGTTTATGCTAAGGGGTCTTATGTAGCAAGAAGAAATCTATGCTGTGACATGATAGCTATAGCAGAAAGTTGTTCAATTTTGTGGCTTAGGTGGTGATTTTAATGTGGTTTGAAGTGTGGACGAATGTAAAGGTGTTATCTCTCCATTGACTCGAATATTGGAGTTTCAATAATAGAAGATTCAAAATTGCAAGATGTGCCTTTTGAAGGTCAGAAATACACTTGGTATAGAAATACATATCCACCCATTTGGAAGAGGCTTGACAAAATTCTAGTGAAAACAGATTAGTTTCAAATGACTGATGGTGTTATAGTGGAGCACCTTAATCGTTTATCTTCGGATCATTGTCCAATGCTGGTGAAGATTAAATTTGTGGAGGATTCTTCCCCCATGTTGTTTAGATGTCAAGGTATTTGGTCTCTTCATCCTAAATTTAAATCAGTTTTGGAGTTTTCTTGGTGTCAACCCATCAATAGGTAGATACTTGCAGGGAAATTTAAACTATTAAAATTGACTCTAAGGGATTGGAATAGAATGGCTTTTGGCAATGCTAAAAGTAATGTTAAAAAAAAAAATGAATCAATCAGTTGAGAATCGAGTGGCAATGCATAAAGCTCAAGCGGACTTCTCTTATCATCGTAACTGTGAGTTTATGTTTCGGAAATAGAAATCAGAGATCAAATGGTTGAAAGATGGCAATGCCAACACTTCTTATTTTTTGAAATTCTAGCATACTAGGAAAGCAAAGCATCATATCTGTCACATTAAAGGGACAGAGGGTGATTGGATTACAGGGCAGGAACAGATTGAACAAGAAGCTGTAAATTATTATGAGGGTCATTTTCAAGAAACCCTTGGCTACCTCCAAAATCCACAATCTTTACTTCAAGACATCTCGCATCTAGTTAGTGATGCAAATAATGATATACTTGGAACATTGCCATCTAAAGAGAAGATTAAATCTACAATTTTCTCATTAAATGAAAATAGTGCACCTAGAGTGGATGGATTCCCTGGGATATTTATACTGAAAATTGGGAGATAGTGGGTGATGATGTCATTAAAGCAGCACAAGACTTTTAAGCAGGGGTTAGAATGCCAATGTTCTTTACCTCAATTCAACTTGTTCTTATTCCAAAATCTGACAATCCTTTGGATTTTGGAGATTATAGGTCTATCAGCCTTTGTAATTTCACATGCAAAATTATGGGGAAACTTCTTAGTATGAGGATATGTTCTATCCTTCCTAAGATTATTTCACATAATCAGAATGGCTTTGTGGAAGGTAGGCACATCTCGGATAATGTTCTTCTAGCATTTGAAATGGTACATTAACTAAATAGAAGTTGTAGAGGAGGAAATGTGATTCTAAAACTAGACATGATGAAAACATTCGATTGAGTTTCTTGGGATTTTAATCCATGTTTTGAAAGGATTTGGTTTTGGTGCACATTTCATTAGCTTAGTTTGGAATTGCTTGGCTTAGAACAATTTTTCAGTAATAGTAAATGGTAGACTTTGCTGGTGTTTTCCATTCTTGCGAAGGGGTTCATCAAGGAGATCCCCTATCCCAACTTTATTTATACTTGCAGTTGAGATGCTATCTCATGGATTAAATAAAATGTTTTCGGATGGGCAGTTGGCTGAATTTGTTACTGACAGAAGGAGTTTTCTGATCTCACATCTAAGCTATGCAAACGATATTATCATCTTCATGAGAGGTATGAAACGAAACTTACAGACTTTAGTTGATTTTTTATCATTTTATGAAGATGTTTCAAGACAAAGTGTTAATAGATGTAAGAGTGCATTATATACACCAAGAAATTGTCCAATTCGAAGGCTGTCAATGATCAAGGATATTATTGGCTTCAATCACAAATGCTTCCCAATGACCTATTAGGGTTGTCCCATATCTCTTGGAAGGATGAAATCAATATACTTCCAACCCTTAATTACTAAAATTGTGTATAGCATTAATGGGTGGCAGCAAAAGCACTTAAAGTAAGGAGGAAGAGTTGTGTTGTTGTAGTCTGTCCTCACTGCAATGGTTACCTATCAGTTGGCAATGTTGAAGCCTCCAAACATGATTCTACATTCCTTGAAGAGACATTTCAATAGATTCTTTTGGGTTCTTCGGAACTTGGAGCTAGGCTTCATTGGTGTTCATGGGAAAGGATTTGCAGGTTAGAAATTTTGGGTCAAGTGGAACTTCAAACTTTAAATCGTCTTTGTCAAGCATATTCTTACAAACTTTGGTTTAGATTTTAGTTAGCTAACTCTTTATGGTCTAGATATTTGCTCTTCAAGTTCAGATACCCTAACAATGAGCCTCTATTCCAAGGAGGTTTAGCGACTTGGAGACGAATTTGCAGTGTAGCAGAAGATGCAGAGAAATATATCGGAGTCTTGCTAGAAAGGGATATACATCATTTTGGTATGAGAATTGCAGTGGAAAGGGCAAATTGTATTAGCAATCTCATGTACAAGATCCACAACTCAAAATGTGTGATTTATGGACTGATAATGGCAATTGGAATCCTTCATTGCTTTGGAGCATTTTGCTATTATAATTTGTTGAGGAAGTGAGGGATATTTTTGTAGCTAAAACATCTCAACAAGATAAGTTAATTTGGAAGTTGTCCAACAGTGGGACTTTTGAATTGTCCAGTATTTTGAAACTTTTGAAATCGCAAATAGAAAGCAATAGTTCAAGGATGGGGAAGGGAGATTTCCCTTTAAATTGGTCTCTCTTTATGTGGAAGCTTACCCGAGGTTACCTCCCTCTTGATGATATTCGATAAGGTTTAGGATTTCAACTAGCTTCAAGATGTCATTGCAAATGCTCAATAGTGTATCTTAATCATATTTTCGTTTAGTGTAAGCTTGTTATGCCAGTATGGAAACACTTTATTAGATGTTTTGAATCTACAGAAATATTGTTCATATTTCAATTGAGGAAATGATTCGATGTTGGTAGCTATCTGCTCAAAAAATCTATGGTGCGGCCTTGGCATTGCCTTTGATCATATGTAGAGAAATATGGAAGGCTAGATGTGCTAATCTCTATCATGGAAAAGACAACTCCGCTATTAAGATATAGATTGCAATCCAAAGAAGCGTTATAGACATTACTCAAGTAAAGAAACTTCCCATTAACCTTCATAGGATGACCGGGAATCAACTAACTAAAAGGGTGCAGTCTGTACTTTGGTGGCGAAAGGAATTTTCAAACTCTATTATCTTAAACTTTGATAGCTCTTCAAGGTTAAATCCAGGGATATCATTCATTGGAGGACTTATTAGGACGGAAATGGATGGCTTATTCATGCATTTCATCAGTCCATTGGTGTGAACCCTAATAATCTTGCAGAGATTAAAGCTTTAGTGAAAGGTATCTGATTAAGCTTACACCTGGGCTTTAATCAAGTTGTAATTCAATCTAACTCAAAATGGTTGCAGGGAATTATGTGGAATGGCAAAGTGAATTCATGGAAAATGCATGAAATCTATAAAGAACTCCTATGGCTCCTTTCACTAGGGTCATTTGAACTCATCCATATTTTTTGGAAAGCAAACTATATTGCAGATAGACTTGCTAATTTTACCTGTTCATCATCATCTACCTCTACGTCGTTGATTTCTAATCTTCCAGTTTCAATTCGAGGTTTATTATTTTTAGATAGATATCATTTCCCCTATATTCATGAATCCTAGCCTTTTTTGGGGAACTTCTAGTAAAAATGGATTTGTATTCACTTAATATCTTGTACTATCTATTTTGTTGTATAAGCAGGTAGGGTCTGCCTAACCCCCCACCAACCCAGTGGTTTATAATAATAATAATAATAATTGTCAATGAGGCATTTTATCAAACATTTAGAGATCAAGAAATTGTGATAAAAAATTCTTCAATGTCAATCAAGTTTTCAAGCCCCTTGTTCTCAAATTCCACAAACAATCAAATGTAGCTTCCCAACACTCTCAATCAAGTATTGAACAACAATCACAAAGATTTCAAATGCAAATCAACAATGGACAATGTTTTTTCTCTTCTTTTTCACAAATTTTTCTTTTGTTCCTCTTTTTTTTTTTTTTTTTTTTGTAAGAGAAAGATGAATGAAGAAACAAACACTTAACACATAGAACTAGTAATTGTTTTTGGCCTTAGGCTTGGTTCCCACAAACAATGATCACAAGAAAATAGTTGGATAGATTTTAAGAACAAATACAAACAAACATATGATCATCAGATTTCAAAGAAGAAAAATATTATCTTTACACAAAACAAGAAAGCAAAAAAGGGATAGTCAAACCTTAAATGAAGAACAAAAGCTTTGATACCAATTTATGATGTGATTTCTTATTCTCACCAAAAGAAGGATTTCATCTAGGTTCCTGTTGGTTAATTAGAACGACCTATGAGATGAACTCTCATCAACCATTATCCGGATTTGGAAGACCAATCAATACCTTAACCAAAGTAATCGATTACCCTACTGTAATTCTACAAGAACAGTAGAAGAGTCTTGGAAGAATCTCATAAAAGAGATGAAATCTCTACACTATAAAGAGTTGAAAGTTTTTTTTAAAAAATTTTTTATTCAAGGATAATTTTTTTGGTTTACAAAGATAATGATTTATTTATAGTGTTTCATCCCTAATCTATCCTAATAAACTTTCTTGGATGTTAAAGACACAAAAAACAATTCAAAATATATTAATACTACATAAAACCTAAAGAAAAGTCAGAAAAAAATAGGTTGGCTAGGTATAGGTATAGCTCTGGCGCTTATGACCGGGCCGATGCTAGAGCCGGTCAGCCTTAGAAGTTGGGAGCTAGCTGGTTCGCTATCAACCAACGCTCGTGTCCTCTCCCGTGGTCATGTCGGTTAGCCTCTAGCAGATAACATAGACCGTTATTGAACAATTATCAACCGTTTTCAAGCAATCATCGATAGTTTTCAAGAAATTTTAATACTAATTGTTATTCCACCTTTCGATGCCATCCAAGTAGCTCCAATCAATGTTTTTATAAGATCCTTGATTTCCATCATACAGACGGGATGGGCATAATTATACATATTAGTACTATTGCGTCACTTCACAATTATATATGTAATATTTACATACATGCATACAAGTTTTTCAATAGACGCATAAATATTATAGACGTAAGGATCATTACAAATTGTCATGACATAAGCAATCATGATTCAAATTTCTCTAGTGGTCTTATTGAGATCTCAATTATATGTGCACTGATATAAAATTTAATAAATATCTTTTCAATGTTTTACCATTTGCTTTTTAACTCTACTATATCAATCAATATATTCTTGTGTTGTATTTTCCAACTAATTAATTTGTTTTCCTCATAATAGGAAAGTATACTATAGAAAGGGCAAATTTCCATCATTACGAACTTCAATCTATTGTGATAGTTTGTCAGATTTCCTTTTCTTTATATTATATCTTATTTCCTTAAAACACACACATTTTTATATATAATTATTCTGTTGATAGTATGTCTGAATGATGCTATCGTCTCATTAATTACTAAACATATTGTATTATCTTTATATTAGTTTAAGAAAATAGAATATTTAAAATATTTAAAAGTTAGATTGTAAATTCATTTAATTTTATTAATGTCTAATAATTACCATAATTAAAAAAAATTCAAGTTAACTATTTAAAATATTTTATATATTCTCTTTGTTAGGATTTGAATCTCGCATTCTCTATTTTGGATTCGAAAAGGAGCATAAATTAAGAGGGAAAGTAAATAACTATGCTTGGATAAGTGGCGGGAAACTAAAAAAAAGAAAGGAAACTTAACCAGGAGGGGGGGGCGGAGGTGAAAGGACAGGCAGTAGGCAGGTTTGGCATATGTGATAGACAAAACTTCTAGGGTTTTGATGAGTACAATTCAACTCCAGGAGAAGTTGAAACACCAAGCAACAAGTGCCTGTCCAACTACTCCACAGTACATAAAGGTAAAGACTTCTACCTCGTATCTCCTCTTTATAGAAAACAAAACAATTCCTCACAAATGACTTTGTTGAAGGGGTGTGGAGACCTATCTTTCTCTTCAGCTGTAGACTGTAATCGTCGTTCTTGGTGAATGCTCAGACAAGAGAAGAATTCAACGGATGCTATACTTCCTCACAAATACCTTTGTCGAAGGGGCGGAGACCCATCTTTCTCTTTGGTTGTGGATCGAATCGTTGTGCTTAGTTTGTGCTTGGACAAGAGACGAATTTCACAGATGTCTGTAGAGAAACCCTGTTCATCATGTTAACAGAAAGAATTCCTTCGAATATTTCTAAGCTTATTCAAATTTCCACTTCGTTGTCTTTACCCAAAAACATAAAGAGTCTACCTAGTTAGTTGAGTACAGTACTATTCCAGAGTCTGCTACTGTTGAGGAATCTATACCTCCTATTATCAGTCCTTATAATGTTTACAAGAAGAGAGGAAGTTTTCCTACGGGAATCACCTCTATCAAACGTCTGTTGAAATCCACCACTCCAAGAACCAAAGAATACATTCAGTCCTCAAAGCTGAACAATTGTGATATTCCTTACTCCAAGAAGGAACAGTACATCACTCTCAATATTCTACTGGAGCTGATTCAACAATGGAAACTTGAAGGTTTCTCTCACACCTTCACCTCGAAGCCATCAGATTGGTACTTTTGTAGCAAGGACGACCAAGTCTACCAGTTACAGCTAGAATCGCACTTTTGGATTCTAGGACGCTGTCCTACAAGCATGCTGTCATTGGAACTGTTTTGACCACTCTGAATTCTAGAAGTGTAATCCTTACACTATTCCCGAATTATGCCATTTCTCTGAATGACCCTAACCTGCCTACTACAATAAAGGTGCAACTACAATTGACAGGAGTCAATCAGACCACTTCAGCCATCATGGCTACCCTTCATCATCAAATGGTGTACAGACTGTAGAATCATTCCCTATACCTCCAAAATAGGGAAGGATTATCTTGTACACCCATGGTACTTGCTGACGCCAATACGAAGGTCCCCACTCTCATTGAAATCCCCAAGTAGATTACCAGAGCTGATCTTCAGAGATTGATGCCTACTGACTGGATCACCAATTATGAGAGTCTTCACACCCTTGAAGAGCCTATCCAGGCTGCCAATCCATCTTTCCAGAGACAAACAGATGGAAGAGTAAAAATCACTTTTACTCCGGTCTTGAAAGAAGAACCTCCATCAACATCATACACACAGTTGTTGATCTCCCCTTACAACAACAAAGAAAGGAGATGGCAAGATGCCTCTATCTCACTTCTATCATGACGCCAGAACTATTTCCACAGACAAGATTAATGGACACTTCCTTTGGGATGTCCTTGGATCTAGCATGTGTGATGATGACTGTTCCTGCAACGAATATAATCCAGAAGATTATGAGGATGCAGAAGATCAAAGGAAAAGGCTTCACAGAGAAAGACGACAAGCCAGAAAATCAGGCTGTCAACTCAGAATTGTCTATCCAGATGATTTAGATGATGATGATGAACCACCAGCACAAACAATTCTGCCCACAGCAAAGATCACTGCAAGAAGATCTCTTTCTTTCTGCAAGGATATTTTGAGAAACAAGAATTCTCAAATATCTCCAGCTTCATCTCCAATTCCATGCATGATGTTCACCTATCCAGACGACTTTCCTCCACTGAAGAGACAAGTTGACCCATCAACTAATGTCATCTCCAGCCCTTATGTGGAGTCAAAAGGTGTCGACAATCTTGGAAGGCCTCTTCCAGTACAAAAATCGGAAGAAGTACTGAATTGGCAAACTAACAATGCCAAGGCCCAAAACAACTATCTCTCTAAGATAGATTCCAAGATAGATCATGTCACCACTAAAATCCAACAGATAAAAAAGAAAGTTGATCCACTAGAACAACTGATGAATTGAATGGAACAAAGAGTCACGACACTTGACTATGAACTGAGACAGATGATTGAGCATAGATATTCTAGCCCAGAATTTTATGCAAAAGATGAAGAGATTAGACTTCTCAAAGAAGAGATTGAAATGAACAAATCATCCATGTTCATTCCTCAGGCTTCAACCACCTTTTCCCCTTCATACTTTACCTCAGAAACAGTACCATACGGTTCCTACAATCAACAGGGAATGTATCAAGAAAAGATTGTTTCAAAATCTCAGAAGCCCAATCAGACAGACAGTTCATCAAAACATCCAACTGTTTCAACTCCCGAACAGGTAAAAATTCCTAAGGATGTTTTTGATATTTACTCTACTGAAAAAGAATCTTTGAATCAGTTTACTATTCATAATTCTAATGAAGATTCTTCCTTTCAGGAAAATCAGATGGACACAGAAGAAGAAGACATACTCAAAACTGAGTATGAAGCATGTCCAGAATGTGACGAATGTCCAGACAGTCTAGAATACTTAGATTCTGAACATACTTTTAGTTCAAATTCTGTTACTCATGTTTCAGATTCTGAGAATGATTCTTCTTCTTTTAAATCTAATTCTGTTTCAAACTCTGTTGCTTTAATATCTAATTCTGAAGATAATTATATGGAAATTACTAATGTTTCTCAGATATTAATGAATGATTCAGGTCCCTCTGTTGCCGCAGAACCAAGGAAGAAGAAGATACTCCCATGAATTCAACACCTTCAAAAGGATCAAAACCAACTACAGGACCATGGTTTACTTTTGACGATGTTCCAGTCTAAGACAGGAGAAAAAGGCTGCAAGAACTTGCAGCTTGGTTGAACCTTCAATCGGCAAAAGGATGTGATCCAAAATCAGTCATAAATGAATTCTGTTCAAGATACGTAGGTACGTTGAGTGATTGGTTCATCACTCTAGGTGAGTATCAACAATTACAGATTTTAAATGCTATTTTTACTGCTGAAGTAATTAGTATAATTCATAGGAGACCCCATAGTAGATCGACAGCAAAAACATGATGAATTTATTGAGATGAAATGTTGCTCTTTGAAAATTAAAGATCTAAACTTTCATTTCAAAAGAATGACTGAATCGTTTTACATGTTAGGAGGAAATAGTAATCCTAATTTAAAACATGTCTTTTTGTCATCCTTACCCCAATAACTTCAATCCGGTATTCAAAATCAAATCTAGTCTTCTAGGAGACATTTAAAGGATATTGGATTAGGAGAGTTACATTAGTTTACACTTACTACTTTGAATAAATTATGTGAACAGCATAAAACCATTTCTGATTATATGAAAAAAGACAAAGTCTTGAAGAAGATTTGTTCAAAGAAAAAATTAGAAATTGGTTGTAAAGATAAGTGTGACTGTAGACCCAAGAAAAAATTTCAAAGAACCCCTCAACAGAAAAAACTCCGAAAGAAGTGAAAAAAATCTTTGAGATTTTTCAAAAGAAAATATGGGAAAATCAAGACTGATAAATGTTTCACTTGTAAACAAAGGCCATTTTTCTGAAGATTGTCCAAAGAATAAGAATAAAAATAAAGCAAGAAAAATAGCTTCTTAGTTTATGACTGAAAATCCTGACAGTGATTTGGAATCCCATTTTTCTGAACAAGATGAACTTGATGAATGTAGTGTTTTCGTTTTGACATAGTCTGATTCAGATAGCGAAGAAGAAGAATTTCTTCCTATATTTCAAGTAAGTGATTCAAAAGAAATACTGCCTACTAATCAAGTTTTATCTCCTCATTTGCAGGTTTCTGTCCTTGAATCAAAATTTGCAAAACCAAGAAAAGCCATTGGATTCATAGACACTGGAGCAAGATGTACAATGATGAATCCTCATATCCTCCCTCTGACAAGTTGGAAGGAGTGCCATAAATCTTTTATGGCTGCTGATGGAAAACTTTTCAGTGCGGAACTGATTTCTAAATAACCAATAGGAATTCGGTTCTTCCCAAATTGCACTGTGTGGACAAAAGTTTATGGCAATAATCGTCATGGAAAAGATATATTAATCGGATAGGATGTATACACCCAGGCTAATAACCTTCGTATACTACCATATGGTTTAAGATATAAACATTCATTTCAGCCATTTACTTTGTTAAAAAATATTTATTCTTTGTCTGAATCTTCTGATATGTTTTCTGCAATTACTAATAGATTGAAATCGCTTTGTGCAGATTCTCATTCAGAATTCAATCATCCAGCACCTCTGTGGAAAAATGAAGAGTATTTTGTTGAGCTTCCTTTTAAGCTTAATGAAGACATCAACCCGACTAAAGCGGTCCATCCAGGAATGACACCTGATTATTTTACTATAGATTTAACCTATTTCTCTTTCCCTTTTTGGTTTGGAAATTACCCACAATCTAATAACAAGTTACTTTTTAGCAACATATTAAGCGGGAAAGCTGCACTTTTAGGAATCTATTTAGTGTATATTCGTGCTTCAGAAAGAAAGAAAGGAAATTTCCCCTGTTTCTTTTTATTTTGATTATGGAATCTAGAAATTAATTTAAATTTCTATTACAAGAAAATCTTTAGGAGGTTTATCATGTTATTTAATGGAAACAGAGTAACCGCATGTTAAGAGAAACAAATGTTGGATTTTTTTTTAAAAAAATCTGATATATATTGAAAACAATGAAAGAAGCACAGTGTATGGGTTATTAATGAGACACCAGTCAAATACATTACCGGATTCATCGAAAAAGACAAATGAAAAGTATTTGGAGATCAGATGTTTTCTTGTGAAAGAAATTCATGAAATGTTTCTGGTAAGCAAGAAGTTCTTGTTTTGAGCTTCATCATTTCCTTTTCTCCTCCGTCATTGGACCTCATCAAAAGAAGTATCCTATCTCTGCAAGAATGCATATTCCATTGCCCTATTAACCTTGTTCATTGATGTTCATAAGCATTTTTTGCAATATATACAAATGTAGAGTTCTACTTACTATCTGAGATTGTAATTACTTAACTAAAGTGGATGTACTTTTATGTTGTCAAGAAAAAGAAAGATGATATTGTTGCAGACATTGGATGCACTAATTGCAGTTCTTCTCTTGTCTATATATACTGCTCCTTGGAAAATTTAGTTTCCGTTTCCTTTTTGCTTGATTTTTTAGATGAATCATTTATTGTCTTAAACTAATATTAGATAACAAGTTTATAAACAGTTAAGATTTTTGTTCGTTTCATATTGTTTGTCAAACCAGCTTATTTTCTTAAATAATTCATAGCAATTTAAGAAAATAAAGAATGGTTGCTATATACATGTTCATCTTAATGAACGGTTGCTATATACACGTTCTGCATTTT
>JAWZTD010007725.1:0-26508 GCA_035221335.1 Echites panduratus | reverse complement strand
GCTAGATGGACTCCTTCAGAGGAACCAGAGGATACTGAAAATATCCAGAATGAGGGACAACTCAAATTTATAGATAAGCTTTCAAAGACTTACTATGTAAGTAATTCTCAACTAATTGATAAATTATGCTTAAGTAACCTTAGTGCCTTTTTTGTTATGGTTGGTATAATTTTCTGTTTAATTTTTTATAGGTTTTTTGATTACTTGATATTGACAAAGATGTAATGTGTAGACATCTAAGTTGCATGAAAATGTGGTATCTTTTTCTTGGATATTTTTTATTTGTGAACAATTTTCTTATATATTGGATGAACATTATTTTTGAATATATTTGGCTTGCCTCTTGAATTTGGATAGTTGATGGATGACATTCTACTTCATGTTTCTTATGTTGAATAACTTTTGCTATTTAAATTTGTTACTTCGGTATAGTTTGAATTGTGATCTTGCCTTATTTTCTATGGTTTTTTTTTCCATTGCTAGTATATATTTTTAACTGTTTTGGTGTAATTTTCATTATGCTTATTTGGAATTTTTTACATTAAAGAACTTTTAGGAATATTGTTCCTTTGACAGCTTAAATTTATAAATTTACAACTTTTTTAATTTTTTCTATTATTTTACATTTTACGAGAGGTATCAGAAAAAATATCAAGAAGCAAAGGAAGCTTTGCAAGCTAGAGATGGTAGTGAAGTAATTGAGGAAACTAAGGAGGTAGAAATTTTTATTGACAGTGTTGGAGGAATGAAGAAGGGGAAGCTTGTTTATGAACTTGGCCCTTGTGTTTCAGAATATGTCACTGTTTCTAAATGCAATCAATTTACAGCAAGTCAAAATTGTTGTGAAAATCAATGATTGCATGAAGAGTTTGCAAAATTGAGGGAGGAAAATTTAGAATTGAAGGAAGCTAATGCAAGTTTGACTGAAGATAATGAGAAAATACGGGAGGAAAATGCTAGTCTCAATGTTGAACTTAATGATGTTAAGGTGCAACAAAATTCCATGGCAACTATGATGGTTCAAATGCAACATAAAATGGAAATGATGGCTCAAAAGATTGGTGACTTGTAGATGTCTCTATTGTAAATGATGTTTTTTGGCTAAATAGTTAGAGACTTTAGTTATTAGACAACTTTTGCTACTATCATTTTAGATACTTGAATGTGATGACGATTTTTATTATAATTATATTTCTAATATTTTGAATGGTTTATTATTTGTACATTAGATGATGGTTTTTAATATTGTAAAACGGTATTAATATGTAAAAGGTAAGTGGTTTTGTCATTTTTTGGATATATTAATGAATTAGTGATTTACCCTTTTTTTTTTTGAAGGAAATATTTTCCACGGAAATGTCTATTGTAAGTTGAAAATTAAGAGATTATTTTTTTATTAGAATTAAAATTTATTTTCCACAGAAGGTTTTGGTCGTGGAAGGTAATGAAATATAAAAATCTATTGGAATTTTTCACGGAAAAGGTTTGATTGTGGAAATAATGTGATTCTAAAAATTTTTTAATTCAATAAAAATCCGTGGAAAATTCATAGAAATTTCGTTGAAAATATTTTTCCACGGAAGCTACTGTAACAAATTTTGGTTTTACACGAGGCTTATACCGACGACTACTTTCGTGGAAAATTCCATCAAAAAGTTGAATTTTTTACAAATATTTGTATTTTCCCATGAGATTCTAGTAGTGAAACTTCCTAAAAAATAGAATTATTAATGTCCTTAATGCTATTTTCTTTATAATAGGACCATTAAAACCTTCTTGAAATTTTTTTTAATTCTAATTCTAAAAAATTTTATTTTTTTTATTACATTTATAAACATCATTAAATTGATTAATAATATTAAAATTAAATATAAGCTTCCTAAAAACTACTAAATAAAAATGTTTATTTTTTTTCAAATGTGAACATCCTTAATAATGGTCTATAGGGACCCTTATATATAAGCATCCTTAAATCAAACGTCCCTAAAGCTCATTTTTGTTGTATTGCAAAAAGTCACACACAATGGAATCAAGCTTAGAATGCCTATTAGGCTATTTACCTTGATTGTAAAACAATACTAGTATACTTTGAATTTCAAATTAAGTGATTAGTCTATGAGGTTAAATGGATTAATTAATTGGTTAATTAATTAGTCCTTAAAAGTCTAGTTTTTTCTTTTCCTAAAAGGACTAAGAAAATGCCAATTGATGGGTTTAGCCTAGTAGGACTAGATCTTGAGGGATTATAAATATCCCTCTATGAAACCTTAGTTAGATTGAACAACATAGGAAAACAATATACTACAACAAAAATGGGTTTTAGAGACACTTTTAAAAGTCTTAAATTGGTACATATATGGATATTTATGGAATTAAGGATGTTTGTGCTAAACATCCTTTTAAATGGAGTCACAAAAGACCACATTCTAGAACGTTTAGTTCACTTCTCTTTTGTGACCTTTATAAACTTTAGAATTTGTATAATTTTATTTGTGACTTTTATTTATGTCCCAATTGAGTTTTAAGGACGTTTTAAAATGCCTTTAATAGACATTTAAGGACATTTATTGAAGTCTTTATATTAAATTTTGAGACATTTATAAAGGTCTTGTACTATCACATTTAGGGATGCTTGTATACAATTTTTTTTTTACACATTAAAAAACGACCTTAATTATTTATTTTAAGACACTTATATGAGTCCTTATAATATTTTTTTTGGAACATTTATATGAATTAATGACTATACTAAGAATTCTTATATGTTTTTTTAGTGTAATATAATTAATACATAATAAAATTAAGGACGTTTATTTTAAAGACATTTATATACGTTCTTTATAATTTACAACGACACATATTCTAACTTTTAAAAGTGTTCTATATTTTGATTAATCAAGACATTTTCAAATTAATTACTTATTAACATGTTCAGAGCAAATATTATCAATCCCAAATCACATTTAAAGAAGCTTCAACAATATATAGAATTATATTTAAATAAATCACAAAATGCTAAATATAATACCAGTAAATGTAAAACTGCAAAAGAGAAAGTATACTACTCAAAACCAACCTATAAAGATATTTACATGCTAGAAAAGGAATTGTTCTTCCATCAAGTAGTTTCATCAAAAAATGACAATTTAGTTTTGAATTTCCTTAACCAAAACAATTTTATTGTCATGTAGTCTCATAATATTTTCTTAAAATGTGTTACCTTATCTGCAACCACCTGAAAAATGCACAATGAATATAATTTAATGATATATTTAATATAATAAATCTCTTATTCAAAAAGAAATGTACTCACCAGAAAGATAGGCCATGCTATCCCTGCACCTATTGATTCTCCAATCGTTTCTAAGCCAGAGATTTATTCGCACTAGTTGCTCCTTTGCATTAATAGCAACTTCAATGAAACTTCACAAAAACCCCTTCCTGAAGGGACTCCAACAACTAATTTGAATTTATACATAGACATTATATATCCTTTTGCTACAAATGATTCATCTGTCATGTCCTTCGACTTTATATGTGAATAAATCTACATTTTAAAAAATGTTTATCAAATGTAGTCAATCGAAATACACTTTCAAATGAAGATAAATGACAAGAAGTATTGAAACAAAATAGTTGTAAACCAATAATCATGATCACAGAAGTAAGGTGACAGAACTCAACTTATAAGAGAAAAGATAAACAAATAGCACAAACAAACAGACGGAGAGAGATAGATTAATAGAGAAATAACAGAATTTTCAGCTAGGAGCCATCTGCATCTCATATATCATTTCCCTTTCTCAACGATCATGCTATCTATCTCAAATTGAAATTGATTTTTAGGTTCTACCAAAGGTTTTTTCTCCGTTGTTTTATGCGAACTCACTACAAAACATACTCAAGATTCAAAGGATTCCGACAAGTGTAAGGAATCTTACTCATGAATGTATTACCTCCTGTCATAGGGATTAAGTTTCGCAGTGAGGAGGTAATTAAACAAATTTGTCTTCTCAAAGGAAATTGCAAGGAATCTTACTCAGGTTAGGAATTTCACAAATCATGCTTACCATATATCTTGTATCTATAAAGCTATATTTTAGTGCTTGAAGTTAAAGGTTTAAAGGTTTTCCTATGCTCTACACTTTGAAGAAATAAGAACAAATTCAGAGATCATACCATCCATAAAAACAATTAACAACAAAAATCAGAAAGGGATATTCATCTTGAAATTAATATATTCAAATGCTACTTAGACTTGATTTCCCCGCTCCCATAAATATATTTTGAAGAGACAACTGAGACACTTTTCACCTTTTACCCTACTTGTCAAATTAGAACAACTTCATGTCAAAATTCTGTAGTTTATATGCAATAGGTGCAAGTGTAAGCATTGTAAGCATCAAGTGGCTTCTAGCTAGGATTGTAAGCATTCACATAGAAAGACTATTCAACTTGCAGATTTACTGAAATCCGACTTTCATAAAATTCACCATTCACACAGAAATTGTAAGCATCACAAGATTGAATCATGTTACCCCATAACAAAATTTGGTATCTAACTTCCCTTCAGCATCCACCATATAAACAGTGTTTCAGGCAAACCAAATCATAGTCTTTTACATAACAAATCTGTTATCTTGACACATTTTATAAGGCACGTCTAGTTTTTAATTCGAGCATATACATAAAATTTGTTATCCTTATTTACCTCCAGTTTTTAGGCTCTTGGAGTAGAAAATGTGCTTAATGAAATAGATTGAATTGGTTCAATTTTATAGAAACCTTCTTCTCCTTTACTTCTTTGTTTTTGTTTTTGTTTTTGTTTTTTGTTTTTTTTTTTTTTTTGGTTTTTGGTTTTTTACCTTTTTCCTACAATGAACATAATAGCACCATTTAATTAATCGATTATTTTCACCTATATAAAGCTTTTAAAGAAAAAGGAAAGAAAATCAGCCACAATACAATTGAGACTTCAGTTACCCAAAACTCTATCAATTTTCTCTCTTGGTCCTCTTCACATAGTAAATATCTATTTAAGACTTGAACCCTATACGGTAAGCTAGGATCATAGAAAATTTCCTTGCAATCGCATTTGAAACTCTTCTACTTCTTGTTTATTGAAGTCAAGATCAAACTCTTGATGTATTCCTAAACATTGAACTTTGATTGCCATCCAAAAACAATTAGCTAACCTAGATATAAATGAAACTAATTCTATATACACTTACCTTGACCACTTCCAGCGTTCCGTTCAAATTGTCATAAGGTATTAACCTCCATTTTGAGATCTGCAGGGGGTAGTTTTTCCATTCCTAGCTACAATAAACAAAATTGATGTAAATTTTTAGCTATTTTCCCCATATGGCTACCTAATTTTTTCAAATTGTACCTTATTAAACCTCGGTTAATTGGAATACTCATACAGATCAACTTTGAAAGCAGGGCCTCTGGCTTTTCTTTTTCTTTTTTAGAACCTACATTGGAGAAGTTCAAGAACCGTTAATCAAGTTTTATTTCAATACCAGAAATAAAAGTTTGATGGAACGATTTAAAATATGTAAAATGAAATTCCTACACTCGGGATTAATCTTATCTCCATCCACTTATTGTGAAACTGCTTCATATGGACTTTGAAGGAGTCTTCAGCTTGTCCGCATCAGCTTCAACACCATAAAAATCAACTTGAACATCTCCTTGGACATTATCTTCAACAACAGCTTGATCAACACCTTCAACATTTGCTTGAACTCCCTGATGAACATCACCTTGAACATCTTGATCATCAACTACAATCTCAATAAAAGTTTTCTTAAATGTCTTCCTTGACATGTTGAACTAAATTGCCAATAATAATGTGCTTCCAAAATAAGTTGAATTCTTCCAAAAAAAACCAATTACATGTCATCTACAAAACAAGGTGAAGCCATTCAAGAACATAAAGTAGCATATACATTGAAAAATGACTAAATAATAATTGATATTTGTGTTTTGTATCTCACAGAAGAAGGGTAACCATTTGACAAAAAAAATTTCATGGGTGCTTGGGTGACAAACAAGCTAATGAATAAAAAGAAGGGTAACCATTTGACAAAAAAAATTTCATGGGTGCTTGGGTGACAAACAAGCTAATGAATAAGAAGACATAAAGCCACAGTTAATGTTGATTGTTTGATATGGACCTACAGCTACATTTAAGCACTTGTTACCCAATTTAATTTGAAACCTTAAACTTGATATCACAAAGTAAAAAATGAAAAAAATAAAAAGGCAACAGTAGTTCTTATTCGTATGTTACTTATTAAACCGGTATTTTCAACCTTCTAGTGCGTCATATAGATGCTAACCAAAAACCTTCATATGTTCCTAAAAGGAAGCATTAAGCCTAGCATGTACTTTTCAAAAAATCTAGTTAAATGGAAATCCAGTATTTTAACAAAAATTACCTTTTGATTACTCGTTGCACTTTGAAAGTGATACCCTTCAATAAATCTAGAAGTAAAACAAGTGGATGGTCTCCACCAAGGTTGACCATAATGATCCAGTACCAATGGTAGCTTAAAAAAAATAAGAAGGTAAGACAACAAAAGGAAAAAAAAAAAAGATTTAGTTGCATAAAAATATGCAGATACTATATGCATAAGGATTAATAAAATCTGAGACCAAGAGTTAACTAACTTACTGTTCCTCAATCGGGACAAGAACAAAAGTCTTCTTGAACACTTGCTTTTTGTTGATCCGATGTAAAACCTTTGCCTGAGTGGCAACTTTTTGGTACATTCCAAACCACAAACAATCGAAAACTTCAAATGTATCTTGACGTTCTAGAGAAAGTGTCCCCCATATTTTCCTACACAAGACAAGCAATCATATATGACAAAATTTCAGCTTCACAAGTACCAATTTAAACTTCTAAATACATCAATTTAACCATTTTACCTATGGGAATTGTCAATTTGCCCATTGAACTTGCACTTTTTTTTCCAATTTAACCATTCAACTTTATGGAAATTATCAATTTAATCATCACACAGCAGTCCGGCTAATTAAGATAGGCAAGTGAAATTGCTTTTCGAAGAAAAGCTGAAGTATATTGTCCACATCATAATTTTATTCATGTCGTACATAAAAATATGCATGTCACCAAATCCAACATCGAAATTAAATTTAAAACATCCAAACAAAAAAAGAAGGAGCCAATATGAAGAGTTATTCTTTGGCCATCATTCTCCTTCTTCGTCATTGGTCTATTTTGACGACTTATCTAGGGTTTTTAACAATCTTTAGAATCTGCAAAATCATTCATATAGACATCTTGTATCTAATAAATGCAGTGCAATTAGTCACTTTCAAGTACTACATACCCACAAAAATCAGTGTTAATTGGAGTATTGATATCTTTCTAAGTTTTTAAACATCATTTTAATATGTTTCCATCTTTTCTTTTCTTTTTTCTTGTGATGTGATTCCTTGTTTGTACCAAAAGAAGGATTTCACCTGAGGATTGTTTTTGTTAACTGGAATGACCTATGAGATGAACTCTCATCAACCAGTCTTGTGATTTGGAAGACTATTCAACACCTTAACAAAGTAATTGAAAGCCCTAGTGTAATTCTACAAGAATCCCAAGAAGACTCTTGGAAGAATCTCACAATGAACAAGAACAAAGTGGTTTGCAATGAACCCAGAGAAAGCAGAGAAAGGTTCGTTTTCTTTTGTTCAAAAGTTAATGTCTCAAAATACAAAGGAATGAAGTATTTATAGGTCAAACTTTGATTAATCCTAATTAGGTCCTAAAATAAAAAACAAGCCCCGAAACTATTGAAAAATAGCAAGAAAATATAATGGAAAACAAAGTTGTCCGGCTGTGCCTTGTCCTAACCGACACCTGTGGGGGAGCCGGTGCCAACTCCGGTTCCCCTCAGTATTTTCCATACGTAAAAAAGATGTGGACTGTAGCACATCAGAGGCTGGCAAGCTCCAGCACTGACGCCAGTCCTGGGGCCAATTGATCCTCCATGGTTCTTTTGTTTTTCTTGTCTAAAATTGATCCTTGAGTGTTCTTTTCTTGCGGCTTCTAATTGATGACTTTTCAAGGAGTCTCTTAAGGGTCTTAAGCTGAAATTATTGACAAGAAAATGGTCCTTTTGAACCTTAAAATATGGATGCATTCCATTCCTTCTTAAACCCACATTCTACACCAAATTTGGTTGCTTGAAAGATGGCCTTAAAATCAATTTGTCCTTCCTTCTTTTGGAGATATGCAACCAAAGCCTTCTTCATTTTGGAAGCTCGTGCCCTCATGATCGGTCCCTAAGGCATTGATAGGGCTTGGTCTCCATCACCATGCCATTTATTTTTTGCCTTGATGGATGCCAAACTTAAATTTAAGTATGAGATGAATATATTTCAAATTCAACCTGTTAAAATTGGGGAACCTTCTTTCACGGTGATGTATTATGACTTTGATTAAAACTTGGATAATAGAATAACATAATTGGATCTAATTGATTAGCTTAGGAAAACAGCTTATCAAATAGACCAAACTTATAAGAAGAATATAGCTTCAAAGTACAACAAGAAAGTTAGACCAAGAAGGTTTCATACAGGGTGACTTAGTTTTGAAAAAAGCATATGATGCAAAGCATGAAAATTTGGGAAATTAGATCAAAGATGGGAAGGACCTTATATCATTCTAGAAATAAGAGAAAATTTAAGCTATCTTCTTTCAGATTTGGATGGTCATGAAATCCTTATAGCATGGAACACTTACAACTTGAAGAAATTCTATGTCTGAGAGATAAATATTCAATTGATCCAGTTTCATCTTTATTACCTTCCCAGGATATTCTTCATTTTCCTTCTTTACTTTATCTTCTTTAGAAGACTTTATATTTTTGAATTCTTGAAGTTCAGAAGACTACACTTATAAAAATATTTGAGATTATTTTCATCTCAAGTCTAAAGTTGATCAGTGCTATTCTAGTTGAAAATTAAGTCAGTTTATTCTACTAGGAACAGGTCATTCAAGTAGGTAAATAAAGAAGAAATTATGAAATGAATTCAAAGATTAATTCTAATCATTCAAAGTAACAAGAGTAAGGAATACAATAGAATCAGGTATACACCTAAGGGACTTGGGGGTTTTCACTCATTGGCTTGTGGTGGTCTTCCTTAGTAGTCTTCAATTCTGTCTTCAACGATTTTATTTCTATCTTCTTGTATTTAATCTTCGTCTTCATCTTGCTACGCTGACTCTCCAAAGTGGATATTTTCTCTTCTACTTTCTAGAGGTTAGTTATCAGCTCCTTGCTGCCAGAAATATAGTGGTTTTCTTTGATGGCAAAAGAGGAACATAAATTCCTCAATTTTGTTCCCAATCTTTCAAAAGAATCATTTCTAGTTAAAACAGGTAAGTCCACAAAAGGTAAAGACTTTACCTTTTATTCCAAGATAGCTTTTTCAACTTGAAGATTTTCTTTCTCCTTTTCCAATTCCTTTATAGCTTCTTTTAAGCTGTTCTTTAACATCCTGAAAGACTCCAAAGATGCCTCCAGGTTTTTGCATCTAGTTTCCCCAAAATCTCTAGATTCAGTTAAAATTTCTTCCTACTGCTCTAAATTTGAAATTTATTGACTCTGGACCATGGCTTGGTTCTCAAGGCTTTTCTTCTCATATTCAAGATCTTTAACATGCCTCGGTGTATCATCCTTTTCCACCAAGAAATTTATCTGATTTTAGAGATTCCAATTCAGATTTCAAGGTAGATATTTCTCTTTCAGTTTATATTTTATTCTTCTTTGTTTGGTCAAGAAACTGTTATTCTATATTGAAGAAATTAAAGTTAATCGAAGTTAGGAAGTTTATCATGGCACCCATAGAGCAAGAAATAAAGATGAAAGTCCTTCCTCTCCTAAGTTGGCAATAATAGCAGCATCATCTATCATCTCTTTACCTTGAACCCAAGAAGACAAAAAATTTACAGATTGTGACATGAAAGACAGTAATTCAGTCATAGTACTATCATCAACGGGTTCAAAGGTAATAGCTTCATCAACAAGATTAATTCCTTCAGCAGTCTTAACACCTACTTTATCACGGAGTTCCTTTTCTCTATTTTCATCAACTTGAATGTCATGATGCTCTTCATGATCATACCTTTCAAGCACTGTAGTAGGAAGATCAGCATCAGGAGCAGGAATTGTATCGGCAAAGCTGACACCTTGGTTTTCACCTTCTTCAGTAACAACATTAAGCTCAGTTATAGGCTTATCAGGAATAGAGATAACTTCAATTAGAGCATCTTTAATCATGACTTAGTCATTGTTATCATTATAAACAATTATATCAGAAGAGCTTGTAATTTAAGCTTGGTTGGCAAATTTTTTATATTCAGCTTCCCCAGCCTGATGAATATTTACTTTGTCGTCTAATTAGCCAATGACTTCTTCACGAATTTCCATTGTTTCATTATTTTGTGGAAAGGCAATCTATTCATGTGGTGTAAATTTCTTTGTCAGCGTCAAGATCCTCAAGGCTATAAATGCTTTGATTACCTGGTCTTACGAGTTCAGGTTCAGGGCCTCTGACAGCTTCAGGTTCAGCATCTCTAACAACCACATTCGTCTGCCATTCTGAAGGAGTAAATTCTCTTTCATGTTACCTCATAATTAAAGGAGCAATATTCAATATAGGTGCAGAGCTTTGGGTGGCAGGTGAAGCAGATGATGAAGATGATAATGGAGAAGATTCAACTATTCTCCCTTTTTTTCTTCTATGGATCAAAGGTATCTCAAAAGAGAAAAAACCCTCTACTTCAGGACTAGGACTCCTTCTTCTCCTTCTTTGTATTTGTTGAGGAGGGGAATTCTCTGTGTTTCTTGTGGAGGGACAACACTACTACTCTCAGGAATTCTGACTGAAATTGAGGAATTTTTCTTGTAGAATTCTACAAGATTGATATCTACACACAAGAGAAGACATGTAAAGATTTAGTCATTTGAAAAGAAAAGTACATTAGATCAATTTATATAAATGAAACAATGCTTGAGGTATTTTCTCAAAAGCAAGTCAGGACTTGGTTCTAAAAATGGGCTCAATCCAGCCCATCCAAGTATGGACTCATTCCAAGGATTCTCCCGAAGCTCCAGTTGTCCCAGATGACTTTTCAACTTTGATAAATGGTTTTTAGATATGAGTTTGTCACCTAGTTTCTCATTCAAGGGATGAATGAGACTTTGAACTGGAAACAGTATCTGAAGTTCAAGAACTCCAGCGCCAAGATGTACCTTCAAGAATTGGTCCTTCCATTCCTTCTTAGAGCTTGTGTACTTCTTGAAAACTTTTACTCTGTACTACAAAGTAAAAATCCAACTACCTTCAGCAGAGTTGGTAAAAAAGATAGTGAAGAAGTATCTAAACAGTTTCAGATAGCAAGGAACTCCAACTTAATGGCAAATCAGAATAAAAGCAATGATCATCCTTATAGCATTTTAACTCAGCTGCCAGAGAGGAATGGACCAAAATTTCAAAATATCAATAATGAGTGGGTGACGAGGAAAAATGATACCTGCTTTCAACTCAATTTCTAGAATAAACATTTCTGATTCTTTAGTGTTGTGAGCCAAGAAGGTAGAGTTAGCTGGGATAGATAACGAATACCCTCCGGGAATATGGTATTGATTTACACATGCCTCGAGTTTACATTTAGAAAAGATGATTTGCTCAAGGCAAGGCAGAATCCGTCTTTATAAAAAATAGCAAAATCAATGTACTGGTTTTCAATTACTTCTTGAGGAAGATATTGTTGGTTGGAAAATTTCTTGGCTGAGCAACACTGCAGGTTCCTGAAACTCTTCTAAAAGCGATTTGAATATGAATATGATGAAGGAATTTTCTTTTGTGTAGAACTTTTAGAAGGGTTTGAAAGAAATGTCAGAAACCTCAAGTGCACAAGGAAGAAGAAAGATGAACAGTTAGCTATTAAAATATATTTATGGTATTCAAGCGGTGGAGACCCTGGCTGGGAAAAGACATAAAGAAAAGAAATTTCAATCGACATGGGATAATCTCAAAAGTTTAAATTTTGAATAAAGGGTTATTTATGGTTATTTAAACTCTGACTGGTACAACGCTTGATTGGAGTGTTGATATAAAAATTTATTAACACTCTTTTAGGACTGGATGAGATTTATAATTATTTAACACCTCAATTTTTGGATGATTGGGTCAACAAGAAACCTGAGGGCAACCCTACGGGATCTTTAGTCAATAGGATTTCAAGTCAACTGTTAACTAGAAAGTCATTCTCCCATCAAAACCCAAGAATTCATGTTATAACCAATTAAAACAGTTAGCTAACAGTGAAGCGAAAATTATTAGTTCAGTTAAGATCCACTACATGATGGTGGAAACATAATAGTTGGACAAAGGCAGTTATAACTGTCAAAAGGGATTGAGAATCAAGGATTCCAATAAAATAGGTTCATTCGACCATGATCGAACTACGTTCGCTTTGATTCTTCGTAGAGTATTGAGAAGATACTTTGGCGACAATCATTGCTTCAACCCTTTAACCACATGTAATATTTTTTCTTAGATTACTTAGACAAACATATTTTTACTCAGTCTAATTTTGAACCTTTTAGAAAGAAACTTGTTCTGCCACCTTGCTATTCTTGACTCCACCTTTTGCGACAATGAATGCTAGTAGATAACTAACTCTCCTAGCAAATAGTTTACACCCTAGATATGTTATTGGCAGCTCTTTTTGAACAAACCCAGTAACAAGCTTAATCATTTGTATTCTCTGGACAGGAGCATTGAAAGGGGCATAAGCACTTTTATGAAAATTAATTTTTTAGCCAAAAATATCTTCGTAAAATTCAGAAAGGTTCACCAACTATCTTAGATTGCCTTTAATAGATATAGTGAAAATTATCAGCAAAGCTCAAGTGAGAAATAGTGAGACCTCTTTGTCTTGTGGCATACTCTTCTAGGCCAACCTCAACCAACAATTTGTTTAAGCCCTCTAGAAAGTACTTCTGGTGCTATAATGAATGAGTAAGAGAAAGAGGATCTAAATGACGAACCCCCCTGCTGGATTGAAAAAATGCACAATGGCCTTTATTAATAGTAATTGAGAAATGATTGAAAACTAAGCAATTTCTAATTAAATGGAAAAAATGCAATCTAAATCCAATATCTTATGATCGATATAGGAAAGTCCATGAGACCCTATCATCAAATGCCTTAAACATGTCCAGTTTATTTATCAAATTTCCACCATGACATTTCTCATTGAGAGATTAAGCCATTTCGAATGATAGCTAAATGTTGTCAGTTATGCTCCTTTTCAAAAAACCATCCATATTTTGGGAAGAAAGTTTGAAACCGGCAAAGAGAAAATTTTCCCCATGATTTTAGAAATGAAATTGCATAGACTAATAGGTCGGTAGTCCCCAAATTCCATTGGATTCTCCTTTTTAGGTATAAGAATAATACGAGTAGTTGTGAACGAGGTAGGCATACGAATCCCAGCCCAAAATCTCTTACACCTTTCACTAAATCCTTTCCAACAATTCGCCTAGAAAGAACCAGGAAAACTATCAACCCCTGGGAACTTTTCCCATCTAAACTCCACACTGCCTGTTTAACTTCATCTTCATTAGGTAATGAGTCTAACTATGTTATATCTACATCTGAGATAAGAGATGGTATAACTGATAAGTATGATTCCTCATCCTGCTAACAACTATGGGGAGCCTGTGGCAACTGAGAATAGAAATCAACTGCTTCCTCTTCAATATCCTTTTGGTTAATTAGCCAATCAACATTATAAATCTTCATACAAATTCATTGGAAACATAATAAAGACAATGGAAGTGTACCTAAATCCGTAGGGCTTAATGATTTCTAGAATTCTGGAGTTTTGATCTTCTAAAAGAGAATCACCGATATTATCCTGTATCGTTTCTCATGAAGGGATCAGAGAAAGTAATTATCTTATGTCTACTTTTGGGGAACATAACCCTTTATATTGGAAATTGATGTAAATTTCAATTCTGCCTTTCATAGAATTGGAAATTACTTAATGGTCTCTATAAATTTATTCCATAATCAATTGGATATCTCAATGATTAACAATTGCATGTTAGACTATAGCCAAATATATTAATTAACTTATTATGATAGCCATACATATTTTATTTGCATATGTTAGCCAATATTAGTTATTGGAATTTATTCCAACAATCTCCCACTTGAGCTACATATGCTACCTAAGAATATGTACATCCTTATGAGTTCAAAACTTGCTATCATATACAAGGTATCAAAAACAATCTCGTCCATTGATCAACCAATGCAAGACTAAAGGGACAATTGTCAAAATAACTTGACTAAATCCTTCAATAACCACATACACCAAGTCCACCAAAAGACATAGATCAACTATGGAAGTATATTATTGAAATTACATGTGATGTGATCTGATCATGGCTATTTCCAACTGGTCCAACTTTATTGACATCAACTTTAGTAGTACAAAATGTAATAAATTGAATACTTTATTTATGTAGAAAACTGTATATTAAATGAAGACATATCCAAAATGAATAAAGCAATTAAAATAAATTTACAAACTTGCACTAAACAAAAATATTCTCAACTAATAGCACCCATGCAAGCAGTGTGCCCATAAGATATTATTGGTGTTACTGCCTTAGTGAAAGGATCCGCAATCATAGAGTTTGTACCGATATGCTATATAGATATCTATCATTTCTATACTCTTTCTTTATAACTGGGAACTTTATGCTAATGTGTTTTGACATAGAAGAACTCCTATTGTTATTGGAGATTTAGAGTGCTGCATTATTGTCACAATACAATCTAAGTGGCCTTTTAATGCCATTCACTATACGTAGCCCAGTGACAAAATTAAGCAGCGATAGTCCATGATTTATATGAATCATAACATGCTACCCATAGTAGAAGAAGCAATAAGTGTTTGCTTTGCACTAATCCACAAAATAACTCCTCCAGGCAGTAAATAAATGTAGCCTGAGGTGGATCTTTTTCTATCTTGACATCCATCAAACTCAGAATCAGAATACCCAATGATCTCCAACTGATCTGACCTTCTATATGTGAGGAGTAATCCTTCATTTTCTGTAAATACCTTACAACCCTTTTGGCTGCTTTCCAATGATCCATTCCAGGGTTATTGAAATATCTGCCTAACATGTCAACTATAAATGCAATATCCGAACGTGTTCAAATTTGATCATGCATTAGACTCAAAACCGCTGAGGCATAGGGATCATTTACATTTCCTGAATCTCAAGATTGCTTTTAAGGCATTAGTTGAGACTAAATTTGTCTCCTTTGGCTACTAGGGTGTCTCTTGGCTTACAATCTTGCATACCAAACATTTTGAGCACTTTTTCTATATAGCCCTTTTGTGATAATCATAGAATACCCCGAGGAGGATCCTAATGTATTTGGATCCCTAATACAACAGAAGTTTCACCCAAGTCTTTCATCTCAAATTTCTTTGAGAGAAAGGATTTAGTTTCATGCAACATTTCCTTATTGTTGGTTGCAAGAAGTATGTCATCAACATACAAAACTAGGAAAATGACTTACTCCCACTAAATTTGTGATACACACAATCCTCAACAACATTTGTCTCAAAACCAAATGAGACAACCACTTGATGGAATTTAAGGTACCACTAATGAGATGCTTTCTTGAGTCCTTAAATGGATTTCTTTCTTCTGCAAAAGTTTTTCTTTGAGTCACCAGATCCAAAGTTTTCTAGTTGTACTATATAAATTGTTTCAATAATGTCTCCATTGAAAAACGCAATCTTAACATCCATTTTATGTAACTCAACGTCATAATGTGCAACAAGTGTCATGATTGTCCTAAAAGAGTCTTTTGAAAAAACTGGAAAGAAAGTCTCCTTATAGTCAATCCCTTGCTTTTGAGTAAAGCCTTTAGCTACAAATTTCATAAGGTGTTTTGGAAACTGCTTTAGTTGGTACTCTCTAAAGGACATAAACTATGGTCTTTAGTGATACTCCCTAGAGTGACTCTAGTAAGGTAGAATGACTAATAATCATAAGCCTTACCATATCCATAAGAGTAGTATTTCTTCGTTAAGCTTTATAAGACTTCAAGAGATCCAAAGACTCTGATTTTTCTTTGATGATGAATAGGTACCCATAACGAGAGCAGTCACCTATGAATGATATAAAATATCTATGGCCATTCCGACAAACCGTAGGAATTGGACCACAAATATCCGTATGTATTAATTCTACCTATTGGCACCTAATTTCTTTTGTTTAGTTTGTTTTCCTTTTTACACTCAACATAAGTGTCCAAATCTGAATGTCAAGTGTATCTGTAATTCCTTCAGACACAACTCTTTCAATTCTGGGTTTGGAAATATGATCGAAATGCTTATGCCATAATTTAGATGAGTTATCCTTATTCAACTTTCTTTTAGTATCTCCTGATTCAACATGCAAGGTTTCATGACGTGAAACACTGGTATCTAGCAAATATAGGTTATCACATAAACTCAATGAATCAATATCAATAACATTTGAATTTAAAGAAAGACTAAATTGATTATTTCCAAATGAAAAATAATATCCTGATTTTTCCAATGAGGAAACAGAAACCAATTCCATCTGAAGGATGGTACAATGAAAGTGTCTTTCAAATCCAAATAACTATCAGTTCCTAACAATAACCTAAAATGCCCTATTGCCTCTACTTCCACCTTCTAGCCATTTCCAACATAGATGTATCTTTCACCGTCACTTGGCTTTCTGAAGCTCAAGCAACCCTGCATTGAAACACTTATGGGAGTAGTAGCACTAGAATCTGGCCACCAAGTGTTTCTAAGTACTGAAGATAAATTAACTTCATAACAGACCAATGTAAGGAACATACCTTTCTTAGCAAGCCATGCAACATACTTGATGCATTCCTTCTTTTGATGTCGAGGATTTTTTACAAAAGAAGCAGTCATCTAGCTTAGGCTCCTTTTGCTCTAGACCTCTAGGAGCAGTTTCTTGTCCTTTTTCCTTTTCTTAAACTTATCTGTTGAGATACTTGTCAAATCTCTAATCTCTCCCCCTTAATTCTCTCTTCCTCTTGTATACAGTTTGCAATGAGCTCATTAAGAGTCTATTTATTTATTTGGCAGTATGTAACCTTAAGATGTCCATACTGCAGAGAAAGAGAGTTCAAGACCAAATGCACTATCAAGTCATCTAGTAAGACCAGATTTAGTGCTTTCAACCTCTTGGAGATGTTAGACATGCTCACAATGTATTCTCTAATACTTCCATTGCCAGTAAATCTCATGGAAGTCATTTTCACTAAAAGCGTCCATGTTCTGCTTTATCGTTCTTTTGATAAATTTTGATAAGTTCGGCAAGGAAACCCTTAGTTTTTGTTATCTCAGCAGACATAGCACCTCCAAAATCTTCTGGAATGCCACATTTAGTGATCATCAGACTTAAGTGATTGGAGCGATCTCACCTCTCATAATACCTTCTTTCCTTAGTGGTACTATTATCCAAAAGAGGGACAGGCTCTACTTCCCTTAATGCCAAATATAGATCCATGCAGCCTTAAAGAATTAAAATAATCTCTTTCCAATTCTTAAAATTTAACCCCTAAAAGAGTCGAGCCTTTGCTAGGATTGAAAGACATGATAATAGATAAACCCGCCGTAAAGAAAACAGGGTAACCAAAATAAAGCTCATATTATTATAACAAATAAAAATCAAAATGAGTTCAATTAAACAAGATACCTAGCACAACTTGACATTTTCATCTTTGGACAAAAAATTATCAATTGCAAATAATACTCTTGATGCAATGAACAAATATTAACAATTAAATCTGTCAGACAATAAACCTTTCTTTCGACCGATTCACTATCCACATGATCACTTAATAATTGTATCATACTTATTTAATGTACTTGTTATTTGGCCAAATAGCAAATTTCCTTTGGGTCAATTACTACCAGCATAAATAACAAATGCACATACACCCAATATATCAAATAAATCAATCTAAGCAACAAAGCTCACTCTGGCAACATATTACTTCAATCAATTTATTCACAAAAAATATTAGGCAAAAGATAATGAATTGTGAACTCAATTTGATTTTCCTTATTGGATATATATATATATATATATATATTTATAACATTTAAAATTAATTTTTAACCACAAATCCTTCAAGCCCAGAAAACTTGTAAGAATCCGAAATACAAGGCCAAATTAAATTTGAAACAAGAAAAGCCCCAAAATCCTTTTTTAGAAATTTGCAGAGAAAAGACCTAATCATTAGATCTCATTAACACCGAATATGCTTGAAAAAAAAACATCAGTCGAAATTGTTCACCGAAATAAGCAAGGATAGAATGTCAACTGAAATCGTTAATAATGCACGACAATAAGAGTCAAATAAAATAACCTCATGCTGGATGAAGCAGAAGGAAATAGAAATAGGATTCAAAACCAATTCCATTTGCTCTGACACAAATTGCCGAACTCAAAACTGATGCTAAACTAAAATAATATGAAATTGAATTTGCATATGAACCGATTCAAATCCAATTTAGTTTTAATTCCTGAAACCTACGATTTCAGTTTCGCAGCAAGCAATAGAAAACAAATTCATCAAATCGAATCGATTCCATTCAACTGGAATTCGAAGTCTACTAAAACGATCGATTAAAACTCCATACAATTATTTGATAACAAATCATGTAAAAATTGATTTCACAATTAATCCATATAAAGGAGGCTCTGATACCAATTATTAGGATAAAACTCCTTTCAGTATAAGTGCATTTAGCATATATGAAGGAAAGGAAAATTCTTTCTTGTAGTACAACTAATGTACAGGTGACTACTTTCTCGTGATTCTAAATAATTTCCAAATTCATACGGTCCCTCCAGAGTACCGAAATTTTATTATTAAAATTTGCAAAAGAATGATCAAACATCAGCTGATTTGATAAAAAAGGCAATCTGTCTACTGAGATTATGGGTTCTAAACTAGCAAAAAACAAAAAGAAACAACAATTTATACTCTTGTATAAGATGTTGCGATATAAGACTCAGACATTTGTTTAGGCCCACACTCTAATACCATGTTTGGCACAAGACTCAGTACTGAAGCAAACTAAGAAAGAAAAGAAAAAGAAAGAACACACAATATCTAAAGTGGTTCGATCTCTCAACGAAGCCTACATCCACGATCCATAACACAGGAGGGAAAAACACACTAATAAACCTTCTTAAATAGTTTAGCTTTCTAAGTTTGCAACTCTCAAACCTCAGAATGATAAACAACTCACATGTGTTTCAGTACAAAGGTTTAGGCCTTTTTATAGATGGCCAAACTACTGCTTCTTCTTCCGATGTGGGATATGGAAAATCCACAACAATTCCTCCCTTTTTCCAAAGTCTCACAAAGGTTTAGGCCTTTTTGGCTCTTTTCCGTCCCTTGCATAACCAAACTTCCACAATTATAAACTTTGCACTGTTTTCCAATACCGACATGCTTGTACCCATGTGAATCCAACTCACCCAATGAAAGAATACTGGCTTTACTCAATGGTATATATTTCACATTGATAATTTCTTTGACTTCATCATTGTGGAGTTTCAGACGAAGTCTTCTGATACCTTCAACCTTTTGATTTAAACAGTTCCCCACGTTGATGAATCCAAAATCTCATTCAGTGTGCAAGGTCTCAAATAATTCTTGGTTAGTGCAGATATGAGCATCAACAGCAAAATCCATAATCCAACCCAAATTTTCTTCAACAGCAACATGCAAATAAAGAACTTCATCATCTAAATCGACTGTATTGACAGAAGCTTTTGACTTACCCTTTAACTCCTTCAGTCTTTTTAGATTTTCTTTAAACTCTAACCAGCGATATTGAAAATGACCCAACTTCCACAGTAGTGGCACTCAACATTGCTGGAGTCTCTTTGTCGAGATTTTGATCTTCCCATTGGATGGTCATTTTTCTTTGACCTCCCTCTGCTAAAGCTCTCTACAACTAGTGTCTGACCTTCTCCGAAGTGATCTTCATTTAACATCATGTGATGGTTCTCCTTCAAAACATTGTCAATCTCATTCATTTTCAATGTGTTATTTCCTGCAAGCATTGACTGCACCAATGATTTGAAGGACTTGTGTAGTGAAGCCAATAAGAGTAATGTCTTCTCTTCCTTTTTGATCTCCTCCCCTATATTCTCAAGTTGAGATACTAATTCATTAAATCTATTAATGTGGTAAACGGCATTACCTCCCTTCCATCTTCACTGAATAAAGATCCATCTTCATATTCAAGTAGTTAGTCAATCTTCGAGGCATGATCCTTCTCCAAAGTATCCCATCTTTGGTTTTTATCATTGTCACTTTTATCTGGGAGCCAAAGACATTTTAATTGTGCTAACAGCTTTTTCTAACTTTTTTCTCATTCTTAATCTTTAATTTCAGTAGGTTTTTCATCACATAATATAACATCCAAACCTAATTACACTAAATAATCAATAATTATATATTGCTATACTGCAAAATCAGTCTTTTATAAGTATTAAGAAAAAACTTACAAGGGCTGAAAATTTCCTTTCGATCAACTTCTGCTATAGTACTCACTGCGGCAACAGTTTTGAATTTTGCTACAGTTATGACGATTCTACAGTTTGCGGTGGCTGCTACAGCTCTTTAATTTCTGTCTGCAAAAGGAACTTAGGTTGGCAGCTACAGTACATTCCGCTGCTACAGTAATTGTCCCCCACTTGTCTGTCACAAACTTTTTTTTTCTTTTTCATTCTTCCTCCCTTAACTCAACTCTTCCACTCCGATATCACTTGTTGGGTACAAGACTCACTACTCAAATCCATAGGAATAATAGCAATAATAATACAAGAAGTAAAAAAAAAGAAAGAAAAATAAAGAACACGCAATATTTAAAGTGGTTTGATCTCTCTACTAGACCTATATGCACGACTCTTCAACAGAGGAAAAACACACTAATAATTTTTTAACGGAAAAATTATAAAAAATTATAAACAGTCTCAAATAGTTTAGCTTTCTAAGCTTACAACTCTCAAAGCTCAAAATACTAAACAACTCACTTGTTTTCATCTTATTAATTATGTTTATTGATTTAGTCTGATCACCTAAATTAAGTTGCATGATTATATTGCTAGGATTTAAATATCATTGCTAAGATTGCTAAATCCACCAAGTAGCAACTATTGTTAAATTAGGTTTCAACAACCAGCTTGATTTACAATAGAAAATAGCATGAATCAAATTGCATAAGATTAAAGCTACTTTGTTTTATGTAATTTGACATTGATGATGTCGTCATGTGTAATGCAAATTAATTGACAAAATGTATTGATCGCTATGACCTAAGTTTATTGATTAAGTTAGGGATTTTATTTCTTGCTACGAGAAATTGTTCGAATTAAAGGATAGGAATTTGAGCACTAAGCCTAATTCTAAAATCAACTACTCAATTGTCTCATTTGATATATGATTGATCCCATTGCAATTGACTTCCGCATTGTTTCTTATTAACAACTTTCTCATCTATATTCTTACTTTTAAATTAGTCTTAAATTCTTTTTACAACACGTTTTCAAAATCCTCCTTTTGTTATTTGTTTATTGGTGTTAGTTAAATTTAAATTCAATTCTCTGTGGGATAGACCCTACTTGCCTTAACTGCATAGTTTGGTGATTAGGTTTACTTTGCTTGTGTTGCAACGCTCACGTTTAATGTGGCAGCTCAAGATGGAGCCATCACAATCCAGGATGGAGTAGATATAGCATCGCAAGGAAAGGAGAAGCAGGTAGAGATTATGTCAAGTGAAGAGTTTGACAACCTAGACGAAAAGACTAGGTCAGGCATCATTTCAAACTTGTCTGATGAGGTTTTTTGATGAGACCACAGGTAAAGGCATGTGGGAAAAATTGAAGATGCTATATATGAAGAAGTAATTAGATAACAGATTTTATCTGAAGCAGAGTTTGTATACATTAGGTATGGTGGAAGGTATTTCTATACTCTCACATCTTGACAAATTTGATTCCATTATTATGGATTTGAGTAATATAGAAGTTAAGATTTAGGATGAAGATCAGGCCCTTTTACTTTTATCTTCCCTATGCTAGTCTTTTAAGTATTTCTTGGATATGATGCTTTATGGAAAAGATATTATCTCTTACAAGGAAATTAAATCTATTCTAAAATCTAAAGATCAGATAGATAGAGATATTACTGGGGAAACTGATGGAGATCAGGCTGATGGCTAGTTTGTTTGGGATAGATCTAACAAGAGAGATACTGATAGTATTAAGATCCGCTCGAAGTCAAAATCTAAACATAAAAATTTTATGTGCAATTGTTGTCATAAAAAGGGGCATATTAAATCAACTTGTTATAAATTGAGAAATAAGGAGAAGGGTAAAAAGAAAATTGAGGATGAAATTGCCAAAGCTAGTGTTGCTGCATACGAGAATGATGGAACTCTTTTCGTAGCAACTGATGATAATTCCAAACATGAAAATGAGTGGATTTTAGATTCGGTTTGTTCTTATCATATGTGTCACAGTATTGATTGGTTTTCAACATATGATTTAGTTGAAGGTGGAGTTGTCTTGATGGGAACAATGCTTCCAACAAAGTTATTTATTATAGGTACAATCCGAATAAAGATGCATGATGGTGTGGTGAGGATACTTACTAGTGTTGGCCATGTTCCTGATTTGAAGAAAAGTCTCATCTCTTTGGGCACTCTTGAGAGTTTAGGATGCAAATACACAGGTGAAGGTGGAGTTTTGAAAGTTACCCAAGGAGCTTTGGTTATCATGAAAGCATACAGGTTTGGTACTTTATATATTTTGCAAGGGTCAATTGTCACAGATGCTGTTATTGTTTCTACATCAACTTTGTCAGATTCTGACATCACCAAATTGTGGAAAATGCTTTTGGGGCATAATTAGCAAGAAAGACTTATCAATATTGAGCAAAAGAGGTCTTCTTAGTGGACAAAGTACTGTTGCAAAGGATTTCTGTGAGGATTGTATTTTTGGGAAGCAGAAAAGAAACAGCTTCAAATCACCAGCGACTCACTAGACAAAAGGTACTTTGGATTATATTCATTTAGACCTTTGGGAAGCATTCTCATACCTCATCTAATGGTGGCGTTAGGTATACGTTGATTTTTATTGATGACTTTTCAAAAAAAAGTCTGGGTCTATTTTCTGAAGTATAAGAATGATGTTTTCATTACTTTCAAACAATGGAAAGTTATGATTGAGAAACAGGCAGGAAAACAAATCAAGCGGCTAAGAACAGATAATGGCTTGGAATTTTACAAAGGTGAATTCAACGAATTCTACAAGAATGAAGAAATTGTTCGCCATCAAACTATGAGAATGACTCCACAACAAAATGGTGTGGCAGAAAGTATGAACAGAACTCTATTAGAGAGAGCTCAATGTATGATCTCGAATGCTGGAGTGACAAATGAGTTTTGGGCAGAAGCTATTTCTACTGCATGCTATGTTATCAACTGAGCTCCTTTTGCAGCTCTGAGTTTCAAGACTCCAGATGAAGTCTGGTCAGGTACTCCTGCTGATTATTCTGATTTGAAAATTTTTTTATGTCCTACATACGTGCATGTAAATAATGGAAAATAAGAGCTAAGGGCTAAGAAATGTATTTTCCTTGGATGTGGACCTGGGGTGAAAGGATATTGTGTATGGTGTCCTAATCCCAAATCACCCAAATTTATAACTAGTAAAGTTGTCACTTTAGATGAGACAGTTATGTTGAATCCCAACAAGGATCTTGAGAGTTCTCCAGATAAAGTGGACAGTATGCAGAAACCGGTGGAGACTGAATTTGGCAGTAACTATTCTTAGTCAGTTGTACCTACAACACATCCAGTTCAGATAAATGAACCTATTGAAGTTGAATCATAAGAGGAGTAATATTCTATAGCAAGAGACAGACCAAGGAGACAGATTCTTTAGCCTCAAAGATATGCAAATTTAGTTGTATATGTCTTATCAATTGCACATGAAACGGAAAAAATTGGTGAGCCATCTTCATATTCAGAGGCAATTTGTTGTGATAATTCAAATAAGTGTTTGATTGCGATGAATGAAGACATGTAGTCTCTCTACAAGAATGGTACTTGGGTCCTTCTAAAGCAGCCAAAAAATAAAATTGTTGGTTGCAAATGGGTTTTCAAGAAAAAGGAAGGTATTCCAAGGGTACAAGATGCAAGGTACAAAGCATGATTAGTTGCAAAGGGGTATAGTCAAGTACATGGTGTTGATTTTAATGATGTTTTCTCACTTGTTGTTAAACATAGCTCTATTCGTGTTTTACTTGGTTTGGTTGCCATATAGGATTTGGAGCTTGAGCAACTCGATGTTAAGACAGCTTTCTTACATGGTGAACTTGAAGAACAAATTTATATGAAGTAGCCCAAAGGATTTGAAGTTAAAGGTAAAGAAAGCCATGTTTGTTTGTTGAAGAAATCCTTGTATGGATTGAAGCAATCTCTAAGACAATGGTACAAGAGGTTTGATTCCTTTATGCTGAGTCATGGTTTCTGTAGAAGCATGTATGATATTTGTGTGTACTTCCGAAAGAAAAATGAAGGTTCTTTCATTTATTTGTTGTTATATGTTGATGACATTCTTATAGCTGCCAAGGATTTGACAAAAATTCACTTTTTGAAGAGGAAATTGCGTAGTGAATTTGAGATGAAAGATTTGGGAGCAAAGAAGAGAATTCTTGGCATGGAGATTAAGAGAGATCGAGGAGTTGGAAAATTATATTTTGACTCATCAGAAATACCTTGAAAAAGTTCTTTAGCATTTTGGCATGAAAAATGCTGAACCTGTGAGTACTCTCTTGCCAGTCATTTTTGACTATCAATTGCTCAGTCACCACCGACAGATGAAGAGAAGAGGTATATATCTCGAGTTTCATGTTCTAGTGTAGTCGGCAGTATTATGTATGCAATGGTTCGTACATGTCTAGATATTTCATAAGCTGTTAGTGTGGTAAGCAGATATATGGCTTGTCCTGCTGAATAACACTGGAATGCCGTGAAGTGTATTCTCATATACTTACGAGGTACTTTAGAAATATATTTAGAATTCGATAAGAACCAACCAAAACACTTTCTTTGGATATGTAGATTCAGAATAATAAGGAGATCTTGATAAAAGGAGATCACTTAGTGGCTATATATTTCGCAATAGTAGTTGTGCTGTTAGCTGGAAGGCTAGTTTGCAACATGTTGCTGCTACTGAGGCAGAATATATGGCTGTGACTGAAGCCATTGAAGAAGCTATGTGGCTAAATGCTTTGTTTGGCGAGTTGAATCAATATCAAGGAGTGAGTACCATGCACCGTGATTGTCAAAGTATCATGAGAGAACAAAGCAAAACTATCATTTCATTTGAGAAACCGCTGAAGGAAGAATCTCAATTCAAAAGATTTACACATAATATAATCCTGCTGACATGTTGAAGAAACCTCTTCTAATAGCCTAGTTTAAATATTACTTGGATTTAGTCGGTGTTCGTTGTGTATAATTTGATTCATTGAAGTTTTTTTTTCTTTTATGGAGAAGGTGGAGTAAATCTGTTATTTTTTTTTATCTATGATTCAAGGTAAGGTGGAGATTTGTTAGGAATGACTTGATCCTATATGGTTTAAGATTTGTTAGGAGTGCTTTTATCCTATATGATTTAGGATTTGTTAGGAATAACTTTATCATATATGGTTTAGGAAGAGTTTGTTTGTCCCATATTTATTGTGGAAGAGAGTTTTGTCTTCCTTCAGTATTATAAATCGGAGTCAAGAATTATTAATTATAAAGTAATAAACCAAGAGGTCTTTTGTATACTCTTGAGTTCTCTCAACCCTTCTTTGGGTTTATAGGTAATTCTCCAAGACATATATCCTTCTTCATAGTAATAATATTTTACTCCTCTTCGCCAGTGGACGTTGGCCTATTTGACCTAATCACTCAAATGTCTTTTGTCTTTTTAGTTTCTCTATATATTTTGTTATTTCCTAAATTCCCAAGATTGATCCTAACACCATCTCCTCAACACAGTCTGCAATTTGGTCATCCATTTTGGCCTCGGTACGTGTTCTGTCTGGACTAATGTGTGGGAGTTTGCAAAAGTCCATCCCTATGGTTCTCAGCTTCAACATCAATTGGACCCAGTGGCGATATATTCTGATTCGCTGCTCTTGATGGGTCTGATGAAGAACCGTTAACGGTACTGTTGCCACATCAACAGTATTGCTCGAGGCTTTCTCATCTTCTACAATTCCTTGTTGCTCACGATTCTTGCACTCGGTCTTAGTTTTTGGAGGCTGTAGCTTTGCTTGGCTACT
>JAWZTD010007619.1:0-26553 GCA_035221335.1 Echites panduratus | reverse complement strand
TAATATCAATCTCATAAATATATATCAAAGCAAGATAATACAAATTATATCATTGTACTAGTACATCACACTATCAGATCCATCAGCACCATTTCCTGGAGGCCCAGAAGACAGGTCATTGCTAAGTGAATACTCCACTCACATTGCAAGCTATGTTTGGGAAGGGAAGGTTAGAATAAATCTTCCCTAGTTATGCTTGATTATATATCTTTAGTGGCTAACACAATTGACTAAGTCCTCGTTAAAATTTTAATGTAGGAAAGGGACCTTTTGAAGTGTATACATTACCACGAGAAGCTATTTAAATGGGATATTCAGCAAGATAGGCAGCACAAGATGAGATTTCATACGCTTCTTAAGGTAAGCAGTTTGGCTCCACTCATAAGGAGTCTATACCGTTATGTGGACAGAATGTTAGTCTGTGCCTTTAAGGAGCAATGGCATGCAGAGACTAACACCTTTCATGTGCCGTGGGGAGAGATGACCACCACATTGGATGATGTGTCATGCATTTATGGGATTCCCTTATCTGGGAGAGCAGTATACATACCACCTGGGGAAGACTATTTGAGGGGTGAGGTTTTGCTTGTAAGGTTATTAGGATGTACATCGGAGGACACCAGAGATGAGTTAGGAAAGAAGACGGGTGCGTCCTTCGTAAGATTGAAGTGGCTTAGAGACCGTTACAGTCAATTCGATGATATAGACAGCAAGGAGAGGATACATGCTTGTATCAAGGCTTACATTCTCTATTTACTGGGTTGTACAGTCTTCTCAGACAAGACATGTACTCGAGTGAACTACAACTTACTATAGTTATTAGTTAACAGTCATGATATACATAGATATACTTGGGGTGCTGGAGTGTTAGCGTATCTGTACATGCAGTTAGGACACGAATGTTAGTGGTCATGCAAGCAGTTCAATGGACCCATTTCCTTACTACAAGCATGGACATACGAGCACTTCAATAATCAAAGGGTTGTGCATGCTCCAGCGTATGAATTGCACAAGCCCAAAGTTCTGATATGGGATGCAAATCGTGCCTTTGGAGGTACTCTTGATAGGTTGCAGACAATCCGGGAGTAGTTGGATGCCATTGATTATCAAATGGTATGTTTATTCAAATGTTGATCAGTATTTAGTTTTATGTTTATTTATGTTTAGTTAATATCATGTTTGATCTTGTGTTGTTTATTTTTTTTTTTAAACAGATTGAATGGGCGCCATATGAAGACCGTCGGCATCAACATCCACTCAATGATATCACCTTCGTTTGTGGAACACCGTGCATCATGGAGTACTTCGAGGATTATCACCCTGATTGGAGTACTTAGGCAGTTTGGGTTCATTCAGACCATTCCTGAGCCGTGAGAGATAGTCACTTGCAAATACATAAGAGAACATATGACCCCGGAGAAGCGACTCTTGCTGAACTTGGTTTCAGACAACTGGAGGAATTGGGTATTACACTTGGTGCCTATTCACTTAAGTGAAGGACCTCAGACCATCGTTAGGGTTGGTCTGGATATAGAGCACTGCTATATGATATGGTACCGGAGAGTATCCCATTTATATGTTCAGCCCCCGTCCCTGAGATTTGCTTCTATACGCGGATATACTACTTTTGATCAGGATGTTCCATGTGTGATGACGCCAGATGATATGGAGAAGTGGATGATGTTTCTCTGTCTTGGTATATATGTTCAGAGCAGACCCCGGTATCACTCCTGACATTCATCATTATATCTAATTTAGCAGCTTTCAAACATAGTTGGATCATTAAGTCATGTTCCTGACCCTGATCACGTTTATAGACCAACATGTTTATAGACGTCAATGGAGGGATTAGATAGTTGCACTCCATTTCTTTCGCAAATGTTGTAATTTCAGTTAGTTTGTACTTGGCCATGTTTAATATTATAATATTCATGATGTGTAATGATATTATAACCTAATTAATTTCCATCTTCTTGTAAACTAGTATGACTATGTAGTTGATATACTGCTAATGCTAATGGATTTACATGCTTTCGTAATTTGTGAGATTTGTCGGTGTATGTTTGTACTACTAAGCAGGTTATAAATAGCTTGGTTGGGCACGTATTGTTGGGAAATCTGATAGCAGGAAAGCCTCAAAAAAATTCGGACATATATTGCTGAAATTTTTCATACGAGTCGCCACTTGTGGCCGACTACATAACAAAACAATCGTCCATATATTGTAGAAAATTTTCAAGTGAGTCGGCCATAACAATCCAATCATCCATAAGTAGCAGAATTGTTTGAACCTAGTCGGTATCTTTTTGCTAACATTATATACCTCTATTGTAATTTTTACACTTATTATTTTTCTTCCATAATACAAACTTGAATTGATTGTTTAAGCTTACACATTGCACTTGAATCTATTGTTAATCTTAAATGGAGACTCTAATTGATTGTTAACACTAAACAATAGACCTTATAACATTTGACTAGTATTAAGTGAAACTTCATGTTCAACCATATTTGTAAAACTTGAATCTATCACATTTGGCATATTTTTAAAACTTGAATCTATCATATTTGACATATTTTTTAGACTTGAATCTATCACGTTAAACAATATGTGAACCCCAAAAAAATTAGAGTGTGAACTCCAATATATAACTATATCTTTATATAATGAAAAAGACTTCAAACCTTAGTCGGCAACTTGTTGTCGAAATACTTTATATCCTTCGGCAACTAATCACCGAAAATGTGTAGAAAATTATTCCAGTTGTTGCTAAATTTATTTCCCAGTCTGTGAATGCAATTTTTAGTGTTTTCTCGAAATTTGGTGGCAATAATGTATTTAGCCATGTAATGTAACAATGTGTACATATAATGTATATATTATTTATTAGCATAATGTATATCTATTATATATTATTTAAGATATGGCTAGTACTAGTTGAAATTTGGAACTCAATATGTACATATAATGTATATGTTATTTATTAAGAAAATGTAACATAATGTATATATTTTTTATTAACATAATGTAACATAATCTATATACATTATATATTATTTAAGATATGGCTAGTACTACGTGAAATTTGAAACTCAATTCATTGGTGGTTAAAACTCAAACATAACTTAATATATAAGATCAAACCAAGATAATTGTATACAATGTTACATAACTTAGAAGCTCAAATTACATTACATATCACCATCGCAAGAGACTACTTCGACTGTGTCAGTGTCGTCTTGGCCTGTGCTAGACATCATATCATAATAGGCAATACGATCTGTATATTGGCTATCCCACCTTGCAACATCAGGTCCATGGAACTTGTACCAAGCAATATGAATGCGAGGTATAACCGAATTCGGCTTTATGAACACCTTGACGTAATGGTTTCCGTTGACGAAACCAATACCAATCTCATGCCAAAACAATGAAGCTTTAGAAGCCTGTCGTAGTGAGAGGCAAGTAAGACAGATTAGGTGTGAGAACAAGAAAACTGTATAACCATATACAGTTGCTATTAGAAGGCCAGTGTCGGGCACGATCATCCATCTATCAAATGGCACAGTGGAGTCAAAACAATTAAAAGAAGTTCGTATCTCAGCGAATCGGTCACCGAAGATGGAGACATGTAACTCAGCATGAGCATCCATCTCACTACTAAGCCTTGATCTGACCCTTGTCCGGCCTTCATCTTCATATCCAACAAACCCCACTACAGCCTGAAATCCACAATGACCATCCGCACTAACGTCCTCTATATGGTCAATGCATGGCTGTAACCACATGGGCAATACATCAATGAACCCATGGCGACAAACACACGGACCACGCTGCAGAGGTTGCTTCTTCTTCCTGCCTACCATCTTCATAGCATCAAACCAAACAAGGGTAACTCCTGGCTGCAGATCCAATGTATGAATAAGAAGCATCCCCTACTGAGAATCTACTAACTCAAATGCACAAGGAATTCGTTTGGTGCTTGTATCTTACTTGCTCTTCAATCTACCTCTAGCACTAGGACGTCCTTGTGTCTTTACCTTCACCGTCGGCTCCCCTAAATGAGTGGTTTCAGGATTACATATTTCCTGTAAGCTTTCTTAACATTATTCGCTTCTCATGTTCACTAACTTGCTCAAACTTACTCCGAAACTGTAACCAGCCAGACTCTAAGAAAAGATCAACCTGAGAAACTAAAGGAGCATCGTGGGACGAAGGGTCTGTACTGATGATGATGGCCAACGTTTGCCAATGAGAATAGACTACACACATAGGAATAGGCCTTCCCTCAATACGGGTTTGAACAATATCGTGAGCACATGGTAATCCGTGAGTCTTCCTAATTGCACAACCACAATCCATTCGCATCTTGAGCCCTATACATCAGCCAACTTACACTCCTTAAGGATGATATCTAGGGAGGCTACTGAAACAAACCCTCGCAACTCCTTGAAAACTTGAGGCCGGAAATGGTGTTGCACAACATGTTTGCTTCTCTCAAAAGAAGACTTTATCTCATTGTGTTGCAACTCCAATAGTTGGTGTATCCTATCCTAACGACTCTCAAAAGTGCTTTGAGAGTTGCCGAGATTCCTCTTCAATCTAGCATGTGCGCTCTCAACCTTATGAACAAAACAAACCATGGAAAAATGAAACAATATCACATTATGATGTAGCAAACTAAGAATCAAACAATAATAAAAAACTAATTGTTAAATGTAAAGTAACAAACCTATTCGTTGTAGTGCAGCCATAATGTCGAAGTTGATCTGTCCATGCCGAACACAAACCTATCCTTATAGTCATCCAACCAAACTTCCTTCATGTAGCTCAGTGCATCTAGATAAGAGGGGAAGTCTATCTCAAATTGTCAAAGCTTACATTAATATGAATTCTCTATTTGTGTCAAAACAAGTGCTTTCCATCTAGTAAAAAAGCTCTCCCACATACTTTCATTGAAATATTTCTTGCACTTTGCTAGAACATTTCTTGAAATATGCCACCTACACAACAAGTGTCGTGAATGGGGGAACACTTCTGATATGCCATTCATTAGCCCTAGCTCACGTTCCATGGTGATGACATAAGGATAGGAGTTTTCTTTCATCAACTCCTTCAGTCTTTACAAAGCCCAACTATAGTTGTCCTCATGTTCCTCAGTCATATATCCATAAGCCACTGAAAATGTCAAATCAGTGGACGTCCAGGTAACAACCTCAAACAAAGGGCTACCATACCTATTTGTCTTGTATATGCAGTACATAAGCAACACCTCAGGAAAAGTATGCAATAATGCAACGCTAGTAGGGTGGGCAAAGATCAAGTCTCGAACCTCATCAGTGTCACCATCACTTATGCCACTTGTAGTATCCATTCTCACTGATCGTACTCAACAATTGCTGCATTTGGTTACGTCCGGCCCTCTCCTTCACTCGATATTTAGCTCGAGCATTGTACATTGTCCTCATAGTAGGTGCGTTGGAAGGATCACGGTGCTTCAATGATGATAAGATGTCCTTTCATGGTGCCAAAGAGTCAGACATCTTAGCAACAATAGTCTCCTCGTGGGGTTGTAGTCGGCCATTCAATGAATGCCCTTCATAGTATTGCAATTCAGGATAATTATGTAGGCCACATCTCACATCCAAAACCCACAAATCGTCATCACCTAGTAATCGTTTACCCACTAGCGAAAAAGGACATTCACACTTCTTTGACCCAACATTCTTATTTTTCATCTTACTGTTGTCATTGAGTTTGGATTCATCTCTTTCTGTCTTCACCGATTTTCTGTATTTTCCACCCCGTTCACATCCCAAGTATATTCTTGGAGTTTTCTTTGAATTGGTAGAAGTTGAATAGTGCGTAACTATGACTAATCCCAATTCTTTACTCTGTTGTCTTGCCCACGACACTAGCTCTTTGCTGGAAATACTACCATTGAAATAGGGAATTATTTACCAAACTCTTCCATCAAATAACAATCTAAACTAATTAATATTACACATACCTCAAAGTTCATAAAATGTGTCGTATAATGAACCACTATATTTAGATCTTGCTCTTCATTACTTTCTTTGCTAGAAATTATGGTCTGCAAATAAATATAAAGAGATTGTGAGATTCAAAAATATATCTTTGGAAGATCAAATAATTTCTGGAAAAATAGTCATGAAACTCGGCAAGTTATAGATGACAAGGTTCAACATGGTCGACCATAAGTTGCATTAAAAATGTAAAATTCTTGGCAGAAATTGGACGACAATGATTGAATCGATGAAATCATAGTATTGAGAGTTTTTTAAAGATGTCCTGAACGATGGAGGCCAACAAACTAATGAATTTTCTTATATATGTCGGCAAGATACTACCAAAAACTTAATAAAATTTCGATAACTTTATACTGAAAAATGTCACTTAAGTCGGTTACTTATGGTAGACTGTATTGACAAGAAGTCAGCACTAGTTTGCTGACCTTTTGTGGGTCAAAAAAAACCTACATTTCACAAAAATGGAGAAAAATACAGTAAAAACTTTCCATTTTAGTTTCATTTGCTCATGTAGACTCATTGTGAGCTTCCATTGTCCTTCTAAAATCCTTTATTACCAAAAATGATTTAATGTGGATTCACAATATTTGTAGCACCTCCGTTTGGTTACACTGAGTTTCAGCAAGCAAGTTGTAGTTTCAATGTATTGGGAAGTTGTAGTTTCAGCAAGGTTGTGTGTTCAGCATTTCATTTTTTGTTTTTTTTAATACAAAGGATAATTCAGTCATTTCACAAAAAATACAATATAAAAACATTTTAAAAGGGTTGTGTGTTCATAATTTTCTGATATGTGAACATCCCCTCCCTTTGAGTAATATGGGAAATGGTTTGATTTTAATATTGTTGTTGCTATTGTAAATTTTGTTCTGCAACTCGCGACCGACTATGAGGATATTTTCGGTGGTCTTTAGCCAACTATGTGTGATATTTTTGGTACTCTTTGGCTGACTTTTCTTTCACAGAGTCGGTAGTTTTTAGCCGACTTATTTGCTAATGTGTCAGCACTTGTTTGATGAAATTTGGTGGGAAGGAAACAAATTTCAAGCTATATAAATGGAGTAAAATACCATAAAAACTTACCATTTTCTCCTTATTCAGCCATGTAAATGCCTTGTGACACTCCATTAAACTCCCGAATAATTTATATAACAAATTTTGATTTAAATGTGGGTTGTAAAAAAATTCAAATACCTCACATATGTTTCATTTGGTTGTGAGGAAGAAAACATTGCCGAGGGTTTTCATTATCTATGAGGTTGTGTGTTTATCGATTTGTATTTTGATTTTTGTTTACAAAAGGATATATTAGACTTTCATCCTTTTTTATAAACCTACTTAAAAGTTGGTTGTGCGTAAATCATAACCTAGTGTGCAAACATCCCTTTCAAAACTAGAAGTGTATGAGAATGATGGGGACCTATAAAAGAAGCTAGATGTCTACTCCTTCTTTTTCTTTCCATTTTTTTTTAAAAAATTTATATGAGAATTTCCGTTCACTTTAAAACCAAAACCAAAAATTCCATTTTTTAAAATGAAATCTGAAAAGGGCAAAAAACAGAAAATTGTATGGAATGTTTTTTTTTCCCTTTTAAAGTCTAATCCGGCAGTTCAAAATCATCCCCCCAACCTCCACATTAGAATAACAACTGATTACCCACTTGATCAACTCATAGATGGGTTGTATTCAATGTTAATTAATATAAATTCAAGAAAATCCTCATGTTAGTCCTTCATGTTTTTTAACTTGATTCGTATGGATCTCTAATTATTTTTATCTTATTAGGGCCCATTTCTTTTGTATTTGATTCAAATGGATCTTTAATATTTATATTTAACTTTAAAGTCCCTTATGATTTTTCTTTTTTTAGAAATATTGATTCCTTATCTTTTTTTTTTTTTTTTTTTGATTCACTAAAAAGGTTCTTTTGACCACAACTCATGAATCGGTAAAGACATCAAATCCAAAGGCGTTTGAAGATCAAAACCATACACAACTTCAAAAGAGAGAAACGTGTTGAAAAATTCACACATTTATAGTAATCAAATTCAATTAAAGGCAGACAATCTTTCCAAAACTTCAAATACTACCCAAGGTTCTATTTGCTATATTAATATGCTCTAAAGCATGTAATTATCTTATTAATAAATAAAGTGTTTTATTTATTTATTGTCTTTCCATGTTGTTAGTTGTTTATTAAGAGATATTATTCTTAAGAGTAAGAATTAATGTGATATTATCTCTTTATATGAATAATTTAAATAAGTGTTCCTAATTGTAGAATTATTCTTCGAGTAAGAATAATTCGTTAAGATTAGCTTATGTTTATTTTATATGATTATTATGGAGATACTAATAGAGTAGAAATTGGAGAATCACATTTCATTTAAGAATAAACATAAGAAGTATTTGTGGAAATAAATAACTTGACATATTACATATTAATTAATGATATAATGTCATTCATTAATTGATTGTAGTTGTACATATATTCCCTAGACCAGAAATACTATACGTGAGACTAATATTTAAGTATCTAGAATTTACTGTTACTATATTCACTTATTTATTTAAGTGTTAAGGTAATATATAATTCTTAATATTTAATTATGATTACATATTAGTAAGTGAGGCTATCAATTACTTCATAATTAAATAAGTGAAGTATAATATTTAATATATATTCTATTTATGTTGATTAGAAAGTTTTTTTTTCTAAGACAGTTATAGAGAAAATGTTTATTGAATAGTCAAGTGATTAAATAGAATTAGAGATATGATTAAGTAATGGAGATTACTTAATAAGAATATAAATGGAGAGATTAAATACATGGTAATTACAATGCGATTATAATGACTAGGAATTAATCCTTCACTATTTATTGGGTAGTCATGATATGTTACTAGATGTTACTTATGACTTATGGAAGCTTTAATATACATGAGGAGAATATTCAAGTAAGAATTGTCTAATTAATATTAAAGAGTTAATATTAATTTCTATTATCAATAAATAATGAACCTGGAAAGTCACACACAATGAAATCAAAGCTTACAATGATATTGAACTTTTTACCTGGATTGTAAAAGAGTACTAGTATACTCTGAAGCCCAAATTTAGCGAATGGTCTATGGGTTGGATGAATTAATTAATCCTTAAAAGACTAGTTTTACCCTTTTCCTAAAAGGAATAAGAAAAGGACCAACTAATTGGTTTAGCCCATTGAGACTTGGTCTTCAGGGTTTGTAAATATCCCTCTATGAAACCTTAGCCAGATTTAACATCAATACAGAAAAACAATGGTATAAGTATCAATATGACTACTAAAGTTGTATGTATTTTTTCAATTTAACCATTCAACTTTTAAATGTGTCAATTTGACCATTTAACGTCGTGAGACTTGCAATTTAGTCATTTAACTTTGTTTGATTTCTCAATTTGGCCATTTAACATTGTAACTTTTGTTAATTTCACCATTAAACTTTGTAAAACATTTTAAAGGATTTAACATTATAATAGTCAAATTGACAAATTTTCAAAGTCGAGTGGTCAAATTGACATGTTTGAAAGTTTAATGGTCAAATTGAAAAAACCATACAACAATAGTGGTCATATTGATACTTATGCCGAAAAACAATCGTTTTCTTCTTTGTGTGTAAAGGCACATCAAGAGTCATTGTTTGTAGAGATTCGTGTTGATGATCTTGAGTCTCAACATTTGGAGAGCTAATTTGATAATAGATCTACTCAACAAAAGGTTTATTATATCCTAATCTTTACATATAGAAAACAATTACAAATATGATGAGACTGATATGATCGTAATTTTATTGAATTTGATTTAATGTTTTCACTATGCAATTCAAACACTATTAACTCAGTTTGACCATCGTTTTGTGGGTGGCATGTGAAAATAACTTTGTCCCAAGCTGATAGTGTTATGTACTAGGACAATGACATAATTTGTATTTGTTCTTTGAAATGTATTTATGAGATTGATTTTATTATATCTATTATTTCCATGAATAATACTATCTGCCTTTTGATCATTAAGTATATGACTTAATAGTAAAACCCTTTTGGCAGTAGATATATTATTCTAAATAGTCTCTATTCAATTATTATTGTTTGAACAATAATAAATTAAGAATAGTATGTAATCTTACTAATGATCACTTTTTACTGATCATGAATATAGGATATTCAAGTCAAAACATAAATACATGCTAGAGAATGATGTATTGGATATGAACCATGATGAGAATTACAACATGGATTATATCATAAGTAATTCTCATCTTTATAGCATATTTAAGTCCCTCAACCTGATTTCATCATGCATTTCTATGTGAGAAATTCTATGTCTTGACCTAGTCTAATGTTATCTTAAATTGGATAGCAATATAGGCTTTAGTTGGACATAGTATGAATCATAGTGAGAAATGTGAATGAAAAAGATGGGATTTGTCCCACTCATTCCGAATGAAATATCCTTTGGGCCCTCTTGATGATTTAAATTGAGAAATGCATGTCCGTGCTCAAATGAACTAATAAAGAGCTATTAGTATCATTTGTTTAGACAGTTTAATTAGGGATCAAGAAACGAATGATTAAATTATAATTATGACTTAATCCATGCCTTATACTTAAATCATATATTATGCGACAAAGGGACTAAATATTGGACTTTAAAATAGGTTAAAATCAAACTATTGATTTTATTTAACTTGGGTTGTCATAATGTCTTGCTAGAGGCCATTTATGACTTGTGGGCTTAGGCCCGCTACCAATGTTAAATAAACCTATAGGGTCACACACTAAAGCAAGTAATCACGAGCTTTTAATTCATATTGAAATTATAACTTCAATTGAATTGGCAGATTTTCTTTTAATAGGATTTTAAAAGAAATTAAAATCATGTTTTGATGAGATCAATAATTTCTGAATTATTTTCTGTTATAATTACATTTCCTAATTGTAGGAAATTCGTAATATAAATATATGAAAAAGGGAAAAGAGGCTAGGGTTAGGGTTGACATCCTATTTGATAGGTAAGTAAGAAACCTTAGCCGTCCTCCATTCTTCCCTCTTAACCATATATAGAAAAGAAAGGAGTTGCTAGGGTTCTTCTTAACATACAACCTATCTTGATAGGAAGAAAACCCTAGCGGCCTTCTTCTCTTCTTTTCTTTAGATTTCCACCACCAATCTCTCAAGCTTCTGAATATCTGATTTGGAAAGCTTAAGGTTCTAGCAAACCGACCAGCTCGTTAGATCTTGTTGTGTGGATACTGGTAGAGGGTGTTCGTGTTTATCAGCGTCTTGATGCGAAGAATATGCTGTTTCTGTTCTTCGAAATAGAAAAAGTATGTTCTTCTTACAGTTCGGTTTTGCATAATATACATGGACCTTAGATCGGGATTGTGAAAATTTTATTTTCCGCTGCTTTTGTGTTCATAAATCCCAACACAAGCTTCCCACAAGACCCTCTAAAAATGACTTTAAAACTTGGTATCACTATCACTAACAATAGTTTTAAAAATGCTATGAAGATCCACCACTTCTTTAGAATAGAAATCCTTAATATGAGATGCATCAACACTTTTGCTACATGCTATAAGAAATTTTTTAAAATGATCAACAACCACAAAGATAGAATCCTTCCTAATTCTAGACCTAGCCAACCACAACACGAAAGAGAGAAACATGTTGAAATTGTAAGCAAATTCAATAAAAGGTAAACAATCTTCCCAAAACTTCAAATTCTTTTTAATAATGGCCTCCAAGCAATGTACTCAAGGTTCTATTGGCTACTTCGATTTGACCATCATTTTGTGGGTGGCATTGAGTAGAAAACAACTTTAGAATACAAATCTGTAATATGAGATACATCATTACTTTTGCTACATGCTATGAAGTGAGTCATTTTTTAAAAACGATCAACAACCACAGAGATATAATGCTTCCTCCTTCTAGACCTAGTCAACCACAACACAAAATCTATAAAAAAATTAATCCAAGGTTGACTAGGAATAGGTAACAACATATAAAAACCAAGTGATTTTATAGAAGATTTAGCTTTTCTATTTCAAATGAGGCCAATAAAACTAACTTTTCAAAATCTCCAAAGTTTTGGAAAACACCAAAGTGTCCCATCAATCGTCCCTAACGGCACTCAATAACCTAAAACTTCCTTATAGAGCATTTAGAAATGCACAATTTGTTCTCACTAAACAAAAATCCATCATTCTTGTAAATTTCTCAGAAGCATCATTGTCACATAGGACAAAAACAATTTTAAAATCATCATCATTCACATATAAACCCTTAATATGTTTAATGCTAAGCAATTTAGCACCAAAAAAACAGATAAGAGTGTACCTTCTTGACAATGCATGTTGGTGATCAATGAAGAATCTTAGCATTGATGGAAGTATCTTGGAAGTCAACAAAGGAGTACTTTGAAGATCAAATTCATGGAAAAAATATGCTTACAAAGATTTATATTTCAAGTATAAAGATAATGGAGTTCAAAGAGAAAGCTAGCCTATGAATGGTTCTTGGAAGCACCTCCTGAAAGAAAGGCAAGTTCCATGAAATGAAGTTTTTGTACAAAGACTTGTATTTCAAGTTCAAATGTCACGAAAGTGTTAAAATACAATTTGGGGAGAAATCATTTGAAAACTGTCGATGATGGCTCTATGAACTACGAAGTGCCTAGACAACGCCCAACTTCTGAGGCTGACTGGCGCCTTTCGAATAGCCAACCAACTTAAGTTTTGACCGATCCAAGTTGATTTTTAACCGAGTCAACTCATTTGACTTTTCTTGAGTTTTTGATATAATTTTAATAAATTTTAAGGGGGTATTTAAGTCCTTTGAACTTTATTTCGGAATTTCTTAAGTCTTGGCCTATATAAAGGGTATTATTATGATTTTAATTGAAAATAACCCCTTGAAATTTTATTACAGCTATTTTGGATCAAACATGATCCTTATGAGTGTTCTTCATTAACTCTTCTAAGGTTCTTCATTACCTATATATGACAGTTTAGGAGTTGCTGTAATACTAAGAAAGCAGTCATATATGCTATGTACTACTTCCATACGATGGTTTTTGGTTGTCGCAAACAAAGGTGAGGAAAAAAAGATTCGACAGAGAAAAGCCGTCGAATAAACCATATACTATGGTCCAAATTTAGTGTCGCGAAAAGCCTTTGATACAAACTATTTTATAAAATAATTTGATAAGATGCAAACACTCGTAATGACCAAAGTTGAAATGAAGTTATATACTACACAAACTTGAACTCATATAAATATTTTTATTTCCCACATATATAATATTTTTTACTACAAAGATGCCACATAAAATTTAATATATGCGACGACTCTTAAGCCTTTATATATACTTGGATTTATTTACAAAAGCTCTATAATCGTCGTATAAAAGTATTTTATCAACCTAATAAAACTTATGATGGCTTTTTAAGCCAGTATAAGATTAAAATGCTTCTCCAAAATCATATTAAAATCAAAATTAAAATTCTACTAAATTAAGATACACAAATACAAAAAGGTCATATGCAAATCCTAAATCATTTATTTATAGGCAAATTATGAGATCAATGCAACAGATGTCAACCTTAAGTTTCCATTTTTAGATTCTCAATTTAAAAATGCTGCTAAATCTAAATAAATATATGAACTCTCAAAAGCCTCTTTTTCTTCCTTATGCTCGAATACGAACATTGCCAACGCTAGGGTGGATTGTACCTGTACACATCAGTTATGTTCTTCTGCTAACTATTATCAACAAGCCTTCCAAGGTCCTTTGAAATACACAGAAAAATAGGGATATTAAAAGTATTCTAAGATTCTTGAAGTTTACTTTCTTGTACTTGGTATTAATACTTTTATGGGGCATACCTGATTTGCCTTTGTAAACAAAATAGAGCTAAGGCAGGCCATGATAGTTTCAAGAAAATGCAATTTTAGAAATTCTGTAAAAGAAATTTCACCCTATGATGAGCAATGTGAGTAACCAAGTGACCATAGAAGTGGCAACAACCATATGCAGATTGGGAATGTACCATTGGATTATCTTCTTGTTTCCTGTAATTGAGGTAATGACTCCAACAATGTCGTTTAGAACTGCACACAGAGCTAGAAATCCGATTGCCATATTTCCCTCCTAGTTGGGATTGATGAACAGATGCTGCAAGATGTTGTAGAACAAAAGAATATCATGCACTTCATCAAATCATAACCTCTTGAGCTTCAATGAAAATAAATCATTCAACAAATGAACGATAAAATTTAAGAGGTACCCGATTCGTGAGCTCTTTCAATTAAATGATTTATAGCCCATGCTGAAATCACTATGACAGTTAAATGTACTATGACATTTAGAATCAGAAAGCCAAATACTGCAGACTTGGCTGCACTAGAAGCCATGTTCCGTGAAGATTCAAGGCAAGAAAACAAATTCTAATCCATTTAAAGACTTTTAGTGCTCAAAGAGAGAGCTAATATAAGAATGCCAGAATGTTTCCATACTTTGCCTTGAAACTTTGTCTAACCATATTCATTTTTTGGATTGCTCTCTTAATCTCCACAGAAAGAAAGTAAAGGGTTCCGTAGACTTATTCCATTTTTGCCTCATGCAAAATAGACAATAATATTCCAGAGGAAAGGCCCTTTGTTATTTGTTATGCAAAAATAACATTTCATAAAAGTTCCGATCCAGATCCCAAGGATGGAATTCTAATGTAAAGCCCTAATTTCCAATGAAAGACACTTACTACTGCTACTCAAGAATATGTATCAAATTAATCTATTAACTATAGTTATTTGTTATGAAAAAACATTCCATGAAACTTCCAATCAAGATCTCAATGATGGAATAAAAATTCTAAACATATAACATCCTAATTTAAAATGAAAGAAACTCACAACTGCTAATTTTGGGAACATTGACTCATCAAGATGGCAATCAGGTGCCGTAAATACATCTCCCGTTAAAGGTTCAAGATACCTTATTGTAGAGAGAGAATCATATCCAACATATATCCCTATCCTTCTTTTTGGACCCATTTTAGTTCGCTGATTGGATGCTATAGGAACATACAACACACATCCAAAAATTCTCAAGTGAGAGATATTTGGTTCAAAGCCAAAAGCTAATTGAAAAGAGCAAAAGAAATCAGCTAATTGAGTTACATCAACAATGGTATCATCAAGATTATTATCATCACTGGTAGGCAAACGACCCCCCATCAATCACCATAATCGAGAGTCAAATTTTGGGAAGTAAAGTTTGCTTCAAAACCTTTGTCCTTCTTAATCGATGCTTGGTAAAACTCCACAAGGTGCTTTGTCGTATGACAGGTATGCTACTAATGGCCTTGCATACCTCATCGATAGCATTTATCTTAATGATCTTTTAGGTCCACATCCTTCCCTTTTCCTTTCTCATTTTTTTAGACCACTTCAGGTGATTTTTGTTATTTTTTGAACCTGATGGTTTATTTTGATCACCATAATTATATGGATGGTTTCTAACACTGCCGCCTTCCATGTCCAAGGCTTTGACCACCTCCTCTTCTAGGGCAATGACTATGGGCTCTAACTACATTCACTTCAAGGAGTGGAGTAGACCCTATTGGCAGAGCTTCATGATTCTTTTATCAAAAACTTATTATTTTGCTCAGCCACAAGAAGGCAAGAAATTAATTCAGAATATTTCTTAAAGTCCTCTTGATATTGCTGCTAATGGACAATATTCTCTCAATATAATTGCAATAGAGAGGAAATTTTAAACATTTCGGAATTATACTCATTTATAGATTTAAAGTCTTGTAACCGTAAGTACATCCAATCGTACCGTGCTTTAGGTAGAATGACCATCTTCTGGTGGTCAAATCTTTCTTTTAAGTCCATCCACAAAACAAGTGGATATCTCATGGTAAGATATTTCACCTTTAGATCCTGATGGAGGTGATGACAGAGAAAGTGGCTTTTACATGATTTTGTGATGATGATGTATTATTGGCAAAAATTTCAATAATTTTCAAATACTAACTAATTCTTCAGGAATTGATGGTAGTATGACTATGGCTTCATGCCAATAAAAAAAGAAAAAAGGTAGGAGTAGATGGAAATCAATTGATATAATTTTTACCTACCGATGCCAATAAAATTCACCTGTACCAAAATATTTGTATCAAAATATTTACCTATAAAAAAAAATGGCCTTGCGTTCTCAATTTATCTGTACCAAAACAATTTACCGATACCAAAAATACAGTTTACCTTCTCAGTTGATTGGTAGATTATGGTGCTGATAACGTGTTATGAATTTATTGTCACGCAGTAGTCATCTGCTCAGCGCAACGAAATTGAAGTCATAATGTAAACTAAATAAAAAAAATTATAAGTAAAGAATCGAGAGAGACTATAGAGAGAGAATAGAGTGAGTATTATTGATCTTTTATGAGACTAAATCAATGAATGAATGAATTTTAACTCTTTAGCATAAACCCCTATTTATAGGATTCAGAGGTACATATGAGTAAGCAGAGATAAGGAAGAATCATAAATAAATCTTATCACTAATTAGAGAGATGGATCTCTCTTGATATCAAATTATCATTTTGATATCAGATAGACATCTATTACATTGATTTCATAACAATGAGGACAATATTTTTAATTAAAACAAAATTAAAAGTTTTAAATTTCATAAATTATTGATTTGGTTAGAGTTGATTAATTGATGTGGCATTTTTTGTGCTGTGAGAATTTCTTTGGTTATTATAAAAGATTATATTTTACTTTGAGTCATATTATTTGTAGTTTAAAAAGGGGGAGAGAAGACGGACAAAATTTTGAGAATTTTTATAAATAGAATGAGTCATTTTATAGGGAAGTATAGATAAAAGGATTTTTAGATAAAGATAAAGGACGAGTTTATAGAAAAAATTAAAGATAAATAAAGAGTTTTATAAAAAAAAATAAATAAATAGCAAGTCAAAAGTCATTCAATTAGAGTTGTAAAATGCAAAATTTGGTTGTGTTAGCAGATAAATGTGTCCCTATTCATGCTTTTATATAAATAGATATATGAATAAATTCCAAATAATTTTTTAATTTTAAGAGGAATTTGAAGAGGGCTACCTCCAAATCACTTCATAGTTATGACATGGAGCTCAATGATGAGCTGAGGCGTCCGCACGAGATATTTCAACATTTATATATTAAAACTAGGTGTTGCCGACCGGGCATCATATGTAAACAAGAAATAATAATAAAGAAAAAGAAGGCAAATTAAGAAAACTATTTATATATAAAGGCTTAAAAATGAAAAAACAAAAGATAAGAAAATAAGAATAGTAAAGAACATTAAAAAAAGAAAAAAGTTAACAAATGTTAATACTAAAAATTGGAAAAGAAAATATAAAACATAAAAGAGGGAAGATCTACTGTCAGGTGGAAGTGTCAGATACGAGGATTATGCTAAACTCATCATCTATTGCTTGTCTGTGCATGTCTAGAAAGATGTCGAAGAGAATTTCTAAGGGCAAGTCATGGAGAAGCATGTTTTGTAGATACCCAGCACTTCCGTCTAGCATTGTAGTTCGCTTCTTAGTTCGAGCATGTTTGCTTGATTACTTCGCTTCTTAGTTCGAGCATGTTTGCTTGAGATTTCTCCAGCTTTTTTTTTTAGAGTTGCTGGAGAAGGTGGCAGAGGAGGAGGGCTGTCATTGCTGGGTGGTGGGGAAGATGGCACAATTGGGGCTCTGTTGTGGGAATGTGCTGATCTTCTATTCATCTTTCTTCACTGTGTTGTTTTTCTGGAAAGTTTGTGGTTTGTATTTTGTCAATTGTGTATATATATCGCGGAGATAATGAACAAGGAAGTTCAAGAGGTTTCATTGTTCTATCTTCATCTTGGGTAATGCAGATTATATTTATGTTCAGAAGAAAGATTTGACAGTCGGTTTGTTGTTTTCTAAAAAATTAAATTTTATCTAGTTTTGAAATTCTAAAGATACGTTTAACGTTGGGCGAAGATTTTTATAATTACAATGTTGATATGAAGGGTTTTACATAAATTGAGAGGTTTGTTTGGTGCCTCTATCATATGAGATACATATGTCCTTCGGTGCTACATTAGTCGGAAGACTTAATGATGCTAATCAACATTTATTGATAAAGAAAATTATGGGAAGCGAAGTAGAATATTGTTAAAAAAGTTTGCTAAAGAAGAAGAAACAGAAGAAGAAGTAGAATAGTGTTGAAAAAGAAGAAGAGCAAATGCTGGCAATAGATTCATCAATATCTAATAATAAACTCTATAATAAAGTTTGCATTCCAGAAAAAAAAAAAACTCAAAGAAGAATGAGAACCAGAAAAATTTCGTCTTGAATTTGTTCATGAAATTTTATTTTCTTCTACGGTAAATAAAGCAAAATAATAATATTACTATAAGAGACTAAGGAAGCAGGAAGGAAAAAAAAAAAGAGAAAGACAAATAGGAAGAACAAGAAGAAGAAGTATTCTTCTAAAAGAGTTGCATTTCACAAAAAAAAAACAAATCTCAAAGAAGAATAAGGGGAAGAAGAATCAATGTTGAATCTGTTCAGGAAATGTTTCAATTTTACCTTGGTAAGGAAAAAAAAATAATGTTACTAATATTAATATTTGAAAAAAGATAAGAGGAAAGAAAAAAGAAAACAAATGGAGAAGGAAAGAGAGGAACAAGAAGAAAATCTCTGGTTGAATTACTTCTAGAATTGTTTCTTCTTTCCTTCGGGAAAGGAAGATAAAGGCAAACTAACAATATTAATATAAGAAAAAAAAGCTAAGAGGAAGCAAAAAATAAAAGAAATGGATAAGGAAAGAGAGGAACAAGAAAAAAATCTCTGGTTGAATTTCTTCGGGAACTGTTCTTCTTTCCATCGGGAACTGAACAAAAAGGCGAACTAACAATATTCATATAAGAAAAAAAGAAAAGAAGAAGCTGTCGAGTTGAATGTCTTTGGGAATTTTTCTTCTTTCCTTCGAGAAAGGAAGAAAAATGCAAACTAACAATATTAATATAAGAAAAAAAGGAAAAGAGGAACGAAAGACAAATAAAAAAATTCATGGAATAAAGAAGTTATTGTGAAAAATAAACAAGGAATTTCCCAAAAACACAATGTATTGAATAAGTTAATTACATTTACAATTTTTTTGGATTGTATATAGTAGAAGAAAGATGTAAATGTTATGGGTTTAAATGTATGAACAGATTATATCATGAGGTTGCGGAGGATTATTGTTTCTTGAGTTTTTTAATGTCTGACTTCTTGCTATATGTTTTTTTCTTCATTCGGGTAATGCTGATATGCTGATTCTGCAGTAAAGATATTTCCTTATATAATTTGCAGTTTATTTTTGAAGGAATAGATTTTAGTTTTTTGGAATTCAAGGATTTGTTCTCTATGATAAGAATTTGTCTGATAATGGATGATATATAGCCAAAGGGATTTTATGTTTAAAAGATAAGCTTAATTAAAGTACTATTCACTTATCAGGATAAACGAATTAATATTGGCTCCAAAAGATTCAATTAGGTTCATTAGCATGTTAGAATGTTTGAATCTAAATTGAGAAGTTTTATCAGCTTTATTAATCTTGATATGATCCAAGGATGAATGGATTCCTTAATTCCTCAACTTTAAGTCAAAATTATATCTAGACCAATATCAAGTTATATCATATAAAGATAAATTCTTTTTATTCTGCATTGAAGATATTATGAGAAAAAGATTCTATTCAACAATGTCAATAAGATGTTTCATAGTCAGAATTGTATAAAGAATAAGAAACGCTATCGGTGTAGGGTTGTCAGGGAAGACTCTCAGCAGATGGTGGACAATTATTCTTTTTCAATTGAGAAATGTTGTTGAGCTGTTTCTCCAATAAAGATATTTCCTTATATGTTTGCCATTTTGAGAGAAGGAATATTTTTTTTTCCTCGAAAGAGTTTTTCTCAGCATGAAGAGTTTTTGGGAGCATGGAACATATATAACTTGAAGGATTTTATGCTTAAGCTAAGGTTATTCATAGTATTGTTTGTTGTTCAGTGCTAACTGATCTTATATTGTGGTAATGTGCATCTTGATATGTAAATATTCAATTACATTCATTAGAATTTCAGAATTTCTAAGTCTAAATTTGGAAGTTTTATTAGTTTTCTTAAAGTTGATATCATCCAGGTATGAATTCGTTTTTGAACTTATGAATTTCAGTTGAAGATTATATTTAGATTAGTATCAAGTCATTCATACGAAGAGAAATTTTTTTGGAAAGTAGAAGATAGTCTGAGAACAAATTCTATATGACAATTTCAATTGCATCTTGAATAGTTAGCATTGTGTACATAAGAAGAAATTTTATACACCTCGGATTGTCAGGCAAGGCTCTTCGCAGTTGGTGGAGTGTTATTCTTTAGGATATCTAGTTGCTTCTTCAAGTCTTCGATCTCTAACTTTTTGGACTTAACTTTCTTTTTCAACTGAAGATAATCTTGCTAAGCTCATTCTCTAATGAAGATATTTTCTCTTCAGCTTTTTGGATATCAACTATCAATTTGCTGGTAATGGATATGTAATTGGTTTCTTTCACAGCAAAGGATGAATATAGATTCTTCAATTGAGCTTCCAGTTTGTCAGCAGACTCAGTTCCTGATATGATGGGTAGATTAGCTGAAGCAAGGGAGTTAAGTTTTTCTTCTAAAGGGTTCTTCTCAGTTTGGAGAGTCTCTTTTTGTTTCTCTATTTCCTTTATAGAACCTTCGAAGTTGATCTTCAAGACACTGAAAGATTCCAGAGATGCTTCTAAATTTCTGCACTGAGACTCTTCAAACTCTTTGGATTCTATAAGCAATTCAACCTGTTGCCCCAAGCTGTTAATTTGTTAATCGTGGTTCGCAAAGAGGTTTTCATAACTTTTTTTGTTCTATTGCAATTCTTCAATGTGGTTGAGCAGATTAGTTTTTTCAGATTCAGTCTTCTTTCTCTCTTCATCAAATTTAGCTTTTTGTATATTCAAACAATCAACTTCAACTTTCAGAGCTTTTTTTTTAGCATCAATCTATGCTCTGCTTTTTCATCATTGATTAAAGTGTAGAGAGAGTGCTGTGTAAACTGGGCTAACCTGTTTTCACAATCAGGGACAAATGTTTTAGGAATCAAGATTAAAGAATACTTCTTGAAATATATATATATATATATATATTAATATTAAAATGAGTTTAATATTATGTACCATGGATCTGAGGGTAGGAATTAGAGTGGAAAATTTATCATATGAAAAGGAAGCTAAGATAGCAGCATCATCTATCATTCTCCTTTCGTTTACTCTGGTTTTCCAGAAGTTGACAAACTGAGTTGTGAAAGTTAATAATTCCTGAGTTGCTGTACTATTATAATTGACGGTGGGGGTTGCTTCAAGATGAGCAGCATGAGCAGAGATATAATTAATATGCTTTTCAGGATCTTTTTGTACATGATCAACTCTTTCAGTAGGCGTGTTACTAATATCCAAGTTAAGACGTGCTTGATCAATAGTCTCATTCTACAAAATTGTCTGGTTTTCATCGTTAGAGATAAGAGTAGCAGGAAGAGAAGGCTCTATAGCTGTTGGAGTATCATTGACTTCATTAGATTCTTTGATGTTACCAATACCTATTTGAGGAACATTTGGAGTAGAAGATTTTGCGAGGTAGTCTGCATAAAGCAGATGATCATTCTCCTGAGATGTAGTTTTGCCTGAAGGATCAATATTTGTTACTTCCTTAGGACGTGCAGTTTCTTCAAGATCATGGATTTGTGGAATGTTGGAATCCAGATTGCACCCTCTGTCAAGTTGCAGCATGACTGCACTTGAACCAACTGGTTCACAAACTGATTTTTCTACTGTGGCTTTCCTTTCCCATCCACTCGGGACAGGATTCTGCATTCTAAGGTCACATTTAGGAGATCTAATTGTTAAAGGGCATGCATACATCCTGATCAACTGGAGGAGACAATGAAGAGACACTATCTGTTACTCTTCTCTTTCGTCTTCTAACGAAAGGGAACTCTGATGAACCAGAAGAGTTACTTTCTATCTGAACTGCTGGAATGCATACTATTCTTGTTTCCACTCCCTCTTGAGGATCACGTGCTATATTTTTTTCTCTTTCTGTTCTTAGGAGAAGGCACAGAAGCTGAATTATCTCTCCCTTCTAAGATTCTGATAGAATTGCTTCTCTTGTAAAATTTCGCAAGATCAATATCTACATAAGAAATAGACTGGCAGTTAAATCAAGAAGGAAGAATAGTAAACAAGGAAAAAGTCCATAAATACTTACTATTGAGAAGTTTAAGATTCTTGTCATTTGCAGGACTTATACCTTTCCAACCAAGGATATTTTCATTGAAAGGTTTCTCAGAAAGTTCCAGGAGTCCTAGATGAGCCTTTAATGTTGCAGTATGACTCTTTGAAACAAACTCTTGGCTAGGTTTATCATTGAAAGGATGTATTAAAGTCTGAGTTGGGAATAGTATCTGCAGTTCAGGTACTCCAACCCCGAGATGAACCTTCAAAAATTTATCTTTCCATTCCTTATTAGAAGTGGGGTACTTCTTGAAGAATTTCTCCCTCTGCCTAAGCATGAAAAATCCACTGCAATCGCTTTGCGTAGTAAAGCATACAGTGAAATAATACCTAAACAAGTCCAAATAATAAGGTACCCCTGCCCATACACAAATCAGGATAAACCCAATAATCATTCTGACCATATTAGGCCATAGTTGTCACAGTGAGATTGACCAGAACTTCAGGATATTCGGTATTAATAGATGTAGATTGAATCGAATACCAGCCTTTAATCCAATCTCCATCATATATATATATGTGGTCTTGGCACATTGTCTATCAAGAATGAAGAACCTGGTAGAATTGACAACGAATAATCCCTTGAAAGGTGACATAAACTGACATATTCCTGGAGTTCTGTTGCAGGAAGGGTGGAGTTACTTAAAACTACACAGAAACCCTCTTTAACATGCTCTTCGAAATCGGTATATTGATTCTCAGTAACCTCGCTAGGAGGAAGACACACATGGGTTTCAAAATTTCTTATCTTAACAGTGTCATGAGTTCCACAAATTCTTCGCGGAGCCATCTGAGTGAATGGGTTTTAGAAAGAGAAAGGTTTTTGAAGATTTTTGCTAATGAAAATTGTTGCATGAATAAAAAGAAAGGGAAATTGAAAGAGTTCAATATAAAGGGATTTTTTTCAATCGTATTATTTTTTGTAAGTATTTCAAATTGATGAGTATCTTGTAAGAAGCAAACTGATAAGCATGAATGTGCCAAGATGGGATAAGTTAAATCCGAAACTTTCAAAATACATTCAAAATTTTTGTGCTCGTTTACCTCATGCTAGTGTTAGGATGATTTTAGCACTCTTTCAGAGGATGATGTGATCGATATTAAATTTTCCCAAAATATTTTAATGAGGTCAATTTGAATCGGACTTATCCTTGGCGAAAGTCAATGTAATTGTGTTAAGTATATTTATATCTCTAAGGTATTAAAAAAATTGGGTGGATAATTCGAAAAAAATTTTCTATGTAATTTATTACTTCAGCCTTAATATTATAGATTTAATTCTCTTAATTTTGTATATTGCAGTTCGTAAATTGCTTCTTCCAAATTTAGATGTATCTTCTGTAATTAATCGGTTGAAATATAGGAACAGAAACTGACATTTTAGGCTATATAATGGAGATCAAAATCGAACATGATGTGCATCTGTAAGAAAAATTTATGCGAGAAAGATATTTTTTAAGAAGGTGAGAAAGATATTAAGAGAGAAATAGTCTGTAAAATTGTATTCACTATATAGGAAAGTGTGATAGGTAAAATATTGTGAAGATAATGATTAGGTGTTTTTTCTTTTTTATTATTATTATTTTTTTCTAGGGGAGGGACGTCAGGGATGAAAAGTTGTGATAGACTGCTCTGACGTGATAGACTGCTCTGATGCTGCTGTGGCAGATAACTGGATTTGGTTGAAAGGACTTCGACTTGACGTGTGTTTTGGCACATACAAAGTTTTTTTTTCATTTTTTAACCAAGAGTGGCAAAGTATTTTTATTTTTTTTAATTTTATTTTTAAAAGGGTGAAAAGATGTAGAGAAGTGAGAATATGAAATAATATGATAATGAAATTACTGACATGTGGATGATGAGAAAGAAGAGATGAGTTATTTTTATCAAATATGAGGACTCTTGGAACAGATACGAGAACTCGCTTATATATGTGCATTAGTACGACATATATCGCATATGCTATTTATATTTATATTAATATTTAGACTCTGAGCAAAAAGCAGTACATGTGAAATATTTTTGTACTTCAACCACACTACTGTAGCTGATGGAGGAAATTTACTCTCCCTGATTTTCAGGCAGTGGATATGTACAATAACAAATATATGTATAATAATAATAATGATGATGATGATGATGATGTTCACGCTTGTGGGGAACTTGTATTTTTTTTTCTTGAATATGAAATTTAATTATGGTGATCAGTTAAATTCTGTGTTTTTTTTTTTAAATGAAGTTATGAATGAGTTAAATGGTTCATTGGAATTTTTTACTCCAACTCTCCAGTTCGTATTGTAAGCTAGGTGTTGGATAACGCGTTTGTCTTGTAGGATTGTGGTCATATATTTTGTTGGAGATATATAAACAAAAATAAAAATATATATGCCAAGAAGGAATAATAATAAAGAAAAAAATTGAAGAAAGAAAGTTAAGAAAACTATTTATATATAAAGCGATAAAAGGAAAAAAAATTTAAGAATAAAAGAAATGTAAAGAAACAAGAAAATGAACATAAGACAAGAAAGAAGAGTTAAAATTAATAACTAAAAGTGAAAATTAATTGTAAAAAAATAAAAAAAAAATCAAAAGAGTTTCTAGTAAAATGTAAAAAACAAAAAATAAAACATAAAACGAGGAAGAGGAGTTGTCAGTTGGAAGAATCTGACTAATCGACTTCATTCGATCTGCTATGCAAGCTTGGATCGTCATATATGACCATTATACCAAACTCTTCATTGATAGGTTCTCAGTGCATGTCGAGAAAGAGGTCGAAGATAATATCTAGCTCTATATCTTCGAAAAGAATGCTTTGTAAGTACCCAAGACTTCTAGCTCTCATTATGCTGCTAAGTAGGTGGGTTACTTCATCCCTTAATTGAAGCATATCTGCGTCAGACTTTTCCAGCTGGGTTTCGAGGGTCGCTGGAGAAGGTGGCAGAGGTGGAGGGCTACCATTGTTGTTTCTTGGGGAAGGTGGAAATGGTGGAGTGGCATTTTCGGATGTTGTATTCATTTTTAGTCGCTGTCTTGTTTTTTTGAAAGGGTTTGTGGTTTGGAGGTTTGCCATTGTCGATTTATATGGTAGAGATATCAAGTGAGGAAGTTGAAAAGCCTTGATTGTTCCATCTTCATCTGTTATAATGTAGATTCTATTAATGTTCCAAAGAAAGATTCGGCCATCGGTTTGTTGATTTCTAGGGAAATTTAATTTTCTCTAGTTTTGATATTCTGAAGATAAGTTTTATTTTGGTTATAGAGGTTTATAGTTACAACGTTGATGTGAGGTTTATTTATATTTACATTAGTGATGAGGTTCGTTTCGTGAATGTAAAGTTTACATTCGACAAAAAAGCTAAAAGAAGAAGAACAAGAAGAAGAAGAATTCCAGTAAAATGGTTGCAATCTACCAGAAAAAGTTCAAAGAAAAATAAGGAGAAGAAGAATTTAATGTTGAATTTCTGCAGGAAATGTTCCTATTCTATTTCTGGGCTGGAAAAAGGAAACAAAATAATAACATTAATATTGGAAAAAAAAAAGATGAGAGCTACAACTGAAAAAGAATTGGAGAAGAGTTGCATTCTACAAAAAAAGTTGAAAGAAGAATGAGAAGAAGAAAAATTTCACATTCAATTCCTTCAGGAAATGTTTCTTCTTCCCTCCAGGGAGGAACAAAGAAGCAAAATATTAATTTTAATCTAAGAAAAACAAAATTTCAAGAGGAGGAAAAAGAACAAGAAATAAAGAAGGAAAAAGAGGAAGAAGAAGAAGAATCCCAACAAAAGTGATGCATTCTAGAAAAAAAAACTGGAAGAAGAATAAGGAGAAGAAGAATTCAATGTTGAATTTGTGTAGGAAATGCTCATATTCTATTTCGGGATTGGAAAAAGGAAACAAAATAATAACATTAGTATTAAAAAAAAAAAGGAGAGAGATGAGACCAACAGCAGAAAAAAGAAGTGGAGAATAGTTTCATTCCACAAAAAAAGTTGTGATAAAGACCAAGGAGCTTTGATTGAAACAACTTGGAAATATGCTTACAAAGATAAAGTTTATTTTTCAAGACTTGAAGATT
>JAWZTD010007512.1:0-26587 GCA_035221335.1 Echites panduratus | reverse complement strand
CTACCATACGGTTTAAGATATAAACATTCATTTCAGCCATTTACTTTATTAAAAAATATTTATTCTTTATCTGAATCATCTGATATGTTTTCTGCAGTCTCTAACAGATTAAAATCTCTTTGTGCAGATTCCCATTCAGAGTTCAATCATCCTTTTCCTTTGTTGAAAAATGAAGAATATTTCGTTAAGCTTCCCTTTAAGCTTAATGAAGACATCAACCCAACAAAGGCGGTCCATCCAAGAATGACACTTGATGATCTAAATTTGGCCCGCAGAGAATGTGAACAGTTACTTCAACAAGGCCTCATTGAGCCCACAACCTCAAGTTGGGCCTGTCAAGCCTTTTATGTCAATAAAAGGTCCTAACAGGTAAGAGGTAAGAAAAGACTCGTCATTGATTATAAACCTTTGAATCAATTTTTAAAAGATGACACCTCAAGCAAAATCTTTACCTTTGAAGAGCTCACAACCTCACAAGGGAGAACCAGGCTTTTTCTTTCCTAAAGAAAAAGTTAACACCTTAGCTAAGCCATTCAAGCATGCCTTGGTGGGCAAATTTTCGTATTTAAAACCACCTATAGATGTCATCAGAAAGGATTTCAAAACCATTAGGTTGAAGGGTGATCACTCTATCGGTCTTATGGATGCTAGACATATTGTTATCAGGGTTCAACTAGATGAGGATTATTGTCGATTATGGGTGAAGGGCATATGGAACTTGAATGGGATTTCGATGAGAATACTAAAATGGTCATCGAATTTTCATTTTAATGCTAAACCCTCTATTGTTCCTCTTTGGATTAATTTCCCCAATCTGCCTCTGCATCTGTACAGAAAAGAAATTATATATTCATTTGCATCAGTGGTGGGTAAACCATTGAAAATAGATGCTCAAAGAGTGGCGAGAGTATGTGTAGAGGTTGATCTCCTAAAACAACCTCCTCGTCGGATTTGGATTGCTCAAGATAAAGAAGGTTTCTGGCAACCTATTATACTTGAAAACCCTCCGGAGTATTGTTCTTATTGCAGAAAGATTGGTCACCAGGAAACAGACTGTCATGTTAAAAATCCTGCTTTGAAGACCACTACACATGACTCTGGGAACTCACAGACAAAACAGATCTGGAAGATTAAAACAAACAGGGAACATAAAGATGATATTCCTCCCCGAAATGCATAAAAATTGACCCTTGCTCAAGAACAATCCATACCCGATGGATCTGCTTATATTTGGCTTACAAAAACAAGAGAAATCTGTACCTTTGCTGCCTTCAATCAAAGAAACTGTAAGCAACATGGTTCAGAAAAAGGTTGCTTTTGATCCCATTTTGGAATTTATGTCCAAATACCCAATCCAACCACCCTCAATACCTGATTTTGGGGAAACCTATGGTCCATTAGATGGAAGCATCACAGCTTATGAACCGACTCACTTCAACAGCTCAGTCACTCCAATTTAGAAATCAAATGTTCCTAACGAAGAAATACCAAATATCTCTAGTTCCCAACAAGCTGAGCAACAATCTCCAAGTACCGAAGGATCTGCAGAATGTATTGACAAAGAATACTCATCAACAGAAGCTCTAATCAACCCCATGTGTCTTGTTGCTCCTGATAGACAAGTTGAAAGTATTGAATTATGCCCGTTATTGACAGAGGATCTTCAGCTGTATGTATCACTTACTCTGCTCCCACCACCTCCTAACTCATCTACACAGCAACACTCAAAGAAAAGGAAAAAAGCCATACCACCAATTCATATGGAGACAAGATTCCAAAATCAAGAAAAGCTTCCAGTTCACGACAATAATGATGAATGCACTCACATGGAATATCAGGGGCATAGCAGGTGAGAACTCGATAAACCGTCTAAAGTTACATGTTATAAACTTTAGACCTTCAATTATAGCAAACTTGGAACCTATGGTGGCATCGAACAAAATTATGGAATCTGCAATGAAATTGCAGCTTCCAAATTGCTTCGCAAATATTAACAACAAGATCTAGTTATTTTGGCCTTGAGATTGTTGATGATTCTGAACAGATTGTAACCTGTAAGATGGCAAATATTTGGGCTGAACCATGTCTTTTCTCCTTTGTTTATGCATCCAGTTACAACATCGGAAGAAGAATCTTGTGGAACAAGATGGAAACAATTAGTGAAAATTTAAATCACCCATGGCTGATCGGAGGAGACTTCAATGTGGTAAGATCTTTAGATGAAAGTTTAGGAGCAACCCCTGCACTTCGGCTAATACATGATTTTAATGACACAATAGATAATTTTGGTCTTCTGGATATTCCTTTTAAGGGCAGCAAATTTACATGGTATCGACCCACATATCCGCCACTTTGGAGAAGGCTTGACAGGGCTATGGTGGAGGATTCTTGGATGCAGAAGTTCCAGAGCACTACAATAGAACACTTGTCCAAATTCCCTTCTGACCATAGCAGTCTTTTAATTAGTTTTTCAGCAAACACAAACCATGGACCAAGGCTTTTCAGATTCCAATCTGCATGGTTAAGACATGAGCAATTCGAATCATTGGTTGAAACTTCATGGCGAGAGATTGCTTATGGAGATGGTATGAGAATTCTGGCAACAAAGTTAAAAAGATTAAAGCACAAATTAAGATCTTGGAACAAGGAGGTCGTTGGCAACATCCATTCGAATGTCAAGAAAGCTGAAGAGGTTTTTAACCATAGTGAAGCTATTTACATGAGGGAGAGTTCCGTGACAAATAGGGAGGCATATCACAAAGCTAAAGCTGACCTAGCTTATCATTCAAAAAATCAAGAAATATTTTGGAGGCAAAAATCATTCAATACAAATGGATTCTGAAATTGTGGTGAAGTTGGTGCAAGGTTGTGTAGCTAATCCATGGTTTGCATATAAAGATTTATTACTCATACAGAAACTTATGGTTGCAGGTGGTAATTCTATAATTCATATTTATCGCGAAGCAAATCAGATGGCTGATTACCTAGCAAATCTAGCTTGTACATCCATGTCAAAGCATTAAATTTATACTTGCACCCAAATCACATAATGCTTTTTCAAAAATAATACTACCAATAGTATAAGGAATAGTAAAACTCCCTAGATCTTTAATCTTCGATGGTAGCTTGTCTTGAAGTATGGCACTGCATTCCTCATTTAATGCAACTATCTCATGAACTCCAAATCTTCTCTTGTGAGTAAGGATTTCCTTTAAGAACTTTGCATATTTTGGCATTTGCTCCAACATATCTGCAAAAAGAATGTTAATATGTAAACTTCTAAACATGTCAAGAAATTTAGAAAATTGCTTATCTTGTGCTTGAACTTTCAAGATGCTTCTAAACATGTCAATATGTAAACTTCTAAACATGTCAAGATGTGTTTTACAAGCCATATAAATCCCTTCTTTATGCTTGAACTTGAAATATAGATTCTTGTATGGAAACTTTCAATCAATGTTTTCAGAACCGGACCGGTCATCGAACCGGAAAAGTTAATGGTTTACGGTTTAGTGGTTCAACCGTAATTAAACCGTAATCAAACCGTAATTGAACTGGTTAATTGAATAATTAAAAATATTTATTTTATAGGTTAAAATATATTAAAATTCTTATGATTACTAGGTTATTTATTCATTAAAGGTAAATTAGTCTTTTTATATTATTATTTGCTTATGTTAAAATAGTATCAAAACATATTTTCATGAAAGAAGAAAATTAAGTAATTTAGGTTAGAATTATTGAGAAACAATTTAGGAAAATTTTCAATTGGAAGTTTGTAGTTTTTAATTTCTTTAATTTGACAAAAAAAAAATTTTTTTTTACAAAACCGGCCGGTCCAAAGCGATTTGGAAGAAATAGAACGGTTTTGATAATTTTTGGTTTATCCTCCGAGACCGAACCGACCAGTGGTCCGGTTCCCGGTCTGACCCGTCTGACCTGCCTGTCCTGTCCAAACAACCATGCTTTCAACCTTCAATCATTCCTCCAAGTTCTTGAAACTTCTTCCATGCATTTAAAATGCAAGTCTTTGTAAGGAAGCAAGTCTTTGTATCCATCTTCATTATCTTTGTCCTTGGCAAGCTTCCAAGTCGTTTCAATCAAGGTTCCCTAGTCTCCATCATTCCCCCCTGTCTTCAAAATGATTTGTCCTCAAATCTTTAGGTCTTGAATGTAGATTTTATCCTCGTAAGAAAACTTCCAAGTTGTTTCAATCAAAGCTTCTTGTCCTCCATCATTCGCCCCCCCTCTCTTCGAAAGGATTCGTCCTCGGCTCGGATACAATTAGGCTAAGAATGCTTAATTTTCTTCTTCCTTTTGGCAGCATTATAATACCAGCTGAAGTTCGTAGTTCTTGTTAGCAATTCTTACACAGCCTTTTGCATTGTTGGACACTTGGATTGTTTCACTTTCTAGCTTGCTGTGATAAATGATCTAATAGGGCAAGTACTGTTAGCAGATGAAAGGAAAGAAAGTGAGTGGGATGCTTTGGGGTAAGAGATTAGTGGGAGTTATGATTGACATCATTTTAAATCATTTGTGTGTACGATGGTTAGTATTCCTTGCATACTCTACTTCTTCTAATGGATTTATTATAGATGAGAAGGAATACATATAAATCAAAGACAGACCACTACCTTGGAAGAAGAGAATAGTAAGGCCATTTTGTGTAACCACTTCCATGGAGAAAAGCATCTATCAAGTCCTTGATAGCATTGAGCCTTAAGGTAAGTATTGTTTTGATGTTTCAATAAAAAAACATCAAACACATATATAAGATTAACAAAAAGATAATTCTCACATATGTTAGATTCCACATACTCATCAAGATGGACAGTCTTGTAGTCATTTAAAATGTTCAACCAATCTTTATTATTGGCACAAAACAAAGTCCATATCATCATGTCTCTCAACCAAACATGTCAAACAAAGATTAAGTTCAAAACAAACACATTGATATCAATTTCATAATGCGCATCAACTTCATCAAAGAACAATGTATCTTCATGAAATTCCTTTGCATATGATTCCAACAAATATTCTCAAATAATCATAGAGTCCTTTTTCATATGTAGGTCCTAAAACATGCTCTTTAAACAAAATATTCAAGAATCTCACATAATTCATGTCATGATCCTCAAGATTCAATAACTTCAAGTAGGGCTGTAAATGAGCTAAGCCGAGCCCAAATGTGCCAGGCTCGAGCTCAGCTCGTTTAAATTTTTTAAATCTCTGGCTTGGGCTCGGCCTCTCAAAAGTCTAAAAGAATAAGCTCAAGCTTGGCTCAGCTCGGCTTGTAAGACATGAGGGAATCTTAGGATCTGGCTCTAGCTCGTTTAAAAATGTAAAAGAATCAAGTCTAAGCTTGAGAGCTCGCTCGGGCTCAAACTCAAGCTCGGCTCCGTTAGGCTTGTTTAAGCTCATAAAGGAAAAATAATAAAAATAAATTTCACAATAATTATATTTGAATTAAAATTCAATTACAATACCTCCAAATCTGAGTAAAAAAAAATCAAATCCACTATGAATTTATTAAATTATAAATCATATAATACAACAAAATGAAAAACTTAAAAATTAATGTTCAACATATTTGTCCATGCTTTCCTATTCATCCATTAAGTTTCAAAAGGAGGCAAATTTCATTCTCACTTTCTTCCTTGCATACTAAAACAGAATCAAAAATCTTCCTTTGTGCCTTCACAATCAAATTCCCAATGCCATTTTGGCATCTCCTTTCTAATTCAAACATTCTTTCTGTACTCTAGCAGCAAACCAATTAACTCAACATTCAAGTATAACCTGGTCAAATGCAACCAAAAAAAAAACCCTCGGGTTAGAACACTATTTGTGTTCTCAAACATAATACATAACAAAATTAAAATATTACCATTACATTTTTTGATACATATAATGTAACTCCAAAGCCCCAAAATGCATTTCCCTGCTTCACTTAACATTTCAGTTACATCGCTCCCAATCCTATATTTAAATACCACAGCAAAATGTATAGTCAGCCAAGTTCAATCAAACCAAACCTACAACATAAATCAGACAATACCATCTTTTTTACTTCAACAAAAGTTGGAATAAAAAACTAAGATAATGAATATATCATAATAATTAAAACCAATGTACTAATTAGAATTTCAACCAAGAGCATATCATGATAGAAAAATTATCATCTGCTTCGTTTCTTCTTAAAAAAAAAAGAAAAGGAAAAATATTAAATTAAGTGCAACTATGTAAGAGTTATATACAAAAACTAAAAATATATCTCACCTTTCTCTTTTTCTTCACTCCATGGAGATGACGCAACCAATCACCTCCACATAATAATTAGAAAAACAATTGAATTAATATTCACCCATTCAATCGATTAAATACTAAATTAAGAGAAAGCAATCTATCGTATTGATATTCATGATATAGTCAAATCAACTCAAGCTGCAAAATCAAGAAAGACAATACTTACTATATACATATATATTATTAAATTACAAAAGCTAGTTGCAAGACATTCTCAAACACTAACCTTACCTTTGGCAAAAAAATTCAGCAAGTGCAAATTGTAATGGGAAAGTTGGCATGACGCCATGGGAAGTGGGAGAAATTATCAATTTTCTCTGTGCATCTTCTTTCAGAAAAAAAAAATCCTGTTAGTCTTCCAATTCTTACAGATTTGAGAGACAAACAAAGAAAAAGGTTCTATATGGTTTTTCCTTTTTTGGAGTCGTTTTCGATCAATCATATTCCTTCCTGATCAGAATATGTTGAATAGAGATGCTTTTGAAGAAGAGTTTATAGAGACATATAGTCAAACACATATCATTGGCAGAGCTGGTTCAAGTGTTATAGATTAGAAAAGGGAGTAGAACACTCAAATATGTTACTCAAAAGAACTTTTAGTGCTCCAGTATCAATCCCTTAGACACTAATTGAGTCTCCTTGTTTCAATGTAAGATCTAGTCTAAATTTAATTATTTGCTTCTAATTTTGACCAATGCTAATATGAATTATTATCTCATAAAAAGTTAATCTTGATTGGTAACAAAGATTTCAGCAAACTGATGTTCAAAGAAAATCTTTTTTGTGACTTGATTTTTTTTATGACAAAAGAAAAGTCTAATAGCAAGAAAAATGAGATTGTTTGCTTGGAACTTCCCTTGAAAAATTGTTGACCTAGCAGCAACAACTATGGTCTGCGGTGGTAGAGGCAGGAGGTCCAAGGTCGCTAACTCACTATTTGAAGAGATCAGAGAGGCTACTAGAAGAGAAGAGGGTGGCAGCACTCAGTGGTTTCAGCAAGAATAGTGAGAGGGAAGGAGAGAAGAGTGGTGTGGTTCGGTGCAGCAGAACTGTAAGAGGAGAGATGCAGAAATTAGAAAATGAGATTAGGGCATCACTCTTCAGGCAAACATAATATAAAATTATTAATAGTTTATTTTGTAAAAAAAATGATATATCTAAATAAAAAATTATAAAAGAGGGCTAAGTTCGACCTCGTTTTAGATGAACTGAATTCAAACTTTCATCGAGCGAGCCCGAACCTTTCCCAAATAGTTTTGTCTCATTTACACTCCTAACTTCAAGAATTTATCATGCTTAGAACATTCAAGAAGATAAACTTTGAATCTAAGAATCACCAAAAGATATACAATCCATTCATTCATGTCTGTCTTAGAATCATGAAGTTTGAAAACTTCCTTAAAAGTAAAACTCTCAACATGACATGCTTCATCACCAGGTTTCAACAAAGAATGATACTTCAAATGCATAGAATTTCTCCTTATACTCATAATGAAGTACCTTTCAAACAAGATAGACAACGATTTAGAATCATTCATGAATATGCATAACAGACTGTAAAGATACAAATTATCATCAAGAATTGCAACATCAAAGATCCACAATACCCAATCATCCACAACAAATTTGGAAATTCATCTCATATAAGTTCCAATGATGTGCTTCCACAATAAATCCAAATAATTCCATGTAGAAGAATGTTCTATCATGCTCTTGTCATGAAGTTCAATGATCAAAAAGTCATCTATGGAATTTATTGACATTATCAAAGCACTTCCACTTCTCAAAGATTCATCATACCGATAGGTCTACACAAAATTGGTGTATGAACTTCAAGTGCAATTCCACAAGCATTTTCATGTTCACAATGTTCACAAAAAACTCCTTAACAAATTTGAAATCCATGAAAACTGTAACAAGACTTAAAGAATTACAATAATGCTTTCTCTACACAAGGAATCATTATGTTCAAGAAATTCAACAAGAACTTATTACTTATCAAGTTCATAAGCATTTTTACCTTCCTACTTTACCAAAGACAACATTCTTTTATGTTCAAAATTCAAAAATTTGTCACTAAGTGTAGAGATAAGAGTATACCACCTCAACATTCCACTCATCCGCATTTGGTCCTCGTCATCTTTCTCCTTGATTAATTCTTCAAATTCCTGAAATTTAGGCACAAGGACACTAGAAGAAAATTGATTAGTGTTAGAAACGGGTGTAACAATTTCTTTGTTCACGATGAAAACCAAATCATTCTCACTCTTTCTTTCTTTTTCATAATGGCTCCCATTTTCTCCACTCAAATCTTTTCCTTCATCTCCACTCTTTCCTTTCTCAATCACACTCTCATTTTTCTCTTCACTCATATCTATTATCTCAATTTCACTCTTTTTCTTCTCTTTAAAATCTTTTTTCTTTTACGAACACAAACTCATTTTTCCTCTCATTTTCTTTCACTACTTCCTCACTTCGCATCTCTTCTTCATTTTCAATTTTGGGTTCTTTGTTCTTCGATAGAACTCTTCCATCATTTTCTTTATCAACAATTGATCATCTTGGGCTGCTTGTGGTGTTAATGTTCTCGAATTTACTTTTCTTTCATCCTTCTTGAATTTGTACTTGTTATGGCATTCATCATATGTGGCTTCTCTTTCCATTTTCCAAGGCCTCCCTAGCAACAAATGAGTTGCTTGCATGAAAATCACATCACAAAGTACCCCATCCTTATACTTCCCAATAAAATAAGGTATTCTCACTTGCTTATCAACCAAAGCCTCTTCACCCCCATTCATCTTTTGTAGCTTATAAGGGTTTGGATGGCTCTTACTTCACCTCACACTCATGATCAATCATTAAGCTACATACTTTCTTAAACATTTTGCATCTTGTAATAATATGGTTTTTAGTTGATCATTACCTTCTTGAAGGGTCTCATTATCTTCAACTTTCCTCAATTCATAAAGTGTCTATTGAATTTGCACGTGTGTTCCAGAAGGACTAGATTGGTGCTCATCTACCACACTTTCTAAGCTCCCAACCCTTGAGTTCAAATCCCTTCTCCAATTCTTTATGCCTCTTGACAATTGTTCCATTCTTTAAAAAGTGTGGAATTGCTAGCTTGAGATGATGTTCTATACATGTTTCACCTACAAAAATTAACAAACAAGAAAGCAAGGAATATATGTCCTCAGCTTCCTCTAGTGTATAACTCTCAGTCAAGGCTTTTACTCACTCAAATGAATTCACACTTTCTTGCCTTTTACCTCTCTTGAACTTTTTAAGTTTCTTGATAGACTCGAATGAAGGTTTTGCAATCACTCAAAGTATACAAAAGTATCCATAAAACTTATCAATTAGTCAAAGCAACCAAATAATAAGAATCAAAGAGTTTGATTGTAAAAGAAAAAGGTCAATCAACAAAGCTTTTGATTAATTACTTGAAGAAGTCAAAGAATTTTTTTTTTTTTTATGAGAGGTATTCTATCAAACACTTTAAGGCTTTAATTTTGTGACCAAAATTTTCTACAATTTCAATTCACAGAACCAAATCTTATATACTGATGTATTATCAACTTCAAATTTCATCCACAATCTTCCTCAAACACCAATTGATCAAGACATAAAAGTTTTCAATCCAAATCCCCAAAAATTTTAGATTTTTTGAAATCCTTCTTTTGCTGCCTGAATTTTGGGGGTGCTCTTTTTTTTTCATAGTTTTCGTTTACGATGATAGAAGAAGAACAACAATCACTTAACACCTTGAATCAGCCCTTGTTTTGGCCTTAGGCTAGATTCACACAACAATTGATCACTTAAGATAAGGTAGGATAGATTTAAAGAACAAAAACACAAATACATATGCGATCATAATAATTCAAAGAAGAAAAATATGATCTTTTTAGCACAAGAACAAGAAAGCAATTAAAAGATAGTCAAACGTCTTAATGAGAACCTAAACTCTGATACCAAAATGATGTAATTCCTTGGATTGAAGTTTCCCAATTCATTGGCTCAATCCTTAGAACAACTCACAATGAAATAAATTTCCCAAGATTCATCAAAGGTTCAAATTTAGTAGTAGATTGACCAAGATTGTAGAAAACCGTAACCAATCTAAAAGTTTGATAAGACCTTCTACACCCTAAACCAAAGTGAAAGAATGTCTTAGAAGTAGTCTTTCAAGAACCCTAGTTAGTTCATGACTCTCTCAAGAAGATCAATTTGATCTTGCAAGAATTTGCTCTCAAGGAGAAATATGTTTTTAAGTTGTTCAAACCGTAGCAACCTTCTTTCTATATCATTTATTCACCATTTTGCATCTATTTCTTCATGTCTTCTTGATGCTTCCTTCCTGAAATGAAATGTCATGACTTTAAGTCCATCAAGCTGTGTTTTACAAGCCATATAAATCCTTTCTTCATGCTTGAACTTGAAATGTAAATTCTTGTATATAAACTTCCAACCTTCAATCATTCCTCCAAGTTCTTGAAACTTCTTTTTTATATTTAAAAAGCAAGTCTTTGTAAGGAAGCAAGTCTTCATATCCATCTTCATTATCTTTGTCCTCGGCAAGCTTCCAAGTCGTTTCAATCAAGGTTCCTTGATCTCCATCAATAAGTACCTAGGCATGTATGCATGTACAGAGCTTTGTAGAAAAACAATGCTAAGAGCCTTCAACAATATACAAAGTCATTATGAGGACAACAAAAGACTTGAAAATAATATTACGAGGCAAGGTCACCCTTATTCAAACCTCCACTACCACTCAACAATCAGTTTTGAATAGATTGTGGGATGAAGTGGAAAAAATTGGAAACTGTATCATTGGACAATGCACGTGTGCTAATGCGACTCAAAGGTAATGATTCCAATTATATTTCTTTAACAGAAATTGTATTAGAAAGTGTAAAATCTAAATGTAGAGAATTGCCCCATGCCTTGTCTTCAGTGAGATTTCTTTGTTAATACTCATTATGTTGATTTTGGAAAATAAAGTAATCCTTTGGAAAATAAAGTAAACCAGGACTATATTTTTTTTTTGCCTGCAATTAGAAGCAAAGGCTGAAACCTTAGTTTTTTTTTATTTACCCCATACATTATATTTCTTTTCCATCATCTAAATAATATTATATTTTGGACTTCATGATTTAAAGACAAGGTAAGTAAAACAACATATAAGACTGCAATGCACTATGTCCACTCTTAGCTAATGGTGGATTAACAAATATCCAACTTCATTTATTATTGACAAATTTAATATGCAGTTGGAAGAAATATGCCTTCATCCTATATAAATTAAAACAAAAACCTTAACCATTCCAATTGCTTAACTTTATTTGATGGATTGTGTATGTTCGTAAGCATATTCCAATTTCCTTGCACTGATTCAAATTATACAAAAAAATAGGAACATGTCAGAATAGGAATCCCTTGACCCCAATTTATGTTTTTGTACATAGGAGTTTATTTTATGCTTTAAGTTCCTAACTGGCCTTCCTTGATTGGGACACCAACAAAGATTCCAGAAAGATTCCCTAACAATCAGGAAACAATTATGCATCTGTTCAATGCTTAGTACATATGATGACAGTATAACCTACTCAGCTACTTTGAAGGTGGAAATCCTAGCCAGCAACATATAACAAGTGCACTTAAACAAGAGAAATGAAGTGAGTTGTAGTTATCCAAAAACAGAAATATGTAAATTATATTAATTTATATAGTATGACAAAGACAAAGCATAAGATCATTGGTGTTAGCCTTCCTACTACTAGGTTTTAACTTTACAATTAATGAAACTCAAACAGCACAATGTTGAGAACCACAAGAAATTATGTCCTATTATTCTTGAATAGACCCAAAATTAGCATGTTGCAACCAACAATAATAATGGAGTTAAGGAGCTCCGCACTAACTCGAGTTCTACACTTAAGCAAAGAGATCAATGACACGTACATTATTATATAAGGAATATTTTAGTTGATTCACAACGGGTAAAGCTTGATGTGATAATCATTGCATCAATAGTGTATTTGAGTAAACTTCATAGGAAGAGAATCTTTACTATTAGAGAGTTTCCTTAATTGTTTTGATTCCAACATTTAACATTCAATTGTCATGTACATATTCATAAACATATGCATTAATAGAGTGATAACTTAAACAAGGCAATTTCTATTTGTCATGGAGATTAGTGCCACTCTTCACCATGTTCATTATATTCTCAAATTGACATCATTAGGTAGACAGCAACGAATTTCAAGTGAAATCTAACACTGCAGCTACTATATGGTTGTGAATTTTGGCATGAATCTGGCATGGATACAATGGATGCATAAGTCCTTGGCGGGGGGTAAGCGTTGAGTCTCTTTCTATAGGTATCTTCATTTATTACAAGCAGTAGAAAGAAATAGCCTACAGTTGTTTCTCTTGATTATCTTCACAAGCATTTAGGATGTTGGCATGGTTGGTTGCAAACCATTTACTTGTAATAATATTGTAACATTATTTTAAATTCTTCATCAATAATGCAATAAATAAGGATACGTGACTCCCTAAATTATGGTTTATAATTGAACTTACTTGGATACAAGGGAAAGGATAACTTTTATATTAGACTTCCTGAAATCACCAGTGGCAGAATGCAACTGTTTGAAAGTGAAAATGTGAAGCGCTTTTTCTTTGGCACTTTGATTAATTGCAAAATTGCTTGCTTGCTCCCTACTATTAGCCCCTTTGAAAGAAATCAAACAGAAAAAAAATTAAGGAAAAGGGAAAACATCATATAGGAAGAAAATCAAGATTAAAACTTAATTAACCATTTAGGTTTTGCAAACTCATACTGCTACCATCTTGAATTATATTAAAACTGATAGAATTTTTTTCTTTTTTTTTTTATTTTTTAAGATTGTGGGTATGATGAAGGAAAAATAGAAATGCTTGAGAAAATTTCATAGTATTCTTTGGTGCAAAATTCTTGTTGTTGATACATCTTGAATTAGCATATTTGTTTATGACCCACCGGAAGACTTGTTTGATGATCAACAGTTGCATATGCAGAGTGATGAAGAGTGATGACTAGAAAAATTACTGCAAATGTAGAGTGATGACTAGAAAAATTGATGAATGCACTTTGGAACTTTTCAAAATCCTATTTGAACTAGCCCAATGATCCAATGAGAGTGAATTACAAAAGAGTGAGTTTGGGGAAAGTTCATTACTTGGTGGGCGATTTTCGGGAAAATTTTCAATTAAAGAGCTCTCTGCTCCAAGATGAGGCAGACATGTGATGCTATGTATATTGTTTTCTCATAGTTAGGATATTGTAATGTATTATATTAATGGTGTTTATACCATTGTAATGTATTGTATTAATGATGTTGACGTTGATAATGATATTTATGAAGTGCTTTTCTTACCATCGTGGAATGTTATTGTTATTTTTTTGGAAAGGTATAGGGAGTTTCATAAGTGAACTTACATTACTAAACATTTCAATTTCAAGTTCATGATTCATGAGCTTAATCCTAATAAACTACGGAGCACACTGATGTTTTTAAGTCATAAAATGCATAATACAACGAGCACATCTCATGTCGAGGATAATATTTCGAATTTCACTTCTAAAAATGTGATCGGGGAAAAAGTCAGCGAGGTTCGGCTGACTTGTCTTAAGAGTGGCTGGCCAAGTCAGGCTAAAAACTTAAAGATGGTCGGCCAGCTCAGGCTGACCAACCTTAAAGGTGGTCGGCCATAAACGCTAGCCGACCACTCTTAAGGCTGGTCAGCCAGAGCTGGCCGACCTCTCTTAAGAGTGGTCAGCTCTAATTTGATGACTTGTGTGTCGAATAGAAAAGCGAAAAAAAGCAAGAAACAACAAAAAATCAAGTTTTAATCTTATTCATTTATCTTCTTTTGAATATAATGATGCATAATCATCTGCCATTTGAGATTTGGTAAGTATTTTGAAATTAAACTTGCCTTGGAATGATTTTGGAGGTGCAAAGGGATGAAAATGGTGGAAGTTTATGTTTGAATTTTATTAGATGTTGGTGTACTTAACAAATATTTCAAGCCATTTTTTTCATTTTTTTATATAAGAGGCTATTATTGTCTTTTCCATATGATTCATTTTTTACATGAAAAATTAAGGGGTGTATTTAACAAAATTGGGGGTGCAAATATCTGCACCTATTAGGAAATTAGGGTGCAGCGAGTAAGTAAAAAAAGGGAGAAAAGTTTAAAATTTTTGGAAAAGATTAAGTTGGCAGTGGATTTTATTTTCAACTGGCGACCTTTATTTATTTATTTAGATTTATTACTTTGTGATAAATAATACTAGCTATATTATTATTTTAAAAATTTTAAAATATCTTAATTTAAAATTTTCGATTTTTTAATAGTTATATTAGATGTATTTCCCTCAAAACTGTTTGTTTGTTGAATTGTTCTATATATATATATATATATCTGTATATACATATAAATGATATGGGTGAACTCTTATGTTATAACAGTCACTTAACAGTGATGATAACTTATAGGTATCATAATTTTTAGTGTTATAAGATTGTCATCTCTTATTAGTATGTCTTCTTCCCAATGTTTCATTTCCACATTAAAAAAACAGAAAATTAATATATAATTTGTATAATAGTGAAGAATTGGTACTTTAGGAGAAAAGTTTTTCCATCTCAATGATGATGCTTGGTAGGCCATGATTTCACCAATGCAATATTATCTTAGTTAATTTTTTTGATATGGGATCACATAAAGAGAGACATATAACAATTAATTGTACATGTATCAGAGATTAATATTGACATATGGGATCACATAAAGAGAGACATATAACAATTAATTGTACATGTATCAGAGATTAATATTGGCATTGGTTAAAATTCTTAATTTGTATTTTAAAACTAAAGGTTGTTTTGAGTTGGTTCAAGAATTTAAGTTTAAATAAAAAGCCTTTATAATATTTTAAGTAAACAAATATACTTTACAAAAGGCCAAAGATAAGAATTATTCCTTTACATTTTTATTGTCTATTGACATATTATACTTTTTTTTTTTAAATGAACAATAAGTTGTACATTAATTATGATCATTAAAAATATTTAAGTACTTTATCTTCTTTTTTTTTTTTTGTAAAAGACAAGTTCATTACTAATTATCAGTACCCAAGATAGAATTAGCATAATACACATTGCTAACCATGAATCTTTTATTACATATTTTGTGTTATAGTCATACCAATAAAAATCTTACAATCTTTAAACTATTGTTTTAGATATATTTTATTATTATATATTATTTTTCACTTCCTTTATCTTAGTTTTGACAAATAACTATCGTGACATGTAAATAGTGACAGACAGAATACTATTTTCTGGATATGGCTTGGGAAAGCAGAATGGGGAAAATAAAAGCAAAAAAAAAAAAAAACAAAGGGAATGAAAAGTGGGAATGGAAAAAGAAAAAATAGGAAAAGTAGGGATTTGGAAAAAAGTGAGGAGAGTGAAGAAAAGAAAAATAGGAAAAGTAAGGAATTGGGGAAAGGAGAGAAGTACTAAAAATTTTGAATGGATTTTGTGGACACAAATCTCCAAAGTGGCGGTCACTTTTTATTAAATAGCCCACTTGTTCATCTGATTAAGAAAATATAAAAGAAAAATTAATTTAAAAAATTTGAAAATGATGTTAGGTTGAACTAGCAATTTAGGAAATAATTTTATAATAATTTTTTATTTAATTTAGGAAGTAAGACATTCATTTTCGAATGGCTTAAAATAGAAAATAAGACATTCAATTCCGTACAAAGAGAGTAATTTATTATTATTTTAGAAATTTGAAAAATCTCTCAATTTAAAATTCTTAGATTTTGTTTTTCTTTCAAATCGCTAAAATAATACTCTTTGATCTATTGAAAAATACATACTCCTTGTAATTAATATAGTTAATTATGAGAAAGTCAATATTAAAAAATGTGAAACTTTAAATTGAAAATATTTTTATTTTAAACAAGTTAACACTTATTTTCAGATATTTCAAAATAGAATAAATAACATTCGATGTCAATAAATGGATTACTATAAAAAAGTGTATGTGTCAAAGCTTATATATTACTTATATACTTGTATAAAATCTGTCTATCTATATGTATGTATATAATACATACATAAATTAAAACATCATCTGTATCTAATATGGGTTATATAAGGAAAAAAAGAATCTTAGAATTACGACGATTAAAATATTAGGTTTTTAAAATATTTTTTAAAATATATTTAATTTTAAAAATCAATCAAAATCATGGTTTTGAAAAATTGAGAGAAAAATAATATTATGTGATTTAAAATATTTTATTAGATAAAAAGGAATATTATATATATTATGGACTAAAAGTGGAAAAAAAAACAAAATTGGAAGTAGAGGGAAACAAAATAAGTTTTTTCAAAATTATTTAGTTAAAAAAAAATCAAAAAGGTAGTTTTGAAAAATTGTGAAAGGGTGGATTCAAACCCTCGCCCACATATTTTTTCCAAGGTGTTCAACTATTTTGCCAATTTATACTTTTGATAAAGTGATTGTATGAAATATATATATATATATATATATATGGCAGAATATTGTACACATAAATATTACTTATTTAGAAAGTGAAGAAATTACACAATAAAAAAGGAGGAAAACTGAAAAGTTAAACATAATGGATGTATTAATATAACATAAAAATAACTAAATATATGAAAGTATAAATTTTACATAAATTTTTAAAATTTGTCAATTATTAACATTGGTGAAATTGTATTTTAAGATGATTAAAATTTTCATTGTCATTTTAAACCCAAATGTTGTTATAAGTTAGTTCAAGAGTTTAAATTTAAATAAAAATTAAAAATATTTAAATCTTACTCTTGACATTAGTTCATTTGATTTAGATAGTAAAACTTTAGATATTTTAAAAGCCTTTCTAATATTATAATTAAACATATATATACATATATATATATAGGGAAATGCTACTATGGGTTCCTGTTAAATCTTTAAAGGTCAAAGTTAAAAATTATTTTTTTGAAGAAATATTCTGTAAACTAAATCTTATTGGTACTTTATTAATTTTTATTATTTTTTATAAAAAAAAGTTAACCATTAAAGATTTAACTGGAGCTCAAGCCCATAAAAACATTTCTGTATATATATAATATATATTATATACACATGCATATACGACTAAGGCAGGTAGAAAAGTTATAATTTTATAATATTGATAATTATAAAGGAAAAAGGTGTATTAATATAGTACAAAAATAAAGTAAATATATGAAAATATAAATTTGACATAAATGTTTTAAATTTGTCAATTCTTATTAATGATAATGAAAAAGTAATTGAAGAGGTTGACATTGACATTGATTAAATTCTTAATTTGCATTTTAAACACAAATGCTGTTTTGAATTGGTTTAAGAGTTTAAGTTCAAATAAAAAGGAAAATATTTAAATTAATCTTAATCAGTTTTAAATAGTTTTATTCTTTTTTGAAAAAAGTATTTGATTAAAATAATAAAAATAAATTAAAAAAATCGTGAGAGCTAGGGTTCAAACCCTTGTGACTTGGAGGAAGGTTCGAAGGCCTAAATTGCTACGCCAGCTTCCAATTTCATTAATTTATTTTTATTCTCATAAATATATAGTCACATTTTCTAAAACTTTATATATTATATCTTATTTATTTTAAAATAAATATAAAAAATAAAAACTTGGCTGAACTCGGTCTCTGAGCTTAACTCCTCTACCAATCTAAAAATATTATATTATATATAAAAAGACAATACTATACATATATATATACATATATCTATATATATATATATGAAAAACGAATACTTCACGTGGAGGGAAAGTGAAGAAATTACAAAATAGAAATGGAGGAAAAATGAAAAGCTAAACAAGAAGCACGGAGGGAAGACGATTAAAATATTAGATGAAGAATGCAACTTTTATTGTAAAATAATGATATATGAATGCTTAGCCAGACGATTAAAAGAAAAAAAATTTAAACCTATGATCACTTCTTAAATATAAACAAGACTGTTTTATCACTTAACCAAAAATTACTTGTTAAATAAGAGAAAAGGAATATTATATTAGTTATAAGAGAATATTATTTTTATATATTATGGAGGGAAAGTGAAAAAATAAAATTGGAAATGGAGTGAAAGTGATTTAAAATATATATTTTCTCTTTTTTTATAAAAGCATTTAAATAAAAAAATCAAATAAAAAACCATAATTTTGAAAAATTGAGAGAAAAAGAATATTATGTGAATTAATATATTATATTAGATATAAAAGAATATTGTATTATGTATATTATGGAGGGAAAGTGAAAAATCAAAATTAGAAGTGGAGGGAAAGTTAAAAATTGTTGTGAAAAATCATGATTTTGAAAATTGGTAGGAGTTGGGGGTTTGAACCCCCAACTAGAGCTGCAAACGAGTCGAGCCGAGCCCGAATCTATTAGGATCGAGCTCGGCTCGTTTATAATTTTTTAGGCTCTTATTCGGCTCAAGCTCTCAAGAGTTTGAATATGAAAGCTTGAACTTGACTCGGGTTTGAGTTCGGGCTTATCTAAAAAAGTCAAGTCCAAATTCGAGTTCAGTCTCGTTTAAGCTCGACTCAGATCAAGCTCGTTTAATCTTGACTCGTTTAAGTTTTAAAAAATTATTAAAATTAAATTTTACATTAATAATATTTAAAACCAAATTTAGTTATACAACACATTCAAAACTAAATCTATCTACTTAATATATAATTGAAGTCTGAATTTTAAAAAAAAATTTAATATTAGAGTTACTTAAATTACAACCCTGTCATGACAAAATAATCAAATTTGTATCACGAGTTTTCTTCTAAATTGATGAAATAAAATTCTTATAATTCTTTTGGCACGAGTCTTATGATTCAATTGAGTTTTTGAAATAATAAAATTTCAATCTATTCACAACAAAACTAAACAATTCGACCAATCAAGAAAAAAATATACATGTAATAATCACCTAAATAAAACATGAATTATTCAATATATTGGTTGTAAATTATGAAATTCAAGATGAAATTCTAAATTAATTTATTAGTCTTAATATAAAGTAAGTATATAAAAAAAACCTAATAATTAAATTCCCACAGTATATATTATGATCAATTAGGAAATTTTAGTTCATAACTTAAAAGCAACTTTTTAAATTTCTTAAAACAAATAACTAAAAAATCCTACTAGGGTCGCCGTATATGGTGGAAAGGTTGCCATAAAAGCCTTATACGACGGTTTTTGAACCGTCACGAATACTGGCGTGGCAAAAAAATTTCGACGAAGAAATGACTGTAGTATATAGTATATACGACGACATAAACTACGGTCTAAATTTGACATCGCAAAAAAATCTTTTATATGACAATCATATACTTAACTTATATACAATGGCTCAGAGATTATCGTATATACTCAAATTATATACGACTGCTCCTAAGCCGCCGTGATTGATGTATTTATATTTTTTTATTGAAAATAAATTTAAAATGTTAATAGGGCCATTCTATATTATAAAGACTTATATACGACGGCTTAAGGGCAGCCGTAATAGATGTTTATACAATTTTTTTTTCAAAATAGAATAAGAATTTATTCAAAATAGTTCTAGTTGAAAAAAAAATTAAAAGATTACAATAGTATATATACATCACTTTCATCTCCAACAAAAATGTAAAATTTTTAAACTATCAAATTAATATCACCAAATTAACAAAAAAAAAATAAATTACAAATTAACATTGAATGAACCCAAAATTACCATAACAAAATATAAATATTCCTAAATAATGAAAATACAAATGCATATGCACATAAAACCCAAAAAGAGACTTTCATGAATTTAAAACATGCCATAGAAACATAAGTAGACAACCAAGTGTATATAAAAAGCTCGACATTTCTTATATATGCAGCAAGTAGTTTTGGTCTTTATGCGAGGCAAACCCATTGGTAACTTACTTCGGCATCTCCTGCTCCAGAAACCACAAGCTCATCTGAAGTTTCAGGAACAAACTTTGTGCATCATATATTAGTTGAATGCTCTCAATTGAATGCAAAAGCTATAGCTGTGAATACCTCCAGATATTAATCTGCCACAGATGAAAAACACTATTCCATTTCAATAAAGAAAAAAAATCATTACATCAATTGAATCTCACAAAAAGATACTATTACAAATAAAGATGACTAAAACCATATGATCCTTAACTAAATTGAGAGTGAGGAGGGGAAAGGGAGAGAGAAAGGATAAATGTGGAGTCATGAAACAAATTGTAGAACAAAAACACACACACGGTGAATGCCCAACCCCTTAAAGAGCAAACCTTTTTTTATTTATTTTAAGTGCAAAACAAATCATTTATAGCAAGCAAGAACATTAATTAACTGAACTCTCAAAATTATAAAACATTGTTAGATCTGACTTGAAAGAAGTATTGGATTACACCACCGTATCCTGCTGAGTTGAAGAGTTGTTAACATAGTACAATAGACTAGAGTGCAAGACCAATTGGAATAATTTGGCATCTTAGATCATCTGAGCCAATCACCTCTCCTAATTTATAAATTTTCAAGATATCTGACTGATACCTTTATCAGTTAGAAGAAAAATCAGAAAGCATTTAATAACTACAAATTTCTTGCAAATGTTCTACTATTCATCACTTAAAGAACTAGATGTTCAGGCTATAGGAAAAAAAAAATCAAAAGGAGAAGTTTGTGAGAACTAAGAACACAGCAATTGATCGGAATTACAAACCAAAACAGGGCACATAACTACCAATTACCAAATTGACATGGCATCTACAACAATTTCTGGATTTCTCAACCAGCCTACCATAAGAATCAGTATAGTTATGTACCATTGCTCCAAGTTGCAAATCAATCCCCAGATATAAATAATTCAAACCGAATTTTCTTGGTATTATCAATAGCCAGTATATATATATATATATATATATAGAGTGCTAGTGCACTATGCCTATGCGTACTCATATGGTCAACAAAAATTTAATCCATGTAAAAACATACTGTTGCATTCTATATTCAAGTTTCAAGAACATACCATATCATAACGGCGGATGAAAGAGATAACCTGACAAAAGAAGCAAGGGCTTTGGATTTTAAGGCCAGCTAATTAAGAAAACCCAGTCCATGTCTCAGGGAAACACACAGAGATAACATATATAAATTGAGCCAATACCATAAGCCACCAAGAGATATTGCCAACTATAGCAGCACCTAGCAAGCCATGCCCAAATCTTGTCACCAGAATCCTATTCAACAAGATATGTAATCCCAAAATTAATACATAAATTATAGCCATGACCCATAATTATAACTAATAATGGAAGAAAATTCTCCAATAGATTCGGCTATCAAATAATGCCCGACCATACATAAATTATAACTAATAATGGTAGAAGTTTGATTATAAATAAAATTTAGTTATAGTTCAATTGAACTTAAAATTAATTTGTGTATACCTCATCAAACACAGGCTCTTAGACAGGAAATATTCAAGAAAACAACCAAAATATTTCCAAAACTTCTTGAGTGAGAACTGAGAATCATCAAATGTGGAGAAATTTTAAGAAAAAAATTGTCAAACTATTCATTTTTAACTTACCAATATTAATATTTTTAATATAAAATATCTAATTCATTCAAAATAAGAATAGAGAATAGAAGGTTCACAAAGTATAACAAAAGAGGCATACCTTCTTTGCAGTCGCTGCAGCGTCTGATACTGGGTTAAGTATAGCTTGCGATCGGACCGTAGTTTCTTGTGTACCATGGCCTTTGGAATTGGATTAGAGCCGAACCCATTTCCTGTTACCCCGGAATATTGGCACCAAATGATACCTTGACTTCCTCTCTGACACTGGCCAAAATGAACTACAAATGATTTGCTGCCATAACCCATATTGCATATTTCCCTACAAGCTCTTAAATTTCTGGATTTTGACACAGAAGTTTCAGCAAGGAGAGAAGAAGATACAAAAGGGCATCAACAACAAGGCTGTGCCAAGACTAATTAAACAAGATCCATTTTCAAATAGATTTCAAGCATCTCAAATTGCTCTGCTCCCACCGCCTGACCACAGAGTGTTTGAAGTCCACTACCCATTCCATACAAAATTAATTTACATGCCAAGAAATTAAAAAGAAAAAATTACCAATCATAGAGCGATAAGTTTTCTTCTTCTTCTTTTCTAATAAATTGCAAAACGGCAAAAATTTTTGGGTTGTCTTGTGTACCATTACTTCGTACACAAAGTTTAGGAGGACATTCCCCGAGATGACCAACAAAGACCGTAAATTGGGCAACGGTACAAATCATGGCTGGGGCAGCTATCTCCCATATCTCTGCAGCAAACATTGAGAATCTCATAAATGGCGTTACCAAGGGCTACCGCTACAATATGAGATTTGTCTATACTGATTTTAACATCAATGCTTCCATTGCAAACAGCAATCGGGCTTTTTTTTTTCCCCTGCAGTAGAGCTGAACAGGTGTGAAAATGTGGCGAAAACACCAAAATGGAGGGGCAAACGGCAACGAAATTGGGTGGGTAAGGGTGGAAACAAAAGCTTAGGATGTTGGCAATATGGGTCAGGTGAGAATGGGTTGTATTTGCAGGTATTGGAGGCGGAATTGACTGCGGAAGGAGGCGGTGCTGGGCTGGGCGGTAGAATGCGGTTAAGCGTCAAAATGGAGGGTAAATGGCAATGAAATTGAGTGGGTAAGGGTGGAAACGAAAGCTTAGGATGTTGAGAGTAGGGGTAATACGAAAAAGAGTCCAGATCGCAGCTGACGGATCAGGAATTTGAGGTAGAAGAAAGTGGCGCAGCAGGGACCAAAAGTGGAAAAAACTTGAAACATGCAAGAAAATGATTGGGTTATGTTGGGGAAGGTGGGAAATGCCTAGATCTGTGAAAAACAAAGAGTGGGTAGCAAGAAAATGGTGAAAATTGGGAAAAAAACAGTGGCAGCGGTTGGGCAGCAAAAGGGTTTTCAAGCTGAAAAAATGGAGCAACAGAGTTGGGAAGGAGCGGTATTGGGCAGAAGTTCCTGGATGGTATCTATGTCAGCGAGAAGTTAAGAATAACTGAGAAATTTTGTCTTTGAAAAAAAAAAAGGGATTAGTGTAGGCACTCAAATAAGCTAAAAAATTTTGAGTATTTGCTAGCATGTGTTTATGAACTTGAAATTTTTATATTCCCTCCTAATAATTTCACTTTCCCTCTTTTGCTTTTTCTGGAACAAAAATTAAAAAATATGGATAAAGTTACACTAGTTTAAATGGATAATAAGATTAATTACTTGAACATTGCATAAGTTTTTGAAAAATAATAAATATATTGATATTTCATAATTTAATCTATAATATCACTTATAAAAATTAATTTGAAAATTTTTGCAATTTAATAACAAAATAAGAAAAATACATGTATTATAAATGTTAATTGATATAGTTAATTATGTGAATGTCAATATACAGAGACTATTATAATATTTAATTCTCGATAAAAAGGACTATTATAAAAGAATTATATGTGTACATACACTCATACTAATTATATACTTATATAAAATCTATCTATCTACTTATATATAATACAAGGACAAAAATAAGACATCATATGTATCTAATATGTGTTCGATGTACTTAATAAGCAAACTCCACATATAAATAATTAGGATGTACTTAATAAGCAAACTCCACATATAAATAATTAGGATGTACTTACAGAAACTCCACGTAAAAATAATTAGGATGTACTTAATATATTAGGTGTATTTAAAACTCAGCTCGGATGTACTTATAGAAATAACTCAAAACTATAAATAACTAAATATATAGTTTCACATATAATGAAATTAGGTTAAGAGTACAATTTTTATTGTAAAATAGAGACATAAATGTCAAACCAAAATAATAAGCAAATAAATGCTTGGCAATATGGTTAAGTACCATCATCATAAAAAAGTGACTCAATTTTATTATTAAAAAATGTGAAACTTTAAATTGAAAATATTTTTATTTTAAACAAGTTAACACTCAATTTCAGATATTTCAAAATAGAATAAATAACATTCAATTATCGATAATATGACTATTTAAAAAACGTGTATGTGTACAAACTTATATATATTACTAAATATATGAATATCAAAAGAAACTAAGTGTTCAAAATTTGTCAATTATTAACGATGGTGAAATTTTATTTAAAGAGATTAACATTAATATTGATTAAATTCTTAATTTGTATTTTAATCCCAAAGGTTGTAGAAAGGAAAAGATTCAAATTAATTTTAAACTGTTTTAAATAGTTTTTTTTATTTTTTGAAAAAAATATTTAATTAAAATAAAATTTAAAAAAAACTATGGGGGCTAGGATTCAAACACTTGCAAAGAGAAATAGGGTTTCGATGCTTAACCGCTGGCCCAACTTACAATGTCATCAATTGAAAGTGAAAAAAACTGAAGGAAAGTGATTTAAAATATTATATTATATGTATTATGGAGGGAAAGTGAAAAAAACAAAATTGGAAGTGGAGAGAAAGTCATTTAAAATAATTTATATTTTCTTTTTTGTTAAGCATTTAATTAAAAAACAAATAAAGAAAATAAATTTTACTCATGTTGGGGTTTGAACTTTTGTCAAATAAGGAAGGTATCCAATGCTTCAGCCGTTGTGGCAACCTAAATTTTGTTAAGATATCCTTATTTTTATCCTATATATATTTATAAAAGCCGAATATTTAAAATTTTTAGATTTTTTTTTTAATATAGTTAATTGAAAAATATATATTCTTGTAAAAATAAAAATCTAATTGAACTCGATCTCTGATCTTTACCCTTCTATTAATATGGGAAGTGAATTGAAAATGATTTTAAATAATTTTTTTCTTTTTTAAAAATTATTTAATAAAAAATCAAACTTAAAAACCATGGTTTTGAAAAATTGAGAGAAAAAAATATTACATGATTTAAAATATTATATTAGACATAAGAGAATATAATATTTATATATATTATGGAGGGAAAGTAAAAAAATCAAATTGGAAGTGGAAGTGGGGGAAAAGTGATTTGAAATAGTTTTTTTAAAAAATTATTAATAAAAAATCAAAAAAAAAAAATCTTAATTTTGAAAAATTAAGAGAAAAAGAATATTATGTTATTTAAAATATTATATATTATAAATATTAGGGAGGGAAAGTGAAAAATGATTTTGAAAATTAGTAAGGGTAGGGATTTGAACCCCCTAAACTATACATTGAATCAAAGAATACTAAACCATTGCACCAACTTGTTTCTCTTTCATTTTGTTTTTATTCATAAATATATTTACATAAAAATCCCACATATACTATGGCCCCAAAGCTGTCGTATAAACAACACACATATACAACGGTCTTTGAGCCGTTGTATATAAGCCAAAATATTTCAAAGAACGTTATTTTGCTACGGATAGTTGTATATACCTTTATTTATATATGATGGTTCAGAGATCGTCGTATAAAATACATTTTTCCTTACGAACCGTTGCATATACTTACAATATACGACGGCTCGCAGAATAAAGTCAAGAGTATATATGGTGGTCCTAGGGCTGCCGTATATACTATTAAATACTACGGCATGTAGTATAAAATGACCATTTGCGACGGCCTTATGGTCGCCGTAAAAAATATATGGCCCAGTTTCTTGTAGTGTTATAGGATAAAACAAATTACATACATTATATATAGATTGTAATATAAAAATCTTTATATATATATTTTTGAAAACATAATATGAATATATAAATAACAAATAATATAATAAACCAACTATATCATATTTATAATATATATAAATAAATTATTATATACATATATCAAAAGCTCTTTTACGCTCTCAAGCCTAAATAAAAGAATACATATGGGTTCGGCTCTACTCGAGCTCTTCTAAGGAGAGCTGAATTTGGGCTTTCACCGAGCTCAACTCGAACCCTTCGCGAATAGTCTAGTCTCATTTACACCGCTACCCCCAACCAGTACTTTGATAGTATTATGGACTAGAATAATGAGATTGATTTATAAGATTGATGATGTATTTATGAGATTGATTTTATTATATCTAATGTTTCCATGAATAATACTATCTGCCTTTTGGTCATTAAGTGTG
>JAWZTD010006554.1:0-77111 GCA_035221335.1 Echites panduratus | reverse complement strand
TGAACTAACCACACAATCTTTGATGAAATCTTGGGTAAGTTGTTAATTGATGTGTTTATGTTAATGAAGAATGAATCCTTTGCATGAATCACATCAGGTTCTATACCCAAAAAATTGTAAACGAATGCTGCGATAAGTTCACTTCGGATTTCAGAAAGTAAAAGAATTATCATGACCATATTACATCTTTCCTTTGCTAGTACATTTTTAGCTTTTCCAGTGCCACTGGAAAGGAAAAATAAATTACAGAAATTTGTTTAGAACAGAATGTAGCATACAAAATTACGACTATAGATGCCAAAAAAATCACTCATATTTTGCAAGTACTGTAGATGGCTCCTACTGACTATTTAAATGCACCATTTATAACCTCTAGTCATCTGTTAATGATCAATATGAACTTGTAAAAGTTACTTGGTGTAATTAATTATATAAGCATATTATACATTTGCATACATAAAAAAAAGAATTAGGAGTTTGATTCACAATGCTGTAAGTAACAGTGGGCTACAGTATGAAATTTTAAACTTCATCTCAGGTGCCTTCAATGCACCAAACAACTAGTTCTTTTCCAACAGGATGGGAAAGTAATTCCTTCAAGTTAAAAAAGAATCAATCTTACTGTTTTAAGAACTCTATCTTGAACCCTAATTTGTGATTCCACCTAAATGATGCCAAACAATATCAAAGTTCCAACAGAATAGTCCAAAATCAGTAGATACAAAAACAGAATCCAAATGACTAAGCATCAAACAAATTAATCACAAACATATTGGATACCTCCAAATATATGCTCAGAACAGAATCCTGTAAGTAACAAAATGACAAGTGCATAATTTCATAAATCCACATTTACTTTTGACTTCTTTCAGCCTAAGGCTCCAACCCCAAAAGTAAAATGCAAGTAATATATGATAAAAACATAATCCTATCATTAACAAAATCCATAACCATATACACAGACATCCACTTATACATCCACTTCCTCCAAGCCTAAGGCTCCAACCTCCCAAGTAAAATGCAAACAATATATGATGAAAACAGAATCCTATCATTAACAAAATCCATAACCATATACACAGACATCCACTTAAAAGTGATACCCTCCTGCAGTGGGGAAAAAGAAAATAGCCATCTCAATCTGCCTTAATTAGTAATCAAAGTGGCTTGAAAATAGTAAATAATTATACTGACTAAAAAGACTCACAGGTTACCACTACAGTTGGACGAATACATCAATAAATGTACCATTTTAATTTATAGAAATAATCTACAAACATTATCTACAGAGGCAAAAAGATGAAAATCTTATAGTTTTTCAATACACAAATGCCCAAGTGACCTTAACAAGCAGGCATATCTTTAAGGTCACTTAACATAGGAAAATGTCATCTTCATAGTGCCTCATGGTACTACTTTCAGCATTTATATCGATATTAAAGCAACAAGATGGAAAGTGAACAGCTATCAGGAAGAAAGATTAAGAGAAGGTATCTGCCAGCTAATTTTAGCACTATGACTATTTTGCAAATTACGACTGAAGAAGTCAATGCACCAGTTGTTTACTATTACAAGTGATATTCACAAACCAATATGTTTTTTACTAACGAGATTTAAGAAGAAAAAGCTTCCTCACTAACAGAATTTGCATTAACAATTTTCCGCACTCATAATTTCAGATACCCATCGAAGCAAGATGAGGGAAGAAACTGGAGGACTTACTTCTTAACGGAAATAGCTCTCCAAAATTTATCTGTTGAATGCAGGAGTGAAGCTTCTTGGGAGCTTCCTTGTTGTTCTCTCTCTGTGTCTCGGTTTCTCTACAGCTATACTAACAGCAACCAATTTTTTTCGGAGAGACAGCGATATGTGGAAGGACCTATTGAATTCCGCCAAAAATTAGCATTCAAATCATCACTGAAGTTGGAGTGGAGGTCGACGGCTTTGTAAATTTTGCTCTGCCTAATATTTACACCTACTCTATCTATCTTCTTCCGCAACTGAATTGCAGTTTTCTGGGTTTGGTGTAAAGACTTGCGAAGTGGAAGGGCAAAGGGAGAGGGATGGTGCTTACTTTAATCTAGGTTGGGGTTTTGTTAAGTGAATGAAAATTTGCTAGGGAATGTTTTCCACCCACAAATCTGAGATACAATTTAGGAGTTTTAGCTACAGTATGAATTCATGCAAGGCTTTCTTCAAATGTGAGTGAATTGGGTATTTGATAATAAAGGTAAGCCACTTGCAGATTTCACTCGAGATTTGACTTGCTTTCGGAATCTATGAAGAAGAAAGCATCTAGTCATATTGCATTGTTCAATCCCTTTTGTACTTTCTTCTATTTTTATAATAAAAGTGAACAGCTCTTTCCAATTATACCAAAGTCAACACACTTCACGTTGCAAGTTTTCTTCTCGGTATTATGTATAAGGAAAGTGGGCAAATTTTTAGGACATAAATATTAAAACTTATCATTACTTTCATGACAACTGGAAGAAAAAATGATCAATCTTACATTCATCTATTATCGATATAATAAAATTGGCAAAATGTAAAAGTGCCCAGTTTTATGAACAAGGTCATAGCTATGTTAAAGTGGATGCGAAATCTCAGATAATAAAACAATCAAACTTTCATTTAGACTTGGTGGAAATATACAATATGTTAGCTTCAAGCCTTCAATAAATATAGCATTAAGATATTAAACCTTGATATTTTGGCCACCCTCATGATTTCAAAGGTGCTTAGCAATAATTTGTAACAAATATGGCTTGGGAGGTAATATGAGTTCCTATTTCTCTTATTTCTTAATCCAACCTTTCAATCTACAAATAAAGTCCCCTCACATGGCAAATGTTAAGTTCTCTCTAATAGGTCATCCAAATAGAATTATTTAAAAAGCCCATTTTAATCTAAATGACAAAATTAAATTTACAAAGTATCCTTTGTAATAATTTATAGCCTTTTTCTTTTTAACTACTCAGGAACAATTTTTCCAAAATGCTTAGTAAATTTTTTGAATAAAGAATGTGATTAAACATTATATAATGTATATGATTGAACATTATATAATGTATATGACATGTTATCCCAATACTTCCTTCAACTTTGAACCTCCATATTTTCTTTTGAATTCGAAAAGGTTTGTTTTTATTTATAAGTAGAATTTACGTAAATCGTTTGAGTTGTTTATTTTAATTCTAAAAACAACATGTACCAATTTGTTTCTATTTGCAAGTAGAAATTTTAATTTACGAACAACATGGAAAGATCTCAATGAAAATTCATTCAAACTTTCATATATATTTAGTTGATATGTACAATATGTTAGCTTTAGTAAATATCACAATCATATTATCTCAACTTCACGTTACCATATTACTTACATAAACCAAATAGATTCATTTATTCTACTTATGATATTGATGTTTTAATTAATACAAATGAAATTTTAAAATGAAATGACATAAGTCTAAAAATATCATATTATGAAATATCTCTACTAAAAGGAAATGAAAGAAATAAAAGCCTAACATTATGAAACATTCTATAACTTCTGTTCAATAAAAAAAATATCAAGACCATGCCACATTAAATTAGAACCGCTATACTTGATTGTTCAGAACAGAATGCTTGCAACCAAATTTGCTTGATAAAAAAGCTTGCTTTTTTGCAACACTGAAGTGGATGGTGTTCGGTCTTGCAAGGATGGAGCAAAACAAATCACTAACTCCTACTTGAAGATAGCCTGTAGGGGCTGCGTTGTAGGATAGTGACTCCCCTATTCCAAGTGGCTTTGCATGAATCGAAAAAACGATGCCAGAACATTTCTTCAATCCGGTGAAAAAAAAACGAGGGACTCCCCTGCGAGAGAGCTCTGTCATCAGTTTTGAAGAACTCTTCTCTGCCCTCCCATTCCAAGTTCTTAGTTTCCTCATCTCATCTCCCTCAATTCATGTTACTCCCGTTAGCTACCATCTGTCAAGAACACAGTGAAGCCACCCTCATCTCCTCCTAGCAACCGTCACTTCCTTCTGCTCAACAATGTCTTGGTGACTTACAGAACGAAGGAGATTTCATCGAGACGGGTTTGAAAACAGGATGCACATTTCAAAGACTAATGCATTCTGTGGGAGCTGATTGTTTGGGCAACCAATTTCTGAAGCTTCCAACTAAAACTCCTTCCTTACATAAACTAATTGAACCTTTGGTGTGGTGTTGCAGAGTAGTAGCAGAAACTTGCAAGGGTCTAATGGCATCATACATCAACTGCTCTAAAAAAGTATGTATTTGTTTCTCCCTAGTCATTACTAAACATACAATGTCTAATCCATGACTATAGGCTACATTAATGTTGACTTTCATTTGTTGATTATATGAAGACGTTGTCAGATGAGATTTGAAGGTAATTGCTCAATGAGCATCTTTCAGATACCGGTTGATGTTTCTGTTTGTGTCGCTGTGCCTTGTGAAATTTTTTGCTAATTTCCTCCCCAATTCTACCAAAGTCCAGAACCCTTTCTCGGCTTCAGTTCTATTCTCAACAAATTATTTAGTTAGCACGTTTTCAATAGATAACATAGAGTAAAATCATTCTATGTTTGCGGATTCCAAAGAGTAAAATCATTCTGCACTTTGCCATAATTCCGGTAGTTAACAGTCCTCATAGGACTAACAGAAAAAACAATATTTATATTGAATCATTTTATTCTTCATGTACTGGCAACATTTAACATTAACATATTTCTTGTCATGGGGTAATATCTCAACCAGGTAAAGCCTAGACTGATTTATTTTGATAACTATCAGAAAGATGATTTAGATTTACTATCTTTAGACGACTATTATGCAAACTCACCACAAACAGATAACATAGCCCTACTTGAAGCAAACAGAAATAACAGAACAAAATACCCAAAAGTTCACCTAAATCAGATATTAGAAATTTCAAAAACCAAATCAAAAGCATGTTCCAGAACAAACCACAATCTTGAGAAACTTTGGGGCATTCAAGAAGAAATAGAAATCTATATATGGTGACTTGGAAGAAAGGAAATAGAAGAAAAACAGAGGTTTGGTACCTAGCTAAGTTAAACATATCCTAAAATGAACCAATTGTTTGTCTTTTAGCAAAGTTTTCAACAAATTATCTCTGCATGCTTATTGATAAAAGCAATCTTAGATGTTTAAGTGAAATACCACTGTAGATTCAGCACCGTAAGGAACAGGATATTTTGGAAGAAGAAAGAAAATAGACTGTCTACCACTAAAAAACTTAAAATTCATGAAGACATGCTTCAACCCTCACGAAAAGCAATCTAGATACAAAAAAGGATTATAATTATAATCTATCATAGGCTAGGAAGGATTCTCGAACAGAAAGCAAACCAATATAGTATATGTGTGATTTATTTGATTTCTACTTTGGAATTTTTATTTGACTATTCTAGCATTCAAGCTCTAAGTTTCAATATGAAGGGGAATTGTGTATATGTAATTATATTCCACTAATTTGGTGATGCCTCCTTATCCTAAGACATTAAAGATGGGACGATCATGGATTGATAGTACTAATTTTTTTGTCAAGAAAGTATGAGGAGGGGCTAGATTTGTTCCTGAAGGCTGCCACAAATGGCCAGATAGAGTGGGAAAAAAATACCTTGCCAATGTTATCGCTGTCAAAATCGATTCTATAAGAGTACAATTGAAGTAAAACAACAATGGCAGATGTGGGGATTCTTGCGATGGTATAAAAATTGGCATTGTCATGGTGAAAATTCATGCCATTAGAAGCGAATGCCGTTGCTAGTGGTGAGCAATCATCACATGCAGGTGACGAAATGGCAAGTATGGTGCATGATGCAATAGGATTTGATGTAGATGTTACCGGTTGTGAAGTACCGGAGGATGATAAAAGGGTCGTGCGTCTGTTAGAGGAACATACAGTCCCTTTGTTTACCGGATGTCGACGATTTACCACCCTCACTTTTCTCATGAAATTTTTGCACATTAAGGAGCTAAATGGGTGGTCAAATAAGTCACTTGACATGTTACTTGAACTTTTAAAAGATGCCTTCAGTGAAGTGGATGTGAAGGTGCCTAGTTCTTACCATGAGGCATCCAAAATAACATGGGAATGGAGTGCAAGACTTGGGATGCATGCCAAAACAATTGTATGATTTTTACTGGAGTAGATGAGGGTCTTGAGGAGTGTGAAGTTTGCAAGGCTTCATGGTACACAAAGAAGGGGGGAAAATCCCTTGCAAGCTTGTGCAATATTTTCCACTAATTCCACGATTGAAGCGGCTATTCATATCCAAAAAAACAGCAGCCCTTATGCTATGGCATAACAAAGGAAGGGTTAAAGATGGGGTATACAGGCATCCGACTAATTCTCGAGCTTGGAAAAGCGTAGATCAGCTTCATCCCACATTCTGTGCCGAAATTCGGAATGTTCGGCTTGGACTCGCTGCAGATGGATGTAGTCCATTCTCTAATATAAACATTCCTCATAGTACATGGCCTGTTGTGCTAGTGATATATAATTTGCCACCGTGGCTTTGCATGAAGCAACCATATTTTATATTGTCAACACTTATTGACGGTTCTAAAGCTCCTTGCAATAAAATCGATCTTTACTTTCCTAAAGCTCTGTGCAATAAAATCGATCTTTACATGCAAACTTTTATTGAAGAGCTGAAAGAAATATGGGATAATGGTGTGATGACATATGACTCCATGGCAAGGAAAATGTTCTGCCTACAGGTCGCTCTGTTGTGGACTATAAGTGATTTCTCGACTTATGGAAATCTGTTAGGGTATTCTGTGCATAATGACAAGGCATGTCCAGAGTGTGGTGTTAACTATTTAAGTTACTACCTTCATAACAGTGGAAAATTCTGTTCATTTACCACCGTTGATTTTTGCAACCAAGTCATAGGTTGCGTAAAGATAAAGTTTCATTCTTCGGTTGTGTCGAGATGAGGCCACAACCAAGGAGGTTCTCTGGGGTTGAAATATTGATCCAACTTGAAAACTCCATCACCGAATACAAGAGGGAAGATGTGTGCAAGAGAAGGAGGGCTGATTTTGAGAAAAAGTCATGCATCAACAACTACAACTGGAAGAAAATGAGTATATTCTGGGAATTGCCATATTGGACTACAAATCTCATGAGGCATAACTTGGATGTAATGCATATTGAGAAAAACTTTTGCGACAACCTTCTGTATACATTATTAGGTGACAACAATGGGACAAAGGACACACTTAAAGCTCATAAAGATCTAGAGCTTATGAATATGAAAAAGTGTGGCATTGGTTATGTGTTGCCCCCAGCTCCATATACAATGTGTCGGTTCGAGGTTGATAGATTCTTAGCTGTGTTGAAGGATTCACGTGTGCCAGACTGATACTCTTCTAATATTTCAAGACGCATAAATTGTAGAAGGAGAACAGTTGGTGGCTTAAAAACTCATGACAGCCACATACTGTTGCAACAGCCAATTCCTTTGGCAGCTCGAACAACATTACCTAGGAATGTTGTCATGATTCTAATTGAGATTGCTGAGTGTTTCAGGCAACTTTGGCAAAAGAATAACACTAAGTCCTCCCTAGAGAAGCTTCAGTATAGATTTTCTTTAACTTTATGTCTATTAGAGAAGACATTTATTCCAGGTTCTTTTTGATATCATGGAACATCTACCTGTTCATCTGGTTGAGGATGCTCTAATTGCTTTGCCAGTACAATGTAGATGGATGTATCCTATCGAGAGGTGACTCGAGATGCCTTCGTTAATGTCTCTATCAATAAAATAAGATAGATTTTTCTTGTCAATATGTTTGCATTTTCCTCTTGTAGGTACCTCATGACTCTAAAGAGATATGTTCGCAATCACTCCAGGCTTGAAGGCTAAATTTAAAGTTGATATTTGATAGAGGAGTGTATGACCTTCGTTCTCTATGAAGTGGAGAGTAAAAAGAACAGGCCATCAAGGTACAAAGACGAGGGTTGTGAGATGGGAAGACCAATTGGAAAAAGTTAATATGTTGTGCTTAATCGGGTTACCCTCATTCAAACACACCGATGGGTGCTTGCAAATTACGAGGCATTGAGGCCCTATAGAGAGTAAGTATATAACATGTAGTATGATCTTTTCTTATATTTAAAATTTCCTCGAATAATTATTGAACTAAACTAACTAGGTTTTATACTATGCCACATGAGTTCACTTTTATCAGAAAATCCAAGAGCTAGGGTGCATGAAAGGCATCGTATTCATTCTGCGAAATTCCATACTTGGCTGCAAAAAAATATGTATGTTTGTCCTGTACATTTAAATGTAAAAACTTAATGGCCTGATACTATGGTATTAATTAATGTCTTGGGACCATTCAGGTCATTGAAAATGGGGTAACCATGGACATTCCTGATGACATTAAATGCTTAGCAAGTGGACCTTATAAACAAGGCTGGCGTTTACAATGTCGCTGACGTCAATGGATTTAGTTTTCGAACGAGAGGTCACGAAGTCCAGTCAAAAGACACAAAATTCTGGGGTTGTTTGCATTACTACCATAACTGGTTATGCAAGTGCCTAGGATATTGGCAAAAGATGTCGCCTACTATAGGGTGCTAACCGACATATATAAAATCTGGTATAGTAATGCTCTACAATTCATCTTGTTCAAGTGTGATTGGGTTGACTTAGAATGTGGTGTGAAGACTGATGATTTTAACTTCACAATGGTCAATTTTAATCGCTTGTTGTACAGTGAAAATAAGGAGACTGATGAGCCATTTATTATGGCCAACCAAGAGGAACAAGTCTGGTATTCACAATGCCCAGTCGAGCATGATTGGCATGTGGCTATGTCAATGAGTAGGAGGGATAACTATGATGTTTATTCCCGAGATAATGAGTTAGCTGCCTTTTCTACACAACAGTTAGATATGCAACCAATTGTCCAGGAAGTAGATAGCTCTTAGGTGAGGGATGAGATTGACGGTGAAGAAGTTGACTTAGATGGCAAGAGATGATAGGCAGTGATCGAACATGAACAAATGTGATCTTTACTTTGTTTTCTACATCTCTTTATTTTCCTGCATTGTCATTTATCTCATATTATTTTTTTTGCTAGTAACTAATTTTTGTATGTCTGCCTTGGCTTCTTTGCTCCATGAATAGGTAAGCAAGCGAGGAAATCAAATTGTCAAGTTTCAAGTTGAGGGTATCACTTTGCAAAAAAATTATACACGAGGTACATGATTTTTATTCCAATTTAAGCTATCTGGTATGATAGGCTTTCTTCAAGTAACTGCATACTTTCATGAATGTTTTGGAGTTACTTGAGGCTATTTTGGCTACCTGCCATTGAAATTTGAGGTTACCTAGTTTTCTTGTTGGCATTCTGTTAGTGTTATTGTTGCTATATTAGAAAATCAAATTGCATATTGGTTTGAAGTGGAGGTTAATAATTATTACTTTGCTGAGATGGGAACACAAGGTAGATGATTTTTATTCCAATTTGCTGAACAAATGTGATTAAACTTCTTCACGTTACTTCATTCCTAAATGAATGTTTTGGAGTAGCTTGAGGCTATTTTAGCTACCTGCCATTGTAATTTGAAGTTACCAGGTTTTATTAATATGAAATAATTAGTGTTATTATTGCTGTAGTTGTTATCTACAAGTAAAGTTTTTGGTGTTTGGAGGAAATTTCAGAATACATTATTTGTTATTGATTGGACTGTTTTCCCCAATTTTTACTTCAGAAATTGTTATTGACATGAAGTACATTAAGTATATATAGATATCCTCTTGTAATTGTTGTATATCATATGCATACCTAAAGTCCCTCTGATTCTCCTCCCAGTTAAAGTCCAAGTTCGATCATTCTCTTGCAAGCATTGATATGAAGCCGTGCGGCAGATGCTTACTTCATTTGGATGGACGCTTTGTCCTAGCTATGTTCAACTGTTAGAAATAACTTTTGGTAAATTTTTTGGGATATCCATTTCTTGTTGCTTTGGGATTGTGTGGAATTACAAATGTTTTAGCTTTTAAAGGTTGTTAGAATTCTCGTTGGCATCTAGTTGGATTTCCTTGGTTGCCTTCAATATAGAGCTAGGCTTTTATCTTGATAGATGTTGCAGGAACTTTTCTTGGCAAATGTATTTCTTTATTGTCTTCAATGACTATTTACAAGATTCAAAATTCACCTTACTTTGTAAAGAGTATTCATGCATTTCAAAATTTTACAGGAATTACAAGGTTTTTATTGCCTTAGTATTTTTCAAATATTATTATTTTCCTCATTCTGTAATCTTAAGTTATGATCATAGTTGTAATCTTGGCTGCAATTAATTTAACTCTTAATATAATTAAGAAAAATTATATATTCAAACGGATTTTTTTTTCAAAAGAAATATTTATAGGTTTATTTAACATATTTACGGCGGCTCAAGGACCACCGTAAATACTTGTGCACCACAGCGGCTCTTATATTGTAGTATAAGAAATTTGCTACAGACTGCCGTATATTCCCTCATTTGTATACTACTGTTGATATTCCATTGTATAAACATATCATTTACTACGAACCGTCATATAAAGGTAGGTTTTTACGGTGGCCCGTAGTATATAATTATAAACATATACGATGGTTTTACAGCAATCGTATATATTGTTAAATGTTACAAGCAGTCAAAGCTTATATTTGCGGCGGCTATTGGGCCGCCGTGAATAATGTCGTCTTGTTTAGGCATTTCTCTTGTAGTGAAATATTCACATTTTCTAAAACTTTACATATTATATCTTATTTTTAAAAAAATAAATATAAAAATTAAAAATCTGGTTGAATCCAATCTGACCTTAACCCCTCTATCAATCTGTTTTGACTCCAGTCCAATTTTAAAAACATTGCAAAAAAACCAAAAAAATTAGATATTCTAAATTAGTCAAAATGAACAAATGGTTCAAAATGGAAATTCAAACTCTCATTGGGGTAAAATCAATAAAACCATTTCAACAGATTATCCACAAGGATTTAAAATAAATTCTTCTCTAATAAAATTTTTGTGCATTAATAAAATTTTAATTATTCTAAAAGCCTTTCTAATATTATAATTAAATAAATATACATGTATATATGTACATACTATTACATTCATATATAGAATATGTATACATATTAATACATGCATATAATTAATAAAAAATTAAAATGCCTTTATCAGTTGAGGATATTATGTAGCACTTACTTTACTTCAAATGTAAATATCTACTTTCAGTAACTATATATTGATATCTTTAACTTTATTCCTGTAGGCATTAGCAGAACCATATTTTTATGGGTTGGCAAATGTGGAGGATGAGCCATCCATGATGTAAGTTTGAGAGCTGCTTTTGCCTTCATTTTTTAAATGGTGCATCAACCCTAAATCAAGCCTTCAACACTAACAACAGCCATGCCAGATGAAGTTGCAAACAACCCTCTGATCAACTCTTTGCATCCAACCAAACACCCTCTACTTGGCCTAATAATAGGATAGACAAGGGAAATATAGGAAAATTTCCTATTCAATTTTTAATAGTAAAAATATAATAAATAATTTGAAGAGATCATTATAAGGTAGTCAATAATAGTTTCTTCTATATATACTTAAATATATAATTTTTGTTTTTGGGAAAAACCTATAATAATGGACCGTAGCATATTTGTGTAGAAATGTTCACTTTATCTATTCAAATGACTTAGTTAAAGTTATAAATTCCTAATTCTTCTTATATTTTAGAAAAAAAAAATGTATATTTTTTAGACACAGTCATATATATGTATATACATATACGGTGGCTACAAGGCCGTCATATAAAGGTGCAAATATATATATTGCAGTTATAAGGCCATCATATAAAGGTACAAATATATATGCCTAAATACACCGAAGATATGTATTTTGTTATGAACCGTGATATATATCTTTGATTATATGTCCTAAATCTATCTTAGCATTTTTCTCTATGGATAGTCGCATATACTATACAATATATGGTAGCTCATTGTATAAAATCAAGAGTATATACGATAGTCTTTTAAGGCCTCCATATATATTCTCTTCTAAAACGGCCTATCATAACAAATAGCCATTTGTGATTGCCTTTTGGAGCCAAAAAATAAAAACCACTTCGTATATGATGCGGTTTTTGGTAGTGGAGGCTGGGAATAACTCTGATGATGACATGAAGCTTGGAGTGGAAAAGGAAGTAGAAGGAGAGGCACCATCAAATCTAAAAAGTAAAGGAAACACTTTAAATGTCTTGTGGAAGAGTAGTAGCTCAAGAGTTGGAAGTGAAAGTCAAACAACTTTGAATCAAATGATGAAAAAAGAATTAAGAGAAGAGGCATGTAATCAGATTAGCAAGTTTTTTTATACAAGTGGCATTCTGTGTTAAGAGCCCATAATTCCTTGAAAAATTTTATATTGTTGCTAGACATGGCCTTGGCTTTAGAAGATACTGAACGAGCCATTGATTAATACAAAATTGAGTGGAAAAAACAGGTTGTTCTATTGTGTCTAATTCATGGATTGATAATAGGAGGTGTATTTGTAATTTTTTTATGAATAGTCCTAAAGGCACTATATTCCTAACTTTAGTTGATGCATCATAAATTTATAAAACAAAAGAAAATTTTTTGAAATGTTGGATAAAGTGGGGGAGATGGTGGGAGATGAGAATGTTGTCCAATTAGTGATTGAAAATGTTGCAAACTACAAAGCAACATGATATATGTTGATGGAAAAAAACATAAGTGAAAAAAGCCATTTGAGACTGCCTCTTGGCTGCCGTAAAAAACCACTTCGTATATGATGCGGTTTCTGGTAGCAGAGGTTGGGAATAAATCTGATGATGACATGAAGCTTGAAGTGGAACAGGAAGTAGAAGGAGAGGCACCATCAAATCTGAAAAGTAAATGAAACACTTTAAATGACTTGTGGAAGAGTAGTAACTCAAGAGTTGGAAGTAGCAGTCAAACAACTTTGAATCAAATGTTGAAAAAAGAAATAAGAGAAGAGGTTTGTAATCAGATTAGCAAGTTTTTTTACACAAGTGGAGTTCTGTGTTAAGAGCCTAGAATTCCTTAAAAAATTTTATATTGTTGCTAGACATGGCCTTAGCTTTAGAAGATACTGAACGAGCCATTGATTAGTACAAAATTGAGTGGAAAAAACATGTTCTATTATGTCAAATTCGTGGACTGATAAATTAGTTGTATTGCAAATTTTTGGTGAATAGTCCTAAAGGCACTGTATTCCTAACTTCAGTTGATGCATCAGAAATTTCTAAAACAAAAGAAAATTTTTTGAAATGTTGGATAAAGTGGTGGAGATGGTGGGAGAAGAGAATGTTGTGCAATTAGTGACTGATAATGCTGCGAACTACAAAGCAACATTACATATGTTGATGGAAAAAAGAAAGAAGTTTTTTTAAGACACCTTGTGCTACATTTTACATTGACTAAATTTTTAGGATTTTGAGAAAAACTTCCAATTCATCAAATAATCATCAGAAAAATAAAAAGGTGACTTCTTTTATTTATTCAAGAACTCTCTTGATTAGCATATTAAGGCACTTTAAAACCAATAGTGATTTAATTAGACTTGGTACAAATTCTTTTGCTACTGCATAATTGACTTTGGGATGTCTCTATGGATTAAAGGGTTCTTTAATGAACATGTTTTTCTTCAGCCACTTGAAGGTCTAGTAAACTTTCTTCACTTCTAGAGAGTAAAAAGGTATCTCAATTTATAATGGATAATTGGTTTTGTAAGAATGTAGGTGTTTATCTTAAAGTTGCTATTCCACTTGTCAAAGTCTTGCGATTAGTTGATTTAGAGGATATACCAACTATGGGACTTATTTACAAAGAAATGTCTCGGATAAGAGATAGTAGTAAGTGCAAGCTTAATCATGTTAGGAAAAGGTACATTACTATATCCTTTATTTATTTTTATTATTTCATATGCATTTATTTGCTTAAAATCTAATATGTGTTTTTAATGTATCTTTTTTATTCTAGGTACAATCCAATACTGAATATTCTTGATGAGAGGTGGGAGCTAAAACTTAGTCAACCTTTGCATCTTGCAACATATTTTTTGAATCCTGATTTCCAAGCTGGCCATGATATCAAACTTAGGTTTATTAATGTTTAAGGTGATTGGTGAGTGATAAAGATGAGAGGACTCGAATAGACTTGTAAATAGATGATTTTCATCATGGAAAGGGTTTGTTTGGCATTGAGAAGGCAATAATGACAAGAGATAAAAAGGCTACAACATAATCGTGGAGTTCGATGCATCGAAATACAACGCTTTGCAGTTCGAATATTGAGTTTGACTTGTAACTCTTTTGGATGTGAATGCAATTGGAGTGCATTTGATATGGTAAGTTAAGTCATATATTATTAAATAATAAGCAATAACCATTTTATTAGTATATTATATTGATTATGTTCTTTAACTTTTATACATTATTGTAAGTTCATATAATAACTTTTATACATTATTGTAAGTTCATATAAAAAGAAGAAATCTTTTAAGCATAAAAAAATAAGTTATTTGGTTTATGTGATGTGTAATTTGAGGTTTACAAATAAAGAAAAGCAAAGGAAGAATGACCCTTAATTTCACATCGAAGACTTTAGTTCAAGTGATAAATGAATATGTAATGAACATGATAAATCAAGTCGTAATTGGTTTGTATTAAGTCCAATAGATAAGGAGGAACAAGTTCAAGTGAATGAAAATGACACGTTTGTGCCTGAGGTGGAGAATGTAGAGAGCTCTAGCTGCTTGGATCCTAAAGATAATGTGGATATCCAGTTTGATAATGATAATAGTGGTGATGAACAAGCTACAAATGATGATCATCTTGCAATGGATTTTTTTTAATCTTGATTTTACATGTCTCCTTTTCTTATCCATGTAGTTTTCTATGTTTCCATGGCATTTGATTTCGATTATTGATGAATTTGATATTTTAAACAATGTTGGATAGATTTTAGTTTTCTAAAACTTGTTAGTTTATTTTTATTTTATTTGGAATTGATGGATCTAGGACTTCATTTGTTATATTTATTTTATTGTGATGATGTCTAAATTATTTAATTTATATATATATATAGTCAGCATATAAACTTTACAATTTTACGAGTCAAGTTTATAGGACCTCAAACCAATTTACATCTCAAGCTTTAAAACCTTAATGTGACACTCATTTTTGTGGCCACGCTTAGAGTGTGTAACCCCTGAGGATGGAAATTACTTCTTAAGATAAATACATGAAGGGATATGTGGTTCACACATCACATCCCTAGCATTAATAAGAACAGTTATGCATGCAAGAACCACTACATGATAACGTTTACCAAGATATGAGTTGCATTAGATGAGCAATCTCTTCCCATTTTATTAATAGGGCATGGGTCTACTATTTTCCCTTCTCGATGGCTGGCGGATCAAGAGAATTCTTGATTGTAGCAATTGAATGCTTCACCAAATGGATAAAAGCCCGACACCATCAGCCTTAATAACTTAAAGAAAGGTAAAAGATTTATTTTAGGAAGAAGTTATTGCAAGATATGGAATCCCATAGATCTTAATAACAGATAATGGAAAATAATTTGAGCCTAAAGAATTTTGTACCGAATTGAAAATTGACCATCAATTCACTTCAGTCAGTCATCCACAAACAAATGGTTTAGCTGAAGTAACCAATGGGATCATCCTTCAAGGACTAAAGAAAAAGTTGGATTGAATTAAACAAAATGGGTCGACGAATTATCAAATGTTCTATGGTCTTATGGACCTAATTCCCAAACTTTAGAATCACCATTCAACATTTGTTTTGACAATGATTCAACAAAAATCGACTTATTTGAAACTAAGTGGAAGAATAGGAAGATCATAAAAAAATTGGTCCTTTTGGAAAAAACCAAGAAACCAAGCAACAATAAGAGAAATTGTCTACAAGAACGAGCTTTCCTAATATTACAACCAGAACGTTCGTAGCTAAACATTGAAGGTTGGGGATTTAGTGTTGAGAAAAAATTAAGTAAGCCGCCAAGAATCTACCAAGAAGCTACATCCTACATGGGAAGGATCATACGCATCCTATCAAAGGATAATAGGAATTGAAGCTTTCAGCTAAAGGATACAGATTTGCCCGAACATGGAATGTAATGAATTTAATTGATTTTTTTTACTTAAAAATTTTTTCAATCTCTTTAACCCAATCATCTATAATAGAGAGTCCAACAAATCCAGATTTGTCCTTGTGAAATTATTCAACACAATAGTAAGGCCCATTGAACATTACATCCTATTACATTTCTTTCGAAGTTGTAACCCATGATGATGATGATACAATGTTACCTTTTACAAGTCTTTATAAAAAAGCAACTTTTGTTAAGAGCTTTGTGACTACACATCTTGGAAATATATACTATTCATAATACTTTACACTTTAAAAATTTGTTATTTCAAAAATCAATGACTTCCACCGTGTAACACAAGTATAAAATTTTATACTTAGAAAAACTTTAACAAATATTGGAATTGAAAATCATTATAAAATATCAGTTAAAACTATTGATACACCAAGCAAAACAAAAAAATATTCATTTAAAGTTCCAATAAGTTACAACTTTAACAATACAAACAGCATTATCTTGCATCAGCCGGAGGATCGGTAGGATTTGGAAGATCCTAATGAACAACTTCTACCATTAGGTCTTGAGGAGCATCTTTCTCTAAGCATACTGGTCACACTAGCTTCATCTTGACTAGCGTCGGCATGAGTTTCACCATTGGTCGTGCCAATTGCTTCCACATCAACATCATTGTCATCAATATCCTTCTCAATGGATGATTCATAACGAAGTGAGAAATGAAATGGCTTTCTAATTTAGTCCAAGTTAAACGAATCCTTCCAAGGAAGATGTTATTGACGATCACTATTCAACATGTTCAAGATGGCAGGATAAGGTATCATCAAGGACCATCTCCATTCCCAGCTTCATATCCTTGAAAGCTACCCCATGACGTAATTGCATTTGTCTGCTTCATCATATCTTCTCATTCTTTACATGCCTCTCAATGTTGGCCCAGCCTTTCTTAGTTTTCTCTTTCTCAACCTTAAGATCATCCTCCAGCTTCTTGGCTTCCTTTTCCATGGTCTCATAATCTACTTCAAACACCTCCATCATCTTGAAGATTTCATCGATGGTGGTGAGGACTGATTAATAAAAACAAAAAATCTCATAAGTTAGCATGATAAAATTACATAAATAAGATGATTCAACATTTTCAAAATAATCATATTACATGCATATTCGTGAGAAAGAAATCCTTCTCCAAGGAAGCCAAAGTTTTATGAGCATTGTACTGCAACTTAGCTAGAGTATAGCAATGATGGTAAAACTCATGGCATTGTAGGGAGTACAAAGTCGATACCTCTCCCGAATTCTACACTCGGGCATGAAATGTAGGTGTTTTCTTCAACATTGCACGAGATCTCCACCAGTTCTCGGTACAATCCTTTATTCTTGCTTTTCTTAGCCTGTTCCTTTTCCATGGTAGGCTACTTCCTTTTCTCTAGCATGATTATCAGATCTACATAAGGACTGACAAGAGCAACAAAAGAAGGAGCTCCGGCTTGACCGGCAATAATAACCTGTTATATAACCTTATCAAGGGCATACTTCTTAGATTTTGACTTAGACGCAACATCAGCCTTCTTAGATGCTCTCTTCTCTAGAGAAACACAGGCAACATAATACAATTTATGCATACCTATCTGAAAACTAAAACTTTTGTCTTTTGAAAATTCAGATACAGCTTTATAGACAAGAATAATACCAATGATTTTTTGGTTGGAGCAAATTTCTCCAAAAGATTGGTTCCGAATTCCTTTCCTGCAAAGAAATAAAGCAATAAGTATTTACAAATCATAATGATCGGACATTCGAATCAAAGAAATATAAAAGATCTTATACTTAAAGCCACAGTGTTGAAGTATCCGAGAATAAAATACTCCCCAACCCTCAGCAAGTTGTTTGCTCATTTTTTTTTTTTATACATTAGGTTTCCCGGTTGACACCAGACTAACCCTAAGACCCCACCCAGAGTTCTAGAAGAGGTAATCTAGTACTCTCTAGTTCCTCATGTTCATATGTAACCTTTATATATCTAGGCACAAAGAGATATTCCATATTGATCCATATTTGATTGATTTCGCTAGTTCCCCTCTACTCAACATCAGATTCCCAATAGGTCTAAACTCCCACACTGCCCGCTAAGTCTAAGCTCCCATACTGCCCGCCGTAATCGAGACGTCCGTTGTTCAATCAGTTTTCATTACACTTCAAAACCCATATGAAATTGGCAATTTTATTATATTCAGCACTAGGAGTCATATCACGACTCTTTTTATGAACAGAATTAGCTTTGTTTCGTGGAAAACATTTTTTAGCCAAACATGGGTGTTAAAAAAAAATTTTCCAATTATGAATCGATGTGGGCCCTTTCTGAATTAGAGTGGAATTATGCTTCTTTTAAGCATAATATACCTTAGGCATTCCTCAGTTTTATACTTCTAGCAAAGCATAAACAACAACCTCCATAACTCCAACTCAATTGACCCCACATGCTCGACACATTAAAATGGAGGCAATAATTGATTTGATGAAGTTTGGACTACACAACCCAAGTTTAAGCCTAAAAAACCTCATTACATCTATAAAAATTGGATGTAATGGAAATCTTAACACAACCTTAAAATGGGCAAGATAGGTGGTAAAAAAACCATCGAGAGGCATCCTAACACTAGTATAATTCCCACTAATCCTCTATTCACACTCCCTAATCATAGCTATCTCTTAACCCAACAGCAGTTGTAAATCCACAAATCGTACTTTGATATTGCTGTACTCTGGCATCGATCCCATCATCATAGGCCAAATCAGAAGTATGTCTATGATCTTCAACATACATGGCCGATGGTACCCTATAGTCAAAAGCAGACCTATCTAAATCCTCATCTATATATGGATAATCTAAAAACTTGTTATTATATTCATATCTGATGCAATGATATTTAGCATTAGCATGTGTGCTATCACTAACCTCACCAATTCTCTTCATAAGATCAACAAGACGAACTATATCCTCCTCCGGAATCCTAGAAACAACAAATCCAGACCCACTTGGTATGCCAGCATCGACCAATTTAGTAGAATCTTTACCATCCTTGTCAAACAACTTTTCTATTTCAGAATCAATCCTCTCAACCCAATCATCCGACCATGTCTTAGAACTAAACATGATTATAAACATAATTATGAAAAAAAATCAAAAGATAGCAGAGAAGAATACCTGCATCAAATGTCATTTATAATAACTTGTTCAAGAACACCAAATAGCACGAACAAAACTGCAAAATAACAATGAGATCTTTACCAATTCTAATTGCGGGAACCCCAAAAAAACTACAACTTTGAATAGAAGATTCAAAGCCAAACAGAAATCAGATGAAGACTTTGTTGTTACAAACTTCAATATCACAAATCTCTATAATTCCTGTTTGCTTCGAAGAAAAACAATAGAACGTTGAAGAGAGAGGTGAAAACGTGTTGGTAAAAAGTGAAATGTTTGTCCCGAAACGGGCAGAACTATACCGCCAAAAGTGAAAATTAAACCAAGCCTTCAGACGTGACACATGTCAAAATGTAACAGACATAATTCTGAAATTACAGTGACATGACCCTTCATATCTCTCAGCTAAAAAAACTCGAGACAGATTATAAAAAGGTAAACTATTCAACGTAACCATGAACTTATTCAAAATACTTAAAAAATAACCTTAAACTAATTTTCGATCTAATTATATCCTCCATCTCTTAAAATGACTCATAGATACACTTCCGTCAACTAAATCGCTTAAGTCACTAACAGAACCAACTCATGAGCAAACCACGTACTGTTCCTAAGAGATTTTTTGTCTCACTCAGTAACTAAGACACTCAAAATCAAACAAGTACTATCTTTTTATATCCCAATACAAATCCTTTCTGAATCTTTGCTTCCCCTATTTGATTTTGTTTGTTTCCAATAAGATTTTCTTGAATCTTTTGGGTTGAATCATCCCACTTTATTGCATCTCGAAACATGTTTCTTCAGTATTCAAAGGCCCCAGTAAGCAATGCCCATTATCCTTAAGATTGGTTGCAATACCTCCCCATCCAATGGAATTAGAACACCTTTAAGCTTGAAATCCTCAATCTGTAAATTCCTAATTTCTTCTACTGCATCCTCTATCACATCAATGACTTAAGTATCAGAAAACCCTCCACCGTTTTCAATAAAGTTCTCGGGTTTCTAAACAGCAAAATCATCAAAATCTGACCTATATACACAATTTTGACCAGCCCAATTAGTCACAAATTTACAGAAATCAAGTTCAGAACAACGGGGCATTTGTGAGATCTGTTTATAATAGCAATCAAGAGCAACACCCACAATACGCATGGTGTGATGCCATCCCTAAAGGACAAAAATTAGAGAAAGCAAAAAACAAGCACACACACATTAGCTATTACTTCTAGGCTTTGTTTTAGTAAGCATAGGAATAGTACTAAACCCCATATTTGTCCATGGCAACTACCACAACCCATCTCAAATTCCAAACCGAACCCATCAAACCAAAGCTTCACCGTTATCGTGAGATCACTATAACCACCTAAACTTCCCATTTAAATTTAAGTCTAAAAAGACTAAAAATTTTCTGTAATTATTAATTTAATTGAGATGTTGTTTGAATTATTTTTAATGCATATTTTTATTTCATACAAAAAAGTCCAATCTAATTTAAATAGGTGATCTACGCGTTGGGACGTTCAGCATAGTAAGATATGAATCACTGGAAATTTAAATCATAAAAAATTGTTCTTGGCCGGTTAATTTAATTCGGCATTCTATTAAATAAAGATCATAACACATTAGTCTCCTTTAAGTATGGTGACTTACCTTTAGTCATCGGATAGCGTTCCCAGACTATTTGTGTTAGCACATTTTGTATGTATAGAATTTGGCCACATAATGATTGTTCTCTAAATATATTATAAAAGAAAAGAGAACTAATATCACTGTTGCTACTACGTGGACACATCCCTATGATATGAGTATGGGTTGGTTATCTGGTGAAGTTAGGTCTTTGTACCTTAATATGACATGGGTGAGGTTTCTTATATATAAGACCAATAGCCTTTTACGTTAGATGCATTGATTTAGTTAGTTAAGACAGACCTATACAAGAGGGTCTTTATGCCATCTCATTTATGAGATGGGTTAATCGTGCCCTTGTGAATTATTCAAGTTAGTTCACTGATCCCAAGACCTTGGTAGTACTATTCAGTATAGTACTTAATATTCTTTTAGTGAATATTCATGTGAACTTAACAAATCGAACAAGATACCAAAGGATGGTAGATACTATTGAGTAAGGTGATTATAAATCTGACATAGGCTTAATAGTAAATGTTACATAGAAGGGCAAATATGTCAATACACCTATAGGTAAAAAACGAATGGTTGAGATTTATCTCAACAAACTTTCTGTTTCTACAGCATTACTTCTTCGAGTACATCATCTTCTTATGGTGATAATAGAAGATGTTTAAAATGATAAAATATATTGCTATAATATAACAAGGGTATTTTGACCATTTGATGAAGCCAAGAACATTATGTCTTAAGGTCCCTAATTTATCCCTATTGTTTATGAATGATTTTATATCATTCTAAAATAGGAATTTAAGAATAATTAATTTTGTTCTAAGTAACTTTAATAATTAATTAAGGATTATATAATCTTTGGAATTAATTATTTAAATTTGAATAAAATTAAATGATTTATTTTATTTGATCTCATAATTAATTTCGACTTAGCTCCATAACATTAATTATAATTGAGTTTAAATAAAATAAGTAAGTTAGTATTTATTTTTATTGTACTTATAATTAATTTTGACTTAGTTCCATAAGATTAATTATATTTGGATTTGAACTAAAAATAAATAATGATATTTCTTATAATGGATTATTAACTTTTGGCCTATAGTAGCCAACACCCTAATTAGGTTATTCTATGATATATGTGTATATATATATATATATATATCCTATTATAATAAGGCAATTAGGATTAATCAAACATTTGATCAAAGAACCGTAGCCTCCACTCTTTCTCCAGGCAAATTTCTTCTTCACTATTTTTATTTTATTCACCCAAACTTTGATCTTATTGAATATATTAAAAGATCTCAAACATCATAGATTATTAACTAATTATATATATATATATGATTATGTGTTTATTTATGACCAGTCTCTAATTAAATTTTTTATATGTCTTGTGAGTAGGGACATAATAATTTATATAGTTTTCAAATATTCGTTAAATCTCGCAGTTAAATGTATAGAATTTGTAAATTTCGATTATAATTTTCTTGTCATATTTATTATTTCTGTTAATTTATAAAAAAGCAGCCCAACAGCTGCCGGAGCTGGGCAGCCAGGCGGCAGATCTGGAAGTTCCAGCAGCAGCGATCACCAGCCGAAGCAGGGATTGGAGTGAAGCTCCTGCAGCAGCCTCACAGATCAGTCTGTCCAGGCGCACATGGTAGTTGTTGGCGGCGGCTGGAGAATAACCAGGCCGGGCGAGTTGTAGCGCAGAACAGTGACCAGATGAATGAAGAAGATGATCCATCTTTTGGGAATTGCAGTTCAGTCCCTGAAATGTTTTAAAATTCCTAGTTTGGGTTTTAAGGTTTTAATTGCCCATTATGAGTTTTAGTTAGAGTCTTTTTTGGTAAATTGCTTTAAGTATTTATTTATTTTGTTTTATATCTTTGTGATATTGAAAAGCATGAAAATAAATAGAAGGAAATAAACATGATCACAATTAATTTTTATTTGATTAATTGATCACATATATTTAAAACTAGAAAAGCATAAATTAAATTTATTACTTTGTTTTAAATCATATCATGTTATATATGATACATTTATATTCTAATGTTAAACATAGATTAGGAATATATATATTCTTAAGATAATTATTTTAATTTAGTTATGATAACTAAGAAATCAAGAAAAATAACTATAAGAATATTATATAGAATTCCTTAAAATAAGTATGGTTATTTTGGAAATAGTATAGTCTAAATAATTATATTTTTCAAAGGTATCATCCTTGACATAGCAATGTAATTATAGACTATTATTTCTAATGAGATATCACCTAGATTACAAATTTTGAAGAATTAATGATATGAATTCTTAACATAATTATTTTGATTTAGTTAACTATGAAATCAAAAGAATAATTATCAGAATAAAAAAATCATAAAAAGAAATCCTTTAAAATTATAATGGTTATTTTGGAAATAGGATATGGTGTAAGTAATTATATTTCTCAAAGGGTATTATCCTTGAAATAGAGATATAATTATAGACTATTATTTCTAATGATCTATAACCTACACTATAAATTTTAAAGAATTGATGAAGTATACGGTTTTATATAAGATTTAATAGCTTGAAATTATATTTGTTGAAGGTTCCCACTTTTGACATAGAAATATAATAAAGTTATATTTTCTTAAGATATTAAACCAAGACTATATTTTATAATAATCCTTAAATTAAAAGATTGAGTGGGAGAGAGTTTGTTAAATTAAACTCGTGGTTTCCATTGTTTGTTTGTGCTAATAGGTTATGGCTCTCTCATGTCACCCTAGGAGTGACCCCCTATAAGCTGATTATCCATAAGAACCTAAATATTAATAGACAAATTAAAAGATATTTTCGAGGATTGGTGTTTGTGTAGCCCAGCCTATGTTGGAGGTATTACCACTAGATTATCCATAGTTAATTATGAGTTAGTGGCCAGCCTACGTTGGAACTTTTCTAGATTGATTAATTAAAAGATTTTAGTAAGCAATGGTTATACACTTAACTTAGAAAAATATTAGAATTCCTATACCGAATTGGTCATTAGATATTGTTGTATCGGTTACATAGGTCAATATGCTAAGCCATCACATTAGTGATTATAGATTGAGGATTAACTATAATCTAAAGTAATATGAAAAGAACAATGTGACTTTTTTTGTGCATTAAATTGTATGATATATGTTTATATTTCAAACAATTTTCTGAATTTTAAAATCTTTTTCAATTAATTACAAAAAAATATATGGTGGAAGTTCCTTCAGTTCTTTGTCTGTTATTCTCAAGGAGAATAAGCTAACAAGCCCAAATTATGTGGATTGGAAAAATAACATGAACATACTACTCACAGCTGAAGGGTACAAGTATGTTCTCACCGACCCCGGTCTTATCGTTGGGGAAGGTTCCACTCTGTAGCAAATACAAACTCAAAAGGATTGGCTTAAAGCATATCAAATAGCTAAATGCTACATGCTAGCTTCTATGAGTAACGTGGTGCAAGCTCAACATGAAAAAATGGAAACTACGAAGGCCATCAAAGTGTCAGTAAAAAAGATGTTTCGTGACAAAAGCCTGCCTGCAAAGCAGGAAGCTATTAGTGTCATAATGAGCACCAAAATGGCTGAGAGAGCATCTGTCAGAGAGCATATGCTCAAGATGATGGTTGCTTTCGATGAAGCAGAGGTTGTTGGGGGGGACCTTGATTGGGAGACTAAGAATGACATAATTTTTTAGTCACTGCCAAGTTTATTTGCTTAGTTCAAGCTTAATTACAACATGAATAAGCTTTCCTAACTCTTTCTGAGCTGATGAATGAACCACAGGCAGTTGAGAAATTCATGAAGCCAACTTCTAGTGCTCTCCTCACTATTCTTCTTCTGAACTTGGGTCTAGGCCTTTAGAAGTTCAAGAAGAAGAAAAAAAAGCCACAAAGTCATTCTAAGGCCCAAGCACCAGCTCAGGAGAAGAAACACAGTGCGAAGCCCAAGTTGAAGTGTTTCTCTTATGGCCAAAAGGGTCATTGGAAAGCTAGTTGTCCCAAGTTCTTAGCACTTAATTCAACAGCTATTGCTCTCCATCCTTAGTCTATTATGATGGGTGGGTCTATTCCTACTTGGATAGTTTATTTAGGAGCCCCTAACTATGTCTGTACTATTTAAAAGGGTTCAGAAAGACAAGGAGACTAACTAAAGGGGAGCATGGATTGCTTGTTGGCATTGGAGCGAAAGTATGGGCAAGCAGTGGGAGATGTTCAACTTTATTTTGCTGATAATAAATTTTTTATTTTAAATGATATAGTTTATGTCCAGAACTTTAAACAGAATTTAATTTTTGTTTCAGTTTTAATTAAAGACTATTATACCGTCTCATATGGAATGGTTATTTGTTCTAGTAGTTCATATAGTAATTTATTTAAGTTAAATCTAATTACTTATCAAGTAATTAATGTTGAACAATTAGAATGAGGGAAAAGAAAGACATCATCTAATAATGATTCATACTTATGGCACTTAAGGTTAGAACATATTAATGCTAACCGGATTCAAAGGCTTATCCAAGATGGGCCTTTAAACTCGTTAGATTTGGAAGAGTGGCCTATATGTGAATCTTGTTTAGTGGGAATAATGACCAAAAGGCCATTTAACCAGAAAGTTGAAAGGACCAAAGAAGTATTAAATCTAATCCATATTGATGTTTATGGTCCAATGAGTGCATCAGCTAGAGGTGGATATGATTACTTCATTACTTTTACTAATGATCACTCACATTTTGATTATGTTTACTTGATGAGATCCAAGTCTGACTCTTTTGATAAATTCAAGGAGTTTAAGGCTGAAGCGGAGTGTCAAACAAGTAATCAAATCAAGGCATTACAGTCAGATCATGGTGGAGAGTATCTTCTCAATGAATTTAAGGATTACGTAGTACATCATGGTATTATTTCTCATTTAACTGCACCAGGGACTCCCCAACAAAATAGTGTAGCTGAAAGAAGAAATAGGACTTTATTAGACATGGTCAACATGTATATTGAATTGGGTGCCTTCCAAGTCAATACCTAAAACTCAATATGAGATGTGGATTGGACGAAAGCCAAGTCTAAGACACCTCAAGATATAGGGTTGTCCAGCATATGTAATCTCCACAGGAAGTAAGCTAGAACCAAGATCAGAATTATGCTACTTTGTTGGGTATCCAAAAGAAACAAGAGGTGCTTATTTTTATCATCCTCGAAAGCATAAAATGTTCGTTAGCACTGATACTAGATACTTGGAAGATGAGAAAAGAATAAGTACCAAGAGTTTAAATAAAGTGGAATTTGGAGAGAAGGATTCTATCCTTGACTCTTCAATGGAACCAACGATAGTAAGGGATATAACACAACCACATTCTCAGGAATCAGTGGAGCCTCGTCGTAGTGGGAGGATATCTAGAACGCCTGAAAGATGGACTGAAGAGGCTTTTGGGCTTATTTCATATCATCAAGAGCTGGATCCCACTAGTTACCATGAAATATTCTCTACAGGAAGTAAGCTAGAACCAAGATCAGAATTATGCTACTTTGTTGGGTATCCAAAAGGAACAAGAGGTGCTTATTTTTATCAGAATTAGCATCATGCAATGAAATCAGAAATTGAGTCTATGTACTCAAATGAAGTCTAGGATCTTGTACCAGCACCTGAAAGGATAAAACCCATTGGATGTAAGTGGGTATTCAAGAGAAAAAGAGGATTTGATGGGAAGGTAGAAACCTTCGAAGAAAGGTTGGCTGCTAAGGGTTATACTCAGAAAGAGGGAATCGATTATGAGGAAACCTTTGCACCAATAGCCATGCTTAAATCATTCTGTATCCTTTTAGTCATCGCTTGTCATTAAGACTACTTTTCTGAATGGTTATCTTAACGAATGTATCCATATGATATAACTAGATGGTTTTGTTGCAAACGGCCAAGAGAACATGGTTTGCCAGCTTAAGAAGTCCATTTATGGGCTTAAGCAAGCATCGACGTCATGGAACATAATTTTTTATGAAATCATTAAGTCTTATGGATTCATTCAAAAATGTTGGTGAATCTTGTGTTTATAAGAGACATGATAATACTGTTGTCACATTCCTTGTTCTCTACAATGATGATATCCTACTTTTTTTTTAATGATGTGGGAGTGTTGTCAACTGTAAAAGTTGGGATATCTAGTCAATTTAGTATGAAGGACATGGGAAAAGCCAGTTATGTTCTTGGCATAAAGCTCCTCAGAGATAGGAAGCAAAGAACATTAAGCTTATCCCAAGCTTCATAGATTGACAAGACGTTGGTCAAGTACAAGATGGACCTTTACTTCCTTTACATAATGGGTTACATTTCTCTTCTTCTCAAAGTCCCACGACATAAGAAGAAAAAGATATTATGAGTAGAATACCATATGCTTCGACAGTTGGTTGTCTAATGTATCTCATGCCATGTACTATGCTAGATATTTGTTTTGTTGTAGGCATGGTTAACAGATATCAGTCAAACCCAGGGGAGGTGCATTGGCAGACGATAAAGCATATCTTCAAGTATCTTAAAAGTACTAGAGATTACATACTGATTTACCGTGCTGATGACTTAATTCCAATTGGCTATACGAATTCTGATTTCCAGGCTAATAGGGATGAAAGAAAATATACTTTTTTAGATATGTTTTCACCATGTCTGGAGCTGCAATTTCATTAAGGAGTATCAAGCAATCTTGCATTGGAGATTCTATTATGGAAGCAGATTACGTAGCAGCTTCGGAAGTGTCCAAAGAAGCTGTATGGCTCAGAAAGTTCCTAACAGAACTAGAAGTCATACCAAACATGGACGAGCCGATGATGTTGTGCTGTGATAACAATGCTGCAGTTGCACAATGTAAATAGCCAAAAAACCACAGTAAAAGCAAACACATAGAGAGGAAGTATCACTTGATCAAATACTTCATTCAGAAAAAGGAAATAGTGGTAGAACAAATTCCTTCAGAGCATAATCTAGCAGATCCTTTTACTAAACCTTTAGCAGAAAGGGTCTTCAAAACACATCTAGATGCTATAACAGTTAGAATATGATAGTTAGTCTTATTTATGCAAGTGGGAGTCTGTTGGGATTTATGACCAAAAGACTAAAAATTTTCTATAATTATTAATTTAATTGAGATGTAGTTTGAATTATTTTTAATACATATTTTTATTTCATACAATAAGGCCCAATTTGATTTAAATAGGTGATCTATGTGTTGGGACGTTCAGCACAGTAAGGTATGGATCACTGGAAATTTAAATAATAAGGAGTTGTTCTTGGCCGGTTAATTTAATTGGGCATTCTATTAAATAAATGTCATAACACATTAGTCTCCTTTATATAGGGTGACTTACCTTTAGTCATTGACTCATTGGGTAGCGTTCCCAAACTATTTGTGTTTCCACATTTTGTATGTATAGAATTTGGCCACATAGTGATTGTTCTCTAAATGTACTACCAAAGAAAAAAGAACTAGTATCACTATTGCTATTGCATGGACACATCCCTACGACATGAGTATAGATTGATGGTCTGGCGAAGTTAGGTCTTTATACCTTAATATGACATGGGTGAGGTTTCTTATATATAAGACCAATAGCCTTTTATGTTAGGCGCATTGATTTAGTTAATTAAGACATACCTATACAAGAAGGTCTCTATGCCATCTCATTTATGAGATGGGTTAATCGCCCCTTTGTGGATTGTTCGAGTTAGTTCACTAAACCTAAGGCCTTGGTAGTACTATTCAGTATAGTACTTAATATTCTTTTAGTGAATATTCATGTGAACTTAACAAATTGAACAAAATACCAAAGGATGGTAGATGCTATTGGGTAAGGTGATGGTACATCTGACCTAGACTCAATAATGGATGTTACATAAAAGGGCAAATGTGTCAATACACTTGTAGGTAAAAAACAGAGGGTTGAGATTTATCTCAACAAACTTTTCATTTTCTACAAAAATGCTTCTTGGAGTACATCACCTTCTTATGGTGATAATAGAATATGTTTAAAATGATTAAGTATATTGCTATAATGTAGTAAGGGTATTTTGGTCATTTTATGGAGCCAAGAACATTGTGTCTTAAGGTCCCTAATCTATCAATATTGTTTATGAATGATTTTGTATCATTCTAAAATAGGAATTGAAGAAGAATTAATTTTGTTCTAAGTAACTTTAATAATTAATTAAGGATTATATAATCCTTGGAATTAATTATTTAAGTTTGAATAAAATGAAATGATTTATTTTATTTGATCTCATAATTAATTTGGACTTAGGTCCATAAGATTAATTATAGATGATTTTAAATAAAATAAGTGAGTATATATTTCTATTGGTCTTATAATTAATTTTGACTTAGGTCCATAAGATTAATTACACTTGGACTTGGGCTAAAAATAAATAATGAGATTTCTTATAATGGATTATTATTTTTGGACCCACAATAGCCAACACCCTAATTTGGTTATTTTATGATGTGTATATATATATATATATATATATATATATATATATATATATCCTATTATAAGTAGACAATTAGAGTTAATCAAACATTTGGTCTAGGAACCCTAGCCTCCACTCTATCTCAAGACAAAATTTCTTCTTCACTATTCCGAATTTCTTCAGATACACTTTGATCTTAGAGAATAGATTATAAGATCTTAAGCATTGTAGATTGTTATCCAAACATAAAGGAGGTGAAGATCGATCTACCATCTTCAAAAGATCATTATCTATTGTGTGTAATTTTTTTTAAAAAAATCTTTGTTACGGTGCTAGTTTTCTTTCTGAATTCTGGATATATTTCCCTTCACTCCCAACTCCATTGTCATAGCCACCGTAGTCACATCGGACTCCTCTTCGAATCAAAACCAGCTGAATCAAATTCGTAAACTTGACACTCCTACTATTGTTTCTCGTGGTTGTGGTGGTGCAGGTTGCACTGCCATTTTGATGGAGGTGATAGCAGAATTACAATGGTCGGTGGAGGAGGTGGTGGAAGCCCATCTGGTATTTGATTCTTGGTTGGAGAGATGGGCAAAGAGACTAGGACTCAACCCTTTAACCTACTACTGCCTTTGTTTTCTTTTTTTTTTTTAAGTGAACAAAGGTGAGATGAAAATGCCCTTAGAACAGCAAGTGGGTCACACATGTCTTGCCTTCATTAGTGACACAGATGTAGTTGACGAAAGTGCATTATATGGATGTGTTATGGCTAGATAAAAAATTAGTTTAAAATTATTTTTTAATATTCTTAATAAATTCAGAATTATGGTGAATAATTTACCCTTATAAAAACTAAAACAGTCCAAAATTGGCAACAAGCCCAATGCCTATTCAAGGTGCAAAACAAGACCAATCATACATGGAATTAAGATCGGTCTTAATTGACACCAAAGAAAAAAAAGGAAAAGGCATGGGATATTCTTATTGTAGACTTTTATGTAAATCTTTCCCCTAACATTTTATTTAAAAAAAAAAAAAAAAGGAAGGAATGGACATATGGTACACTTACTGTACACTTTTATCCAAATCTTTCCTTTAACCTTTTATTTAAAAAAAGGGAAGAGCATATGATATACTTATTACATAATTTTATCCAAATCTTAATGGTAACTTTTTATTTAAAAGGAAAGGGACATATGACATATACACTATGCATATACACTCACTTTCGTGCATCTTATATTTGATACAAGAGAGATAAATCTAAATTCGTGATATAAATGCGATGTATGTTCCTAAAGATTGGTAACGATATATAACAATCATTATATATATATATATAATTAGAGAAAGATTATTCATGAAATATGATTGTTTACTATACATCCTACATACAAATGTATGACAATAAAGAACTTAAGGATACATCCCAAATTCAATTTAAGTACACTATCCTTGAGATTCTTCCAAGAAATAAGTCATTAACATACCTTTTAGTCGTTTCTATTAAATACTATTTTTACCCTTCCTCTTATTAACTTATGCATTAAAGGGAAATTGGGAATTTAATCTAACATTTGTTTTGAAGATTAACTAGCCAAGATCCCCCAGTTCTCGATACAGATTCACCACCGATTGTCTCACCACCATCAATCATGTTTGGCATGGTTCACACTTAGCTTTGATAACACATGTTGCATTAATGAACTTTAATGTTATTTAAATGAAACAATGGTTTAAAAAACAAAAATTACATATGATGAATAATAACATATTTAAATGAAAAGAAATCCACATGAAGGGCTAAGACAAGAAAGTATCTCGCAACCCGCCTTCATAAAACCCTTAAGTGTCTCGTAACCAGCCAGGCTTAAACCTTGAAGTATCTCGCAACCAGCCAATCATGTAACCCGGAGTATCTCGCAACCCGCTCCGCCATCCTCCCTCTAGCGAGCTACTTGGCAAGATAAGAATCGATGAGATTGATTCTCTCAGATGTTGCAATTATGGTTGACTTGCGAGCTCAAGTTCACAAGAACCATATCCTAAGCAAGTTCAAGTACGTCTTGAATTGACTGATGTGACCAACATTAAATGCATGCCATATTGGGGGCTGGGGACACAAAGATCCATAACCGACTCATCCCTATATCCGGTAAATCTGGGCACACAAAGTACGACTTAAGCACTGTGGACGGCATGATTGTCATTACGTACTAACCACATGCCCTTACTTATTAGCGGAAATGTCATTGTCACTCCAGAATAAATAAAGGATCATCGGTCTCAAGAAAGGTAATTGATCCATCTCACATTACACTAAATATAATTCTCTTACCCGAATACTGACTCAAGCACCGGAGTGATCACAGGAGAGAATCTTCGTCCTTACGTAGATTACCAACCTTTCCAACACAGGCGCACTCCGGCGAAAGAAGGACATCCGAATGATATTTGCTTCATCAGTTTGGTTCCGTTACCGGGAAACGCTTCAACATAATCCCTGAAGAAAACACACTTACTACTCAACATCGATGGCACCACACCCTTCGGAATGATCAGAGAGATCCGGAAAAGAAAAGGAGGTGATGCAAGAAAGATCACGGCAGTCATTCCTTCCTATCAATTATGACCTACCAGAGATTGTCCCTAGGGACGAACCCATCACCCCAGCTGTGGTACAAAGACGGGAGCACAATTTCCTGGCCAGAGTTTCAGCTAAGCAGAGACTCGGGCCCTCGGGAGTCAACACCTCCGGAGCCAAAGACCTTAGGAGAACGCTCAACTTCAACTGGGGACTCACAGAAGGACACCCCTTTGAAGATTCCTCCAGAATACAAAAGGCTTGAGGAAGAGTTGCATATGGCAAAAGAAAAAAAATAAAATGATGATGGAATGGGCTAAGTTGAGCCAAAGAATGGCCATCATTGGTCACACCCTACCACCACCCATACCGATACCAACACCATCGGAACATCCCTCGAAAGACATTTTTTCTAGGGTAAATGTTCAACAAGAAAGTCGCCAACCACGAGGCAAGACCAGTAACAGGAAAGAGGTATCTAGGCCCCGAGCCACTGAAGTACAAGAAAGCAAAATACCGTCAAAAGCTCCTAAAAGCCAAACATGTGAGTCCAGAAATCCCACCAGATGTGACAAAAGAAAGAGAGACCAGGGACATTCCTACTTTTCACGAGCAAGAAGGGGGGCCACGCCAGAGAAGAAGAGGCCAAGGGATCGGTCTGGATCCCCCAGGAGAGGGCCAATCACCAAGTCTCCCTTCGCCAAGTGGATCAAGGACGCACCCCCCAATCCCGACTTCAAGTTGCCATCCCTGCCGTTATATACAGGCAATGGGAGGGCCCAAGAACATTTATTCATGTATGAGCATGCCATGGGAGTCATCACCAATGAAGAAGCAGTAAAATACAAAGCTTTTGCCAGCACAATGGGAGACAAGGCAACCACGTGGTTCACCAACTTAAAACCAGAGTCCATTAACGGATGGTCTACTTTAGAAAAACAATTTTTGGCCAGATTCGGGATAGCTGGAGCCTTTGCCAAAAACCAGGGTAACCTTTTCAATATCAAACACTACCCAGGAGAGAGTCTGGAAAGCTACATTGACAAATTCAAAAAGGTGTACGACGACATCAATGTTGTAAGCACAAAGGTCACCCTGCATTCTTTCATCCATGGTACCACAACCACATACCTAAAAACTGAATTCCACATCAGACCACCAAACACTATCGCAGAAATGTTCGAGGTAACAAAGAAGTAGGCGGCTTCTCAACAAGCAAGATCCAGCCAAATAAGCGACAAGAAGGCCAACTCGCCTAGAAGGGATTCCCGTGAGGGAAAAAACCATATAAGGAAAACTGAAAATTTCACCCCTCTAAACACCCCAGGGCTGAGTTAATCTCCCTGCTCAAAGATAAATTTGGAGTGGAAGACCCTAGGCCTCTCAATCCCGAAAATAGAGAAAAAAGGGACCGAGGGAGATATTACGCCTTCCACAGAGACCACGGTCATGCAACGGAATTGTGTCTGCAGCTGAAAAGGGCCATTGAAAGGCTTTTGAGTAAGGGACATTTGTAGGAATTTAAGGCAGATGCCCCGCAAGGAGGGGATCGAGCTGGACCCTCGAAGGAGGGATGAGTCATCAATATGATAGTTGAACCTACCCCCTCCAACACCCAGCTCCAAAGGCAAATCCACTTGCTGACTCAAATATACTCACTAGCGGAAGTAATTAGAGAAGAAGAAGAGATATCCTTCAAGAGAAGCGAGTTAGCACCCACACTGATCGTGAGATCCTACCTACTTAATATTGAAGCCTCGCTCAAGATCAACGGGATGGCTCCATGGAGAGTGAAAAGAATTCTGGTGGACACGGGGGCTAGTAGAGACATTCTTTACTATTCTTGCTTTAAGGAGATAGGGATCCCGGATGCCTACCTTACCTCCTACAACGGAGTCTTGGAAGGGTTCACGAACCATAGGGTGCAGGTCAAGGGGAGCATCAGCATCCGCGCCCAGCTAGGAGACAGCCACGGCAATCAAATTGAGGTGGTAAACTTCCTTGTGCTTGATTTAAATTCTTCATACAATGCTATCCTTGGAGTATCTTCGCAGGAGGCCTTCGAAATGGTAGTGTCTGTCCCTCACCAGAAGGTCAAAATCCCACACGAGGGACGAATCATAACCATTGTGAGTCACCCTGAGGACGCCTTGAGACACCAACTCGCATTCAGGAAAAGAAAACGAGATTTGGATACAGTTCCTCCCCTAGCTGTAGGAGTTATTGCAGAGAGACCTGAGGATCCCTTGAAGGGAAAGAATGAGTATGAAGAGGTGGAGATCAATCCAGCATATCCGGACCAAAAAAAAAAAATTTTAGCCTCAATGGAGGCAAAGGGGAAGCAGGCTCTAATAAAGCTTCTCCAAGAATACACGGATACTTTCTCCAAGAATAATAGATGAGGAAGTCATCACCCACCATCTCAACATCAGCACGACTTTCAAACCCATCCAACAGAAGCCTAGAAAGTTTGGTCTAGAGAAAGAGACCGCCATAAAGGAGGAAGTTGCCAAATTGCTTTCCGCAGGATTCATTCAAGATGTAAAGTACCCAACATGGTTGGCAAATGTAGTAACGGTGAAGAAAGCCACTGGCAAATGGAGGATGTGTATGGATTTCACTGACCTAAACAAAGCATGTCCGAAAGATTGCTACAAATTACCACGGATAGATTCCACTGTAGATTCAACGGTCGGTCACAAAACGTTCAGCTTCTTGGACGCTTTCTCTGGTTATCATCAGGTCAAGTTGCTGAAGGAGGATCAAATCTGCACTTCATTCCTGGCTGGTGGGGGGACGTACTGTTATAACGTTATGCCGTTTGGATTGAAGAATGCGAGGGAGACATACCAAAGGATGGTGAACCTGATATTGAAATCTCAGATCGGTCGGAACATGGAAGCTTAAGTTGATGACATGGTCATCAAAACCAGGCAAGGAGAGAATCACCTAGAGGACCTGCGAGAGACCTTCAATAATCTGAATAGGTTCAACATGAAATTGAACCCCAACAAATGCACCTTTGGGGTAGAATCCAGTAAATTTTTGCGATTTGTGGTAACTCAACAAGGGATCGAAGCTAGCCCCGAGAAAATCTCGGCCATCATCAACATGAAGGAGCCAAAATGCCCGAAAGATGTGCAAAGGCTAACTGGGTGCATAGCAGCATTAGGGAGGTTTATATCTTGATCGGCGGAAAAATGTCTTCCATTCTTCGGTGCACTCAAGAAGGCCAAGAAGGACTTTTCTTGGACTAATGATTGCTCAGAAGCTTTCAAATCTCTCAAGGACTACCTGTCACAATTACCATTGCTCACTAGCCCTAGTATAGGTGAAATCTTGTACCTTTATATTGCAGCCTCCGACTTAGCGTTGGCTGCTGCATTATTCAAAGAAAAAGATGGGAAACAGTTACCCAATTATTTTGTAAGCAAAGTTCTTCCAGGGGCCGAAATTCGGTACCTTAGTACAGAAAAGTTGGCCTAAGCCTTCGTGATTGCCTCCAGAAAACTTAGGGCCTACTTTGATCCCACACGATACATGTTTATACCAACATCCCTTTAAAGCAAATTTTTCATAAACCAGATGCTTCTGGGAGGATGTTAAAATGGGCCATAGAGCTTAGCACTTTTGACATCCACTTCATCCCAATAAAATCAATCAAAGGACAGGCCTTGGCAGACTTTGTGGCCGAAACCTCCACTAACCACGAGGATCAAGCTCTTAAAAAGGTAGGGGGCTCCAAAGAGAGGGAACGAATAACTAAAGTATAGATATTATCCGTAGATGGAGCCATGAATAGTGAAGGAAGTGGTGTGGGAATCATCTTGTTATCGCCAGATAGGATGATAAAACTCGAGAAAGGACTTAAATTTCATTCCGGTGGAACAAACAATAATGTAGAATACGAAGCCATGCTCACTGGAATAACCTGGGAGAAAAAATTGGGAATCCGAAAGGTAGAATCTGTAAGTGACTCCCAAGTGGTTGTAAGCCAAGTTAATAGAGAATTTCAAGCAAATGACGAAACTTTGAAAAAATACCGTGATGAGGTAAGTTTCCAAATTCAAGAATTTGAGAGTTTTGAACTTAATAAGATATGAAGAGAGGATAATCAACGAGCTGATTACATCTCCAAACTTGAGCAAATTCTAGCATAATAATTGAAGGAATAGAAATAGAAGAGAAGCGAGAACCTAGCATTCCACTAAGCAGAGTAAATCAAATCGATGAGGTGCAAACCGCCGATACGCCAACTGACTGGGTAAAAGAAATGGTGGATTTCCTGGAAAGAGGATATTTACCAGAAAAAGTAGAAGATGCGTTGACGTTAAGAAGAGGGGCAGCGAGATATACGATGATAGGCGGTACACTTTACAGGCGGACTTTCTCTAAACCGCGACTAAGATGCGTCCCACCACATCTAGTAACCCCGTTAATCGAGAAAGTATACAATTAGTGTGTCTAGGCCATCCGGGGGCTAGATCCATGGCGGACAGAATTATAAACTTGGGATACAATTGGCCCTCTCCGAGGCGAGATGTAGAGAAATGCACCCACAACTGCGTGAAATGTCAAAAATTTGGTAGCATACCTAAACTACCTTCAATCCAACAAACCCTCGTAATCTCATCATGGCCCTTTGACATGTGGGGAATGGATTTAATGGGACCTTTTCCCAAAGCAAGTGGAGGAATTAGATTTATAGTGGTGGCAGTTGACTACTTTTCAAAGTGGATAGAAGCTAAAGCCCTAGTACACCAAACCGAAGAGAATATGCTAAATTTCTTCCACGACCAAGTGTTATGTAGCTATGGAATACCGAGAGCGGTCGTGACAGATTACGGTACCCAATTCTCATCAAAGTTCACTGCTAAATGTGAAAGGCTTAAAATCAAACACTAGAAATCTTCGGTAGGTCATCCACAAGGAAATGGTCAAGCTGGAGCTACGAACAAACTTATAATTACCTCCCTTAAAAAGAACTTGGAAGGAAAAGAGGGCAAATGGGTCGACGTCCTTCATCCCGTACTCTGGTCCATCCGTACTTCGCCTCGGAGGTCAACCGGCGAAAATCGTTTATGGAGCAGAAAGAATAGCACCCACGGAGGTGGCGCTTCCGACATATAAGATCTCCAACTTCAACATGGAAGAAAATAAACGAATAAGAGAAAAGGACTTGGATTTACTTGAAGAAGGGAGGACACAAGCTGAGTACAGATGGAACTACAAAAGCAAAGAACTAAGAAGTACCATGACCAAAAAGTAAATACGAGGAAATTACATATCGGTGATTGGGTATTTCGAAAAATTGAAGCAACTGGACAAAGGGCGGACAGAGGAAAACTCGCCCCCAATCGGGAAGGACCCTACAAATTGGTCAATGAGAGACGTGAAGGAACTTTCCTCCTAGAAAGGCCTGACGGGAAAAGATTACCCAATCCTTGGCATTCCGATCACTTGAAGAAATACTTTGTATAAATTTTCTATATATTTTAAAGAAATATTTCCTACATACCAAAACATTGCCCGCACTCCAAATAAATTAGTCTAATATATATGTGTGTGCCTTTGGGACTCGCGGGATGATTCTCTTCAGATTTTATTTATTAAGTTGAAGACTGCGCAAAAAAAAAAAAAAAAAAAAAAAAGCAAGGAATAGATCTCGCAACAAGAGTTTTCCAAGGAATAGATCCTGCAAGCGTAAACGCTTGTCTAGGTAGAAGTCAAAAACTCGGATACTCATTTGGAAGAAGCCCGCTGCAAGTAGCGTGAATCAATTACAATTTTAAAAATTAGCAAAACAGAGAATCTGTGAACACAAATCACCAGTTGAAGACAAAATGAAGTTCATTAACATTCATGAAGATTACAAAATAAACCCTAAACTTTAGGGTAGAGATCTACATTTACATTGCTACCTACACAAAAAGCCGGAAGTACAATGACACCTTCGGAGGTGGGGAAGGCAGGAGAAGCTTCGGGCGGGCGAGGCTCAGAAGATGCATCAGCACCAGGGACCTCCCCTTCATCAAGTCCCCCTTCCTGCATCCAATCGGATTGGAGGTCAAAGAAGTTAGGAGTCACCAAGGGAGGTGGGACCCAGGGTGGCCTACCCTCATCTTCGTCTAGCCCGGCAATCTCTTTCAACTCGCCGTCAGAGAAGGGAACAAAGCCATGCCCCTCCCTCTTGTTTACCTCTAGGCCATAGTAATCATAGAGTGGGAAGAACAGGCGATGGGGGACCTTGTCATGAAGCATCCGGGTCATATAGTTCATTCCTCTACGAAAGTACTTGAGTGCTTCACGAGCTAAGTCCAGCTGGTACTATTCAGAAGCCTTATATTCTGCTCTCGCCCGACCAGCCATCTCCTCTTGGTAATCTCTAGACTCCAGATGAACCCTCACCTCCTCAAGCTTGCGAACACGTGCCCGCAGGGCCTCCATCTCGCCTAGCTGACCGGATAAATCTTTTAAGGTCTTCTCTCTTTCTTCCACGACGCTAAGAGAGCGCTTGACACTGGCGCCCAGACGGAGGTTTTCCTCTTTGAATTTTTGAGCTTCGGCCTCGGTCACTTCGTGGATCGCAGAGAGAGTGGAGACGTGGTCTGCATGCTCCCTCTTCTCCTTATTAGCCTCAGCGAGAACCTTTTGTAAAGAGTTGAACCTGCGTTCCAAGGTGGATCTCGCCTCCTCCAACTTGGTAAACTTTGCACGTGCACGCTCATCCTCCTTCTCCTCCTTCCATCCCATATCATCCAAATAGAGAAGGAGAGAGCTCACCTAAACCAAGAAAAGATTCAAGAATGATTGCCAACGACAAAGAGAAAAACTAGGGCAACAACACATACCTCAGAAAGGTGAGCACCAATTTGGCTGATGGTGTGACTACAGGAATACTTCTTGCATTGCTTGCGGCCTTCCACACTGCTAGCCCACACTAGCATACCCCTCCCCAGGTATTTCGCCACTTGAGGATAAATGAAGTCAAGCCTCCGGGGCTGAGAGATATCCACCAGAGCTTGCTCCAAATCCCTTATTCTGGAGGGACCCGAAGAGAAGCAGAAGTCCGCATACTCCCACGGCGGGATAGATCCTCTGGGACGCGAACGATGATGAGTAGATGGCATGTAACCCGCCTCTGCACCGGATTAGGCTACCTCCACCCCCGCCTGGGTAGCGCCATTGTCTCAGCCCCTTCCAAGGGAGTAGAACGAGAAGGACGAGGAGCTGGAGCCTCCTTCTCCTTGGGTGTGCTGTAGGGAATCTCAATCGAGACCCGACCCCCGAACGAACACTGCTAGACCGCCTCTTCGATTGAGGAGCTGCCACTTCTTTAACTTTTTTCTTGCGAGGAACCAATGGGGAGAGGGCAAGGTGGCATGATGATGGAAGGACCCTCCCTTTGCTCCTCGTTCATTACATGGTAAGGAGGGAGGGCGTTCCGCGACGAGGAGAGCTTGACCTAAGCAGTCTTCCTATTAGCCTCCATCATGGCCAGAATCTTCTTGGCAGCCACCATCTCTGTAAAGAAGAACAAGCGAGTTAGAAACAAACCCAAATCCTTATCAAAAAAAAAAAAAAAAAAAGCCCTCATGATTGCCCCCAGATCTCGAGGCACATTTGGTTCCGGAAAGACACGGACAAGTAGACCCAAAGCACCCTGCTTGATGGACCAGCCATTCCTAAGTCCTTGGGGGAGGACATACCAACTCTACCTTAGGGATGACTAACTCCGCCAGCCCAATCCCGCATAAGGCAAAGTCCCTCTCCTTAAAAGCTGCCACATGGAAGCGATATTGCTGGGGTCAGCTTCCCCTTCCGTCCCGGTAAGCCGGAGTATGTAGGATGCCTTATCGAGCTAAAAGGCCACCCTCCTTTCTTCTCCAAAAGAAAGTAGTACTCGTGCCAGTTATGCACTTTAGACCGGAACGAATCTATCAACCTGGAGGCGAAAGGGTGGGTCTTCACACTCAACACACTACCCCTTGTCACCGAAAAGTAATGGCTGAAAACGTCAAGTGCGGGCTCAAACCCCATCATCCTACAAATGACTATGAACGATTTTAAGGCCCATATGGCATTAGGGTGGACTTGGGAAAGGGTGACCTCGCAAGCCGCCATAAACTCGACTATGAGGGGGTCGATGGGAAACTTCAACCCACTCTCCAGTTGATCTACGAAGACCAAGGCATAGTTATTTCTGGGACTCAAAGGCTAGTAGATGGCGCTATACTCACTGCTATCTATCTTAAACTTCTCCGCCACCTCGGTCATCCTCTGTATAGTAAGTTTGTTTTTCACTGTCAAAACGCGACTAGAACCGATCTCGCCAGTAGAGGAAGACATCTCGCCTATCTCTACAAAAGATCGAACAATATCATGACGTTTCTCCTCTCGCAAATAGAATTCCGGAAGAGATTCATCTTTTAATTCTATCCTGGGATTAGCGGGATCAAGAATTAGATCTCGCGGTACTAACAACTTATCAACGAGTCCCTCTCTCCAAACATGCTTATAATTGTTGCCCCTCCTCACCACCACAACTCGCATCCCCTTCACAGCATTCCAAAAACGACCCGATGAGGTTTTTCATATAACCACAAATAGGGGATCCTTAGCGCAAATTCAAAAGTCCTCTCTATTGACAATTCAACCCAAAAAGGAAAGAATATGATATCAAACAAAAAAGGAAATAAGGAAATGGAGAAGGAAAATCAAACCGTACCTTCTCTTCTTTACGGTTCGAAAGGAGCAGGATGAAGAACAGTTGGAAACTCTGAAAAACCCCAAAACCAAAATCGTCCTCGAACGAATATACCAATACGCTTCGAGGAAATCTGGAAACTTAGGCTATAGATGAAGCAGATTGAGAGAAGTTTTACGGAGGAACGATCACTAGACGCTAAGAAAGCTATGGAGGTATTGCTGCCGGAAAAATATCAAGAGTAAACGGAAATTTGGAGAGGGTCATCTCCTTTTATAGACAGCCAACCGTCTCGAAAAAACCAAACGACATCATTAGTGGCATTAATTGGGACAAAACCTTTCGAGAACCCCAAAATGCTCTGGACCAATGAAAAGGCCACGATAATCGTGCCTCATTTAATGCCCCTGGCAAGCGACCGTTCAAGGGGTAAGAAGATTTTTGAAAATAAGGCTCCAAAATGTGATTTGACATTTAGAAGGGGTGTATTGAATTAGGACATGTCGCTTCTAGCCCAAAATGCGAGATGCGACAGGGGTCTACTGAAGGGCCAAGACCCGAAAGTATCTCGCAACCATCCTTCATAAAACCATTAAGTGTCTAGCAACCCGCCAGGCTTAAACCCTGAAGTATCTCACAACCCGCCAATCATGTAACCTGGAGTATCTCGCAACCCGCTCCGCCATCCTCCCTCTAGCGAGCTACTTGGCAAGATAAGAATCGATGAGATCGATTCTCTCAGATGTTGCAATTATGGTTGACTTGCGAGCTCAAGTTCACAAGAACCATATCCTAAGCAAGTTCAAGTACGTCTTGAATTGACTGATATGACCAATATTAAATGCATGGCAAATTAGGGGTTGGGGACACAAAGATCCATAACCAACGCCCCCTATATTCGGTAAATCTGGGATCTTAAGCACACAAAGTACGGCTTAAGCACTGTGGAAGGCATGATTGTCATTCCGTACTAACCACATGCCCTTACTTATTAACGGAAATGCTATTGTCACTCCAGTATAAATAAAGGATCATCGATCTCAAGAAAAGTAACTGATCCATTTCACATTACACTAAATATAATTCTCTTACCCGAATATTGATTCAAGCATCGAAATGATCACAGGAGAGAATCTCCGTCCATACGTAGATTACCAACCTTTCCCACACATACGCACTCCGACGAAGGAAGGACATCCAAAGGATATTTGCTTCATCACCACATATCTTTCATAGAATTTTCTGTTTATTTTAATAATCAAAATAATATAATGAAATAATGTTAAAGGCTGTTTCCGCAATATCTTCTTTATAAACGATCTCCATTTTATTTAACTGGTTTTGCTCTTCGCTCTTTACTTTATATGGTAGATTTTTATTAAATAAAAGATAGAAAGTAAATTAAAATATTTTATTTGTTTCTTCTCTCTGAAAATAAAATTTTTTTTTATTTTTCCCAATTGAAACGAAAGATATAAATATAAATATATATATATATATATATATATATATAAAGTGTGAATTATCTTACCAGAACAAAAGCAGTCTACAGGAACACTTCGAAGTGGCTAAAAAAAACAAAAAAGAAAATTCTGTTGGTGCCGAGGAGGCAAATGTTAATCCTCCGAGTCCGAAATAATTGCAGGTAAAGAAAAAGAGAGTATTTTGATAAACATTGTTTGTTGTCGTTGTCATTGTCATCTGAACAAAAGCCGAAAAGGAAAAAATGTTAAAGCACTTTTCTTTTTCTTTTTTGGCCAAAGAAGACGCTGAGAGATAATTATGGGCAGGAAAAGGCAAAGAAATTCTGTGAGCTTCTTCTTTGTTGATGTGATTTATTGTTGAAAGAATAGGATGACGATGAGCGATTATTTATTTATTTATTTTATTTATAGATTTCTTGACGTGATTAATCTTAAACCCCTAAAATCTCATTTTTAAAATTTCAAAGGAGGTAAATCTGATATTCCTTAATTCCTTATGTTTCTACGTAGTAATTCTACGCATAAAAAGATATTTCATATTGATTGATTCGCACTGTCACTAAAAGCGAGACTTCCGTAATTGATCTGACCAAGTAGCTTCGATGATGAGCGATTATTGAAAAAGAAAAAGGAAATTATTATTAATGAGAAAAAGAAAAGATCAAGAAATAAAAGGCAAAATAATTAACATAAAACTCGTCGCCTGAGAGATTCGAACTCTCGCGGGGAAACCCCATGTACTTAGCAGGCACACGCCTTAACCACTCGGCCAAAGCGACGCTTGTTACTTTACCAACACTTTGTCTTCACTAAATTGTTAATAATTACACTCATCGCATTCACTTCGCTGAGTCTGTAAACTACTGTTGCTCCGCGTGTAAACCCACGCGAACCCAGTCATGAGACGGGTGCAGTGCAGGGATTAACACTGTTTACTTTGGAGAAGACAGTTCCAAACAAGAATCCATGCGTCTGTTGGCTGATTGATAGGAATTCCGAGACGTGATGAAAGAAAAGAAATAGGCCACGTGACTGCAGTACACGCATCACTGAACATTCTGATTTTAAGGCTTTTTTTTGGAGGGCACACCGTCCCATGCCTGCATCGAACTCAAGAGAAACTTGTCTACTCCACTTTTTCTCTGATTTTTAATTCTTCAACTGTGAAAATGAGATGACCAAAGAAGATATATTTTTCAGTCCCATCTATACAATGATATCATGTACTCGTAAAGAAGAATATTAATTTACACATTTTTAAGGAAAAAAAATATATAGTAAATTTACATTTTACTCTTAATAATTATTTTTAGTTAACACTTTATTGCTTTATTCTTTTACATTTAAAAATCTAACATAAAAATTCATCACCTCGATTTGAAAATACATTATAGGTGAATCATATCTTATAATTTTAATTGATAAAGAATAACGATAGAGAAAATCAATCTAGACAAGTCTTAATTAATCAGATTAATCTAGAAGAGTATTGACAGAAGTTAAACTTGAAACCTTTGATTTTTAAATTTATAGTTACATCCATTAAATTATCTTCAAAGGGATTAAAATCTATCGACCTTTGTTGAGATTTAGTTTATAAAAATATATTTATAAAAAACAAATTTTTATTAAAAAATTTTATTTTAAAAAATAGTTATTTAAATTTTGACCGTGCTAAATTATAGTGTGCTGCATACAAAATCTCTTCAATGTTAGGAGGGAAAACTACAAAGGGTCTTCAAAATTCACAAACTCTACCAGAACAAGAGAAGAGTCTACCATGGTGCATCCATCACAAACCATCAGCAAATCATGTCCAACCTCAAACTATTGAACAATCCAACAAAAAAATGTTAGTACAAATTGATAAGAATCATCCAAATATCCATAGACATGTTTAAAGACAAAAATAACTCTAACACCTTGGTTGATATAAGTGAAAAGATGAAATATATGAGAGGGAAAGTAAAAAAGGATATAAATGTAAAATTTACTTTGTTTGGTAAAAAGTAAATCAAAAGTGAAAGTAAATCAAAAAGTTAACTTCTCCCCCTCCATGTCTGATTTTTTGTCCCTTCCAAATTAGATGGATTTGTCATCCTGTAAAATTATTTTATTACCTTTAATCGCACAAATGTCTTTTTTTCACTATAATTTCGGATGATTCTCGATGGTGAATGCATTTAAGCTTACTGTTCCATACCTATATAATAGAGTAGCTCTTTTGACTCTTTTCTTTTAGTCCTTTTTTTTTTTGACAAAATATGGGGTTCATTTTTAAAATAATATTATTAATAAGATTTTTTTAAAAAAAAATTATTCAATATTGATACAATCATCATAATGTTAATAAATATTGATTCAATATTATTAATAAATTACTGTTATGTATTATCATTCTAATTCCATGGAAAAAATCAGTTTATAAAATGTTATTTATACAAATATAAAAAAGACATTAATGAGAAAAATCATAATAATGCTTACTTATTCAAATGAATATAAAAGTAAATTTGACAAAATTTACTTCCCTTCCCTTCCATGTTATAGTTCAACCATACAAGAAAAAGTATTTCATATTTATCTCTTCTTCACCCTCACAAAACAAAATTGAAGTAATTTCAAATACTTCTATAAGGGGGAAGTAAATTGAACCCTTTCCAGACCCCCCCCCTTGCATAACAAATAAGCCCTAAATCTAGCCATCATGATAGATATATCAAGGAGCTAAGCAAGTTTTGGTTGGATTAACTTGACGGCTATCAAAGGACAGGGGGACACGGACATGGAAGATGAATGTCAAGGCATCAAGCTTACTAATAAAGACTTATAATTTAAATACAAGGATGAAACTTCTAGGATTAAGAAGAACATGATGGCATTGGCAATGATGCAAATCCATGAAGAACAACTTCTTGTTGATGCCAAGATTGAATAAGCAAATCTTCAAGAATGGAAGCTTAGGTACAAAGAACTATATTTCAAGTTCAACCTTGAAGAAGGGATGAAATGGCAAGTAAAAACATACATTTGATGCATTCAAGATTAAGTTAAATCAATCCAAGAAGTTAGCATCAAAGATGGATGAAGAAATGAAAGCAAAATAGAGGAGAAAGGAGTGGAGGAACCTGTTCGGTGAACAATCCAATGTCGGACAGTTTTGAGTCAACCAAACTAGTGACTATATGGTGCATATCTAGCACATGATCCTGCGCTGGATGACCCCTCTGACAAACTTGATAAATGCAACCTTTCCTTGTATTTTCTTGTAGTTTTTAGTTGAAGGGGTGTTTTATGTCTTTTACAACCCAAGCACAAATTATTAGGTTAGATTAGAGTTGAAAAACTATATAGAGTACCTTGACTTTGTATTAAACACAACAATCTATTATGACAAACAACTTTTCTTATTGATAGATTTAATTTGAAAGATCAAACTTGATATTTTTGGTGAGTTCGTAATAACTCTTTTTATGGTTTTTGAGTGACTCCATAAATGGCTATCAATTACTTTAGGCTTAGGGTATTGAATGGTATCTAAATCAAGAGATTAGTTGATGATGTTCACCATCAGGCCTTAAACTTTTGATGAAATCCTGCAACTTGTTGGTGTGTTTTAAGAAAATTGAACCTATGTCATTAACATAAACTTCAATGTTTTTGTCGAGCTATGCTTTGAAAATCTAGCATTCTTCAATCCAAAAGGCATCTTAGTGTCTCAATAAGTACTGACTTCTATTATAAAAGAGGTTGTTTCAGTGTCTTCCATTGCCATGGGTATTTGATGGTATCCTTTATATGCATCCAAGAAACATATACATTGGTATCCTGTAGTGAAATCAGCCATCTGGTTGATGCTAGGCAACAGGACGAGTTTTTTTGACAAAACTTGTTCAAGGTTGTGAAGTCCACACACATTCTCCACGTTCCTTCCTTCTTGGGAACTACATCAGGATTTGCTAACCATTCAAGGTATAAGAATTTTCTTAGAATTCCTACATCGAGAAGAGCTTGGACTTCTAGAGATATCACTTTATTTCTCTTAGAAGCGAAGGTTCATTTTTCTGCTTCACTCCAAGTTGCAAACCAGCTCTGTGCTCAGCTATGCTTCTATCAATGCTTCTTAGGTTCTTTTCTAGCATGTCTACAAGTTTTCCCTTGAACTTTAGAGAAAGAGAGCCTCCAATTTGGATTCCCTTTTCAGGAAATTGAGGATTCAAGAGTGCTCTTTCCCCTTTTGCTACTGCCTTGATTCTTGACCTTTCATTCTCTTGGGAAAGTCTATGAGTTCTACTGTGTGTCAGTTTATGTTGGCCCCAATTGAAGCATCTCTTTCCATTAGATAGCATTCAGATGCCATTTGTTTGACTAACTTGAGAATGATCCAACCTTTGCCGGTTTTGATTTTCATACAATAATATGTGAGAGGGATTTCTACTTGTAGATCCATGACCCCCTTTCTGCCCATGATGGCTTTATAGGTCTCCGATGGCCCCTATCACTATCTTTCCACTAGCCATTCCACCTATGTTTGCAGTCATTGGAATTTTAAGGACTCCTTCCGCATAAGTCGTTGAGCCACTAAAGCTCGTAAGTGTTGTATATGTTTTTATCAACAAGTTTCTGCCAAGACCCATTTGATCGAAAGCTCTTTTGTACAGAACATTGAACACACTTCTAGAATCAACTCGAATTTTTTTCATTAAAAAGTTCCTTATCTGTAGAAAGACTGTTCCACACATGTGGCTCTGGCTCTTTTTTACCTCTTTTCAATGACTTTGATTTCTCTTACTGGAAGTCCTTGAGGTTGCTCTCAAGGTCTCTAATTAGCAGGACCTCTTGTGCTAAAAAAAATTCTTGGAATTGACCTTCTTTGATCAGCCTTGCTATCTCTCTCTTGAGATCGAAGTAGTCTTCAATGAGATGTCCATAGTCTCAATGGTTTTAGCAAAATTTATTCCCTCTTTTCCACTAGAGATTTGAGAGGTCGTGGTGGTTTCAGCAGTCCTTTCCTTTCTATAGTCACTAGAACTTCTTCTCTTGGAGTTGTCAACTAGGAGATCATCGAGTTTGAGAAGTCCTTCTTCTTCTTCTCTTGAGGTGATCCATTTGGTGGGAGGTCCTTCCAAAGAAACTCTTTTGTTGAGACTTTGCTTCAATTGTCTTGTTTGTTGGAGGTGTAAATTAATTAATTCTCTTCTGCACTGCCATTTCTTCAACTTTTCTGATCCTTTCCAAAAGAGTTTGCAGTTGTTTCATAGTAGAAACTTCTTCCTCCTCAAGTCTCTATGATATATATCCTCCTTGCAATCCTTGCTTGAAGGCAGTGATATATATAGCATCATTCTATTTTCCACAGTCTCATCATTAAAATGACTGTAGTAGCTTTTGGTGCTCTCACCAGCTTTTTACTTGATAGTAAAGAGATGGTTTATAGCTTTCTCACACCTTTTACTACTTTGGTAGTTCTTTAGGAACTGATCTTTGAGCTGATTCTAACTCGAGATACATGCCATTGGTAATCCCTTAAAATAGGATTGAGCCTTTTTAATTAATGTGAATAGGAAGACTCTGCATATTACATGGTCCTAGTACTCAAACATCTCCATGTAGGCAACGTATTCGCCAATGTGGAGTTATGACTCTATAGTCTTGTCATACTTTGTAGCTATTTGAGAGGGTTTGAATCCGGGAGGCATATTTCTCAACTGGATTTTATCTACGAAGGGTAATCGTTTAGTGAGGTCTCTATCCCATTTGGTGGATCAGGGCTTTCAACCTCTTTTGGGTTGTTATGAGATGATATCTTTCCCCGATTTGTTGTTACCTCCATGTTTCTACTTGCTGTTTGTTCAAGGTGATCATTTCTGGGATATCCCTGGATCTTGCTCATGGTGTTCCCTTCTTTGGCTTCGTGAGATGGCTGCTCTATTCAACCTATCTCTCAGGTTATATTCTCTGCCATTTCACAGAGTTTCTTGTAGGTCTACAAGTGGTGTATTCCTTTTGTGGCTAGCTTCCTTGGCTTGTGGATTTCTTCGATCATCTTGTGCTGGGATTCCCTATTGTTGCCCGTTATTTTTAGGTCCTTCCCCCTTCAGATCAAAGACTTCTGTGGGCCTCTACTCAGGGAGCTGAGTATATGATGGAGTCCTCCCTGTGGAGATGTCATCTCTTCTGCTTGTGAGACTTTCAATAACATTTACCATTCTCTCTAGTAAGTGTTCTGGTACATAAGATATGAGGTTGTCTTGATGTCGCTTTCTCTGGGGCATTTCTCTCATGTTGTATCTCCGTTGGTATACTGGAGGGATCAGAATGACTTGGTTCTTGACCTGGTAATGTCCCTATTGGAACTGCCAAAAGACCAAAGCATGCTGGATTTTGCCGGTTGAAAGAATGGTAGAAGTAGCAATGAAATTAAATTGGAAGTAATATGAATATCAAATATGTGTATAAAATCAAAACAAAGAACATAAGTCTCACAATCTTCTGGCTGGAACTTCAACTAAACAACTAGATCTAAAGAGGTTAGTTGCTCATGATATTTGAAAAACTCCTAAGCTAGAAGAAAGAGTGAAGAAAGCTAAAAAAAAAGAGATGATGAAGAAGAAAAACTCCATTAGTTTATCTAGAAAACTTTTTCCTAAAAATTCTCTTTCTTTCCAAGTCTAGAACTCTAAACATACCTTCTTCAACTATGTTCTTGACTTGTATCTTGATATCCTTAAGATATTTTGTGGATTCTGCTAGATTCTGGAGATTTTGGATAGTCAAATTCAAGTCTGACTCTTTATTTAAAGTTTGACTTTTACACATATATTTCTGTCATGACTCTAGTCCCTCGAGCAAAACTCTCGAATGAGATTTTATCATTTTTTACAAATTTTCAACTATTTCCAATATAATCTTTGAATACCTTTAAAATTTCATAAAATATATCCAATCATATCCAAAATAAGTAAAAGTAAACCGAAGGATTCATCAAATATACATAAAATATAGGTAGATCAAAGATTGGCTAATTCCATAACACACAAGGTTGCTAAATGGGCTAGTGATAGTTTTGTATTTTGGTGCTGCTTCTCTGGCACTAATTCCTTTATTAATCCTCTCTTTAGAGGAAAATGCGGGAAACACCATTTGTAACTATTCTGACCCGGTTGTTAATGAAAATTTCTGACATCTTCCCAGCAAAAGGGAAGATTTCATGGATGATGTAAGATATGATATTCAACGTCGTAATGATTATTCTAGTGGAATTAGACAGGACTGAAATTCAAATCCTCGTGCAATCGATTTATGCCTTCATCATCAAGTATTTTGGGGACACAAATAAAGGCGACACATTCACCTATGCGAGTTTGATGAATCTGAAATGGACTTGCGCCAAATCTTTCAGTTCTAACTTAATGTAGTAGTATTCCTTAGTGAATTTAGTATGATTTTTTTATTTTTTTTTGAGCATTTGAGTTTTTATTTTAATATATATTAAACTTTCAATTAACTACAATTTTACCTTATTGTATTTACCTAACTTTTTCTTCAACATCAGAACGGAGGTCTAGACTTATATATGAAGTTTAGGGTATCTATTCAGAAACTTGTGTTTTTTTTTTCATTTCACAGTCTCAGATGCTGAATGTGTTTATCACTTGTTAATTAAATTGGGTTGATCACAGTGTTGAGAGTTCTGTTAATTATCTAAACTATTTTGAGGATTCAATAAGGGTTTTAAAATAAAAGGGTTTGTATGAGTTGAATAGGGAGATTGGATCAAACTAAGGGGATAAATAACACATTAAGTCATCATGTATTGAGAGAAATTCTCACAACATTCATTCATCTTCCCCATTCCCTTCATGAGATTCAAATTCAAGATTCTTGCGAACCAATCTCTTTTGCAATTAACTGGATATGTGCTGTGTGTTTTATTCTTACAGTTTGATTACATCAGGGTTACATCAACGTTGGTCATATGTGAGAAGAGGTTGGTAGAGGGTTGGTGCAGTTAGGTATTAGGATAAAATCAAGAAACTGGAGTATTTGAGATTGAAGCGGCATAATCATCAAAACTTCAATCCCTATCTACATAGATGACAGACCCCATTCCCACTGCTTCAGTGGCCAGCAGTAGCAAAGAGGTCCCGTTTTGAACATACTTGTTATGGAACTGTTTAGGCATGCGTTAGGATTGAAGTCAATCAATCCCGGGTTGGCACAGACTAGAACTCGATTGGACGTGGAATTGTACATTAAATTTTAATGTAACCTCTCTAAATTCTATCAAGGGATGTGCATATTAAGTTTTACATGTTCCCATGATACCCGTTATCAAAAACAGAGGTAGCTCTCAAAGAAAATTAATCCAAAGATTAAAGCCAATCGAACTTAAAAAGTCTGCAAAAAAAAAAAAAAATTATTACTCCAATTAAAATGAGACTTAATTGGATATAAATTTCTAAATTAGAACATTATTGAGATCTAATTTCTTAAATTAAAAGATGTATTAATGAAATATTCTATTCAAAAAATTATTTATATTGTAAAAAGAATATTTAATTTTAAATATCTAAATATATAAAAAATTATTTAATTTCGAAACCTTGAGATCATATATGCATTTTGACAGAGTGCAGACCTACCCCGCTCTGATTTTCCACTTTGAAAAGAAGATTTGAATCCGTGTTTTTAAAATGTCAAATCGACAAAAGAAGATGCATGTTCTCATCCCATCCCTGCCTTGCTTGTTAGGTAGAAATTGTCCATCAATTCAAACTAATTCTTTAGTTTCTGGTATATATCACTTACTTCTACACATGCTTTTCAATTCTAATTTAATCAATATATATATATATATATATATATATATATATTTATATATAAGTACTAGGAATTATGTCCCTTGGGAATAATTTCGCCAAATTAATCTATTCCCGGAGAACGAAGAACATAAAAAAAACTTTTTTATTATAAAGAGATAGTTTATGTTTGGCAAAATCCCCTTTTTCATTTTATAACACTTTTCAATTAATCGTGTAAATCTATAACTTTTATTTTACTTTTATGGATCCTATAATATTTTTTGTGTGATTTGATAGGTCCTCTTTCTATCTTTTTTTTTATATTTTCAGGACAAGTAAACTATTTTTTCAACCACTAATAGTATTTCAGTCTTATCATTGTATTAACCTCCAATAATCTATTTAAATTAAAAAAAATTCAACATCATCTTCATTTATACCCTAATTGTGATCAACATTTTTATCACAACTAAGAGTGTAAATGAAGATAGAAGTGGATTTTTTTAATTTAAATCGATTAATGGCTGGAAAAAACATGGTTTACCTTTAAGGGGTATAAAAAAAATGATTTACTTAACTTGAAAAAACAAAAAAATAAAAGAGGTAACAATTACTTATCTGGTCATGAAAAAAATGTTTTATGAACCAAAAAATAAAAAATAAGTTATGGACCTGCAAGCCTAAATGAAAAATATTATAAGACAAAAAAAAGGGGATTTTGCCTTTATGTTTTCTTTTTCTTTCTTTATTTTAAAATATAAGTTTATTTTCCTTTTTATTGGAGAGGTATAATATAAAAAAGTAAACTAACTTTTTAAATAAAAGTTCAATACTTTTATCAATACTCCTTTTACCTACTATCATCATTCCATAATACAAAACTTTCACATGAATTAAAAAGTCTTAAATATATCTATATTGTGTCAAAAACACCTTTTTCTCTCCAATTCATAACTTCACTATTCTTTCTTTACATTAACGAATGAGAATATCAATAGAAAAATTACCATAATAATGTGTTGATAATTACAAAACTAAGTATATAATGAGCCAATTGATCAGCCTTAAACGAATTACATTTAGGGACGGATGGAGTATAATATATGTTGTGAGTTGTTATTTTTTGCACCTTAATATTTTGTAGTGGTCAATGTATATTTATTATATTTTCACCATTATAAAAAAAAAAGTTTTATCCTTTTAATCACATTAAATATTAGTGTTGTATTAATATAAAGTTTATTTAAATCTATTATACCCTAAATAGGGTAAATTACCTCCCATGACCTTAAACTTTCTCAAATTATTCATAAATGACTATAAACTAAAATTCGACCCATCCATATATTCCAATTCTCAAAAGTTACCCACTCATGAGTTTTTGTCAATTTGCACCTTTAAATCACTAACAGAGCAACTCACAAGCGATCCATGTAAGTTTATGAAAGGCAATTTAGTCATCCTACTGGCAAAGGCAAAGATCTCAATTTTGGAGAAATTAATTATAAGCCACCCTTTCAATGAGAATGGTTGTTTGGAGGAGATTATGCATGATGGTCATTTAGGGACTAAGTCATGAAAATATTTCGAGGGAATTTTTCAAGGGATAGGTCTGACAAAGACCCCTTTGAAGACATGGGCAAAGGATGGTTTGGGAGTGGCGGTTGTGGGTTTATGTGGCTCTAGCGCAAATGCTTTGGGGAGGGGTGGTGTTGGCATTGGTGTCGAGAGAAGTAGAAGCGAATCTGCCATGGGGTGAAATAGATCTGAAAAATAGGGAGCATATCTGGGTTGGATTGGCGAAGATGATGTTCGAGAAAATGACTTAGATTGGAAAGAAAGGTAGTCACCAACGCAAGGGAGGACACCAACTCAGAGGGCAGGTCAAGTGGGTGGTCATCGGGGAAGATAACTAGGGAGTGTGGGCGCCAGCCTGCCAAGGGGGGCCCACAAATATTAATTTTTCTCCATTTAAATGTCATTTTTAGGTTCCAACCAATAGCTACTTGTTGTGCAAACCAAGCAGGGAGAGGGATGGTTTTGCTCTTGCACAAAGTAAACAAATGCGAGGTTGCAACAAGAGACTATTTTGGTTTTTCGTATTACTTTAGTTCCCAAAAAATGAAGGACAAAATTTCATCTGTAGTAGTGAGGAAAACCACCTATTCTTACTTCCATATTTTCAAACCCATCTGAAAAACAAAGTTGTCACTTTCACTTCCCCATGGCAAATTCTATCAAACACTTGGGTTGGCTTATGCCTTATTTGTAAATGGATCACTGTCTAATCATCAAGATGTGGGGCTATTACTTACTATTCTTGTTGCTCTTGCAACAGTGACAAACATCTTCCCTTCCTAAATATATTAATTAATCAATAATCATCAAGTTGCCTACTTTTGCCTCTATCGTCGTCGCAATAGATGGAGTAGGAAAAGGAGGTCTTTTTACCGGTGTTGGATAAAATTGGAGGAAATGGAGAGTGGTTGTTGCAAAGATATCTGGTATTTGGAAGATCAGACATATTTACTAGAATTGATGAAAATGCAATTTAAAAATTTACATGGGTCAACTTCGTTAATGATTTAACAGTGTAAATTGATAGAAGGTTATGAATATGTAAGTTTTGTGTGTTGCAGTATATGAATGGGTCAAATTTTAATTTAGAATCATTTGTGAGTAATTTGAAAAAGTTAGGTTATTGTTGATAATTTACCCTTAATATATATATATATATATATATATATATAAATGTAAAACAAGCTCCCAAACTTGAAAATTTTTTTTTTGTTTTTTTCATTCATTCTCAAACATGAGGCATGCCATCTGATCTATGTTCTTTTTTATTTTTGAATTTAAAAAATTAATAAATTATATAACAAATTTTCTAAGAAAAATAAATTCACTTAACCTTTTCAATTTCGAAAGAATAATTCAATAATAAATTGTATAAGTGATGTTTTTTAAAACTTTCTTTATCCTTGAACCTTGTGATCAAATTTTAATTAGTATAAGTTTGCAAACTAGTTCCAGCAATATTAGAATAAAATGGCAAATTCATAACACAACTAATTGTAGCAGGACTATTCAACAAAAATTTTCCCCACATAAACAGTATGAAACCAGGTTTACTTGGAATTAGTAACCTGTTTGTCTAAATTGCCATAAAATTCTATAATCAAATTTCCAATGAAAAACCTTAAAATTGATAGACTTGTATAGACACCAACACTTGTCAACATGTCCAGCACACCATATTTATGAAAACTCTTTTCATTGATTTTTGTCTCTTTATTAATTTTCTTGAGCATTATCGACTATCATTTTGTTTTCTTCTTATGGTCATAAAACTTAAGACTTAAAGAAGTGTCAGTAGACAAACTTACAGTTTCAGAACTTGTTGCTTTAGCCTTTCCTTTTTCAGTTGCAACATTAAAACCGGTTGCAACAATTTTAGAATTTCCATTATCAAATTTTTTTAGACTTTGCAGACTCAAAATTTTCAGAAGACTCACTATCAAATTTATCTTCAGAACTTGGAGAATAACCAAATGATGAACTTGGCGAGTAACCAAATGATGAATCAGAACCAACAATTTCGAAATTAATATCCCTTCTAGCCTTGACTTTCCTTTTATAAGTAGTTTGAGGTGCAATTGGTGATTCTAAAACCCCAAATGAAATGGGGTTTTCAAGATTACCTTGATTAATAGGGATTACACCTATAGCATCAATGTTCTGTGAGATCTGCTTTGTTCCCTACTCAGCCTCAAAACTAGATGTTTCAAATTCTTATTTAGACCGTTCTTCTGCAACTTCTTGATGTGTTGCAGTTGGAGTTCCTTATGAATCTAACTGTTCATCATCAAATGTTGATTTCTACTCTTAGCCTCTGGTTCGGGTTGAACTTCTGATAAACTTGAAGCGACAGTCAGAGTTGAACTATCTAGAATAATATTTAGGTTTTCTAGTACAGTCGGCAATTCAATGTAATCCAGTATAGTTTCAACTGTCGGCAATTCAATATAGTCCAGTATAGTTTCAACTGGTTATTCTGTTATAGTCAATGAAGAAGTTATCTTTACAGCACGGGGTGTGTTGTTTGCCCCTTTTTAAACTGAGGTAGGGGTTTAAACGAACCGAGCTGCGCCCAAATCCACTAAGCTTGAACTCTGCTTGTTTATATTCTTTCAGACTCTATCTCTCAAAAACCTAAATATCTAGGCTTGAATTCGAGTTCAGAATGGTCTGAAAAAGGCAAGTCCAAACTCAAGCTCTGCCTCATTTAAGCTCTGCTCAAACTCATTTAAGCATAAAAAAATATTAAAATTAAATTTTGTAATAATAATATTTAAAATCAAATTTAGTTATATAACACATTCAAATCTAAATCTCCTTAAATGAGTTTTTGGAATCTGAATAAATAAAAAAAAAACAAAACATATAACACTAGAGTTACTCAAATCACAACCCTATCATGACAAAATGAACAAATTTTTATCACAAGTCTTCTCATAAATTGATAAAATACAATTCTTGTAATTATTTTGGCATTAGTTTTGTGATTCAATTGAGTGCTTGAAATAATAAAATCTCAACCCAATCACAAAAAACAAGACTAATTCGATATATTAACAAAATATATATGTAATAATGATAATAATCACAAAAAAAATTCCTATATATTGCTTGTAAATTATGAAATTCAAGATGAAATTCTAAATTTATTGATTGGTCCTAATGTAAAGTACGTAAGAAAATACCTAATAATTAAATTCTCACATTATATATCATATTATATAGGAACTTCCAATTCATAACTTGAAAAAAACTTTTTAAATTTCTTGAAACAAATAGCTAAAGCATCCTACTTACACAATAAAATAAATTACATATATTATAGGTAAATGTTATATGCAATATAGAAATCTTTATATATTTTTTTTAAACATGATAAGTACATATAAATAACAAATTATATAATAAATAAAATATATCATATTTATAATATATAAATAATTATTACATACATCAAAAACTCATTTAAGCTAAAAAATACATATGGGCTCACCTTGATTCAATTAATAAGAGAGTTGAGCCCAAGCTCGACTTGAGCTAGTCTAAAGCGAACCGAATTCGAGCTTTTACCTAGTTAGGCCTGAACCGTTCGCAAATAGTTCATCTCATTTACACCACTAGTCTAAGGTCCCTTCTTTGGTCTACCTCTTGGTTTCGGTTTTGATTGAACTCCACTAGATTGTGTAGCCTGCTTTCCTTTGCAAGTGACCACATTGTTATAAAGAAAGAAAAACTGAGTTTTTTTTTCTTTTTGATTTTTTGAGATGAAGGGAAGTAACAAAGTAATACAGAGAAAGAGATAACTAAATGAACTAATGGAGTAAAAGAGTTTCAGTTAAACTTGTAATGGTAGAGAGCTTCATGAAGTCTATCATAAATAGTATTTCAAAGTGTATGCCAATTCAATCTACCCTTACGGTTTGAACCTTCAACTATCATGTCTCTTCATCAATTTTTTTTTTTTTTTGTTTTTCAACCCTTTTTTATAAAATGATACAACATACATCTTGAATTAATCATGGGTATGACCCATCAAGTGAGACATAACCCAAGTGCCCCACGCAACTCTTCAAAACGAGTAGTGTCCAATGACTTTGTCAATATGTCAGCTTGTGTTGTAACATACTCCAAAGTTACAACTTTATTCTCAACCAAATTCCTTATAAAATGATGACGAATGCCAATCTGCTTTATCCTAGAATGCTACATAGGATTCTTCGAAATATTAATCGCACTTTTATTCTCACAATACATTATTAAATCTTTTTGTGAAATTCCATATTCTTCAGTCATCTGCTTAATCCAGATAAGTTGTGGTCAAAAACTTCCTGAGAAATATACTCTACCTCAGCTATTGAAAGAGAAATACTACTTTGCTTCTTGCTATACCATGACACGAAGTTGTTACCAAGATAAAAACATCCACCAGATGTGCTTTTTCTATCATCTCCATTTCCTACCCAGTCCGCATCTTTATGTCCAACCAAGTGCAGACTTGTGTTTTTAGTGAATAGAATTCCATAACTTGAAATACAATTCACATGCTTTAAAATTCTTTTCACAACTTTGAGATGTGATTCTTGTGGATTTGATTAGTAACGAGCACATACACCAACATTAAATGATATATTTGACAGACTTGCAATAAGATATAATAATCCTCCAACTATAGTGCTATAATAGTGTTGATCAATAAACTTACCAGCATCATTTTTTATCAATTTGATGTTTGCTTCCATTAGTGTCCTAACAAGCTTAGATTCTTCCATTCCAATCTTTTTAACAAGATTCACTGCATGCTTCGTTTGAGAGATAAATATGCCATGATCAAATTTTTTAATTTATAATCCAAGATAGAAATATAACTCACCCACCATACTCATCTCAAATTCTTTCTTCATGAGGTTAAAAAATACTTCCACGAGTTGTGTTGAAGTTGATCTAATCACAATATGATCCACGTATACTTGTGCAATCATGATGTGACTTTTCTTGTTCTTGACAAACAATGTTTGATCAGCTCCCCCTCTTTAGTATCCTCTTTGTTGAAGATAAGTTGCCAATATCTCATACCAGGCTCTAGGTGCTTGTTTGAGCCCATAAAGTGTCTTTCTGAGGTTGTAAACACGTTAAGGGAATATAGGATTCTCAAATCCTTTAGGTTGTTCAACAAATATTTCTTCATTAAGATACCCATTCAGGAATGCTATTTTGACATCCATCTATTGCAACTTGAAGTTTTTTTAACATGCAACTACCAGCAATAATCTAACAGACTTTAACCTTGCAATAGGTGTAAAGGTTTCTTCGAAATCAATACCTTCCACCTGAGTGCGGCCTTGAGCAACAAGTCTTGCCTTGTTCCTCACAATGTTGTCCAATTCGTATGTTTTATTCCTGAAAATCCACTTGGAACCTATTATATTAGTATTTTTAGGTCTAGGTACAATTTCCCATTCCTGATTTATGTTCAAATTATTGCAACTCATCTTGCATTGCTCCTGTCCAAAATTCATTAGTTAATGCTTCCTTGACACTTTTTTGTTCAAGTGTTGAAGTGTAGCATGCAAATCGAACTATATCTTTGTAATTCACAGTTGGTTTTTTTTTTTTTTTTTTTTGTCTTCACAGTGTCATTTAAATCTCCAATAATAGCTTCTATAGGATGGTAAGATCAAACATGAGATGAAGGTACTTTTATCTATTCAATTTGTGAAATGAATTACTCAGAACCTTCAGTTTGTTGTGTGATGTCAATCTAGCTCTCAATTGTAACATTCTTCATATTTGCAACATTAAGGGATGTTGTAACTTGGAATTGAACTTCTAACCCAGATGAAGAAGTACTTTCGCTGCAAAGATATTCAAAATCTTCCACAACCATATTAATAGATTTCATAACAACCTTTGTTTCATTATCATAGACGCTAAAAACATGACTGTTTTGTGAATATACAAGCAAAATTCCTTCAAAACTTTTTGCATCAAATTTTCCCAAATATTTTCTATCATTCAGAATGTAGCAATTGCCCTCAAATACATGCAAGTAGTTTAAGTTATGCTTGATACCTTTCCACGATTTGTAGGTCGTTTTACCAATGTGTGGTCTAAGATAGACTTTGTTTATAACATGTGTAGTAGTGTTTACTGCTTCAACCCCCAATGTTATGACATTGCCTTGAATTTCAACATAGCTCTTGCCATTTCCTGTATTGTCCAATTCTTTCTTTCTGCAACTCCATTTTGTTGTGGAGTTTTTAGTGCTAAAAACTCTTAATGAATACCATATGAAATATAGAAAATTGTGAATATTTGGTTGTCAAATTCTCGCAAATGATCACTACAAATCCTTGCTACTTTGTGTTTTTCTCAACTTCTAATTTCAAGCATAGCTTTGTAACGCAATAAAAGCTTCATTTTTCTCCATGAGAAAATCTAGCCATGAATATCATGTGTAATCATCAATACAAACTAGAAACTAGAACATACCTTTTTCCTCCTAGGCTTTCAACTTGTGTTGGACCAAAAAGATCCATATGAAGTAGTTCCAACTGTTTTGATGTTTTAACATCCTTGATTTTTTTGTGTGATATTTTGATCTGCTTTCCTTTCTAACATGCTGAGAATATTATTTTGTCAATTTTTGTTAGTTTTCATAGTCCTCTAACAACTTCAATTTTCCCTAGTAGATGTAGCATCTTATGGTTCAAATGTCCCAATTGTGTGATTCCATAACTTTGTTTCATTTGATCTATTCAAGAAACTGTTATATATAACTTCAGTTTTATAACAATTGTTAGTAGTTCTAACTCCAATTAAAATACAATTGTTGTTTTTGTCAACCACGAAGGATTTATCTTTATCAAACTTCACATTGTACTCTTGATCACATAATTGATTAACACTTATCAAATTAGCTTTCATTCCACTAACATGAAGTACTTTATGTAAAGTCGAAATAATGTCAAGAATAACAGTTACATAACCAATTACCTTCTTTCGAGCTCCATCTCTAAAAGTAACATGTAAAGATGTTGTCTTTGTATAGTTTGACATAAAAGCTTTGTTACCTGCCATGTGACATGAACATCCACCATCCATGTACCAAACATTCTCAGAATTTGCAAGAAATGAGCTACCAATACTTTGTATTCTTGCTTTGGCTTGAAAACTTATGTCATTTTTCCCAACCTTTTGTCTTTGCATACTCTAGCTAGATGTCTAGTTTTTCCACATGCATAGCATATTGGTGTGGGAATCATTAGATGTTTTGCTTTGTGTTGCCTTCTTTCGATAGTGAATGACTTGTATAGTCTTACATCACCTGAAGTGTTGTAACTTGAAATAGATATATCATCAAAATCATTTTCATAAGAATATACCTTTCTGAAAAAAATCTTTCTCAGCAAGTATTTGCTTGATACAATTTTGTGCGTATTGTATTCTGTGCTTGATAATTCTCTATCCTTCTATCAGTGATTGAATGTAATGTTGCAAGTTCAATATTTCTGCATGAATTCCATCATAGTCTTGAAGTAATTGTGCATTGTAATTCATGACCAATTGATGTTTTCCATTAACTTTGGAATATTCTTCATAAAGATTGAGATAGGCATTCTACAATTCTTCATAGGATGCGGATGGATTACTTTCAATTGACCCAGTCTCAGTTACATCTTCATCCTGAGTTTCAACCAACAAGTTAAATGCAACAAATTTACTTACTTGATATTCTTCTTCATGATGACTGCTTTCAAAATCTTCTCTATCACCATTGTAGGATTTCTTTTTCATTTTTTTCAGTGTATTGGCACATTCAGATTGAATATGACCATATCCAATACATTCCCTACATTGAATTCTTTTAGATTTTTGATACCTTGAATCACATTTCTCGTAGTTTGTAGAATCATCATTCTTGTATTTCTTCTGGATTTCATCTTTTGAATTTTTACCTTTGTTGAATTTCCAATTTTTACCTTTGTTGAATCTTCTGAAATTTTTTGTCAACATTGATATGTTTCGCGTCTTCTTCGTCAATGTCAAAATCAACAGTGATTGTTGCATCATCAGCAAATAATGCAACTCCTTTGTCTCTCTTCTTTGTGGTAGTGTGCATCATTCGTAGGTTTGAAGTGATCCGATAAATTCATTGAGTGTGATGGCTTTGATGTCCTTAGCTTTCTCTATGGCAGTGACTTTGGCTTTGAAAGATTTTGGAAGAGATCTCAAAATCACAATCTCCAAATCATCCCATGGTTCACCAAGTTGACATGATTGGTTGGAAAGTTCATTCAGCTTGCTAGTGAATGATGCAATTATTTCATCATCCTCTATTTTGAGTTCTTCAAATTTGCTAGTTAGTTATTGCAACTTTGAAGATTTGATAGAGTTGGTTCCTTCATGTACAACCGGTAAGATATCCCATGCTTCTTTAACAATTCTACTAGTAGAAATATGTCTGAATTGCTCAACATCAACTACATTAAAATAGCATTCAATGTTCAAGTGTTGCCTATATACAGCTTCATTTTTGAATCAGCCCATTGTTATTCATTCTTTTGAGAAGTTGTAATATCAGTGGCAGATTGAGTTGGGATTGTTCAACCTTGTTTGATTGATGCCCAAGCAAGTTCATCTTGAGCACTAATGTAAAACTCCATTATGGTTTTCCGTTATCAATAAGAAATGGTGGCTTTGATAAGGTATTTGATTTTGAACTCGTTGTGTCCAACTGTCAATGTTCTACAACGGCTGTGTGTATAACATTTTGTTATGAATCCACTCTGATACCACTCAAGTGCATAGGAGAGTTCAGTCGCCCTTATGAGTTGCAACTCTTTTCGCTATTATAATTTAAGATCATAAATTGTTATAGAAAAACTAACCATTGTGGAAATAGAAAAATAGTACTTAACACAAAGTTTATTAACCCACTTCAGCTACGACTACTCTAGGAGGCCCTCACCCAACTTAATCTCCACTTTGAATCCAATACAAGTTTGTTGTGATGTGGTACAAAACTTGATTGAAGTATTGTGAATTCAATCAACAGCTGGTCAAAAGTCCCCTTGTAATATCTTCAATCTTAGACTCCCTCCAAATTAGATCCTCCTGATCTGAATAAAGTTCTTTCTCCAAAAAAACTGGTTGTTGACTTGATTGAGACTCCTTTCTCCCGAATGATTGTAATGATGAATGATGATTATGATTTTAATGACTTTAGCAAATTAAACTCAAAGAACTTGATCTACGTTGAGTGTTGAATACTTCAGAAAATGTGAGAACAATTCACGATTTTAGAGTTGTTGGTATTGTATGATCTTTTGTTGTAGCTTGAGTTCATTGGTCTTGCTGCTTGATGTCGTATATAAATCTTTCAATCTTGATGTTTAACATCCTAATCTAATATTTAAATTCAAACTCTAAACAAATATAAGTCTATCTAATTGAATTTAAATGCTCTAGATAGTGGCAAACATAAAGACAAAATATCTACATAATTATCTCAGTGTTTACATAAGTTTTAATTAAATAAGAACACCGTAAAGATAATTCCCGTCTAGAAAATTTAGCAGGCCTAAAACTATATTGTTTCACCAATTGTAACCTCTAGTTTAGTTGCAACCTGGAACAGTTAGGCCAATAAATTTTTGGCCTTAACAAACTTCATTAACTGTTTTAATCAAACATGAATGGACTTTATATAACTAAAAATATTACTACCTCTGTCTTATAACAAAAGGCATTACCTTCCATTTCAATGGATTAAGAAAATCTTAAATATAGTTATGTTATGGCAAAAATATCCATTTTCGCTCTCCTTAATAACTACACCTTGTTTCCATAATAATAATTGAATAAGTATATCAATGCAGATAAGGGAAAAAAAACAACATAATCATATATTGATAATTGCAAAACAACTTATATTGTAGGACAAAATGAAACACCCTTTGACAATTTATATTTTGAGATGGAGGGAGTATTAAAAATAATTGAGGTGATTATCTAAATTTACAAAAAGAAAAAAATCATATCTAAACAAAGTATGTAATGGACTATCATTTTGGAATAAAAATAAATAGCAATGGCAAATGGTCGCATGAACAGTAGTCGAGCCCAACCCATCAACCCATCCCCAACTTGTATTGTTCACATTTTTTAAAATCTAGCCTTACCCATTGCCCATTTTAGCCAGAGAATTGGACCAATTCGCTATCTTAATAGAACCAAAACCGACCTGACCAGCTGGGCTGAACAGTCACATGGCCATTGAAGTTACCATTTCTAATAATAAAAAAATAATAAAATTACAAAAATGTCACTAAAGGTCATTCCTAAAATAAAAAAAAAAAACTATAAATATCCCCCCCCACACACACACACACCCTCAAAAATCACCAAAAGCTCTCTAATCTCTACTTTATTCATTCTCCAATTTTGCTTTTCTCTAATCTCACATCTCTCTTGGTGTGGAAATTTAGTTTATGAAATGAAGATCTTGGAATTAGAAGCAGATGATGAAAAAATTTGGAGTTTCAATCTTCAATAATTTCCAACTAATTCTTCCAAATTTCAAGTTAGTTTTTCGCTGCTTATCTTCTAATTTGGTAGTTTGGTTAATTTTATTTATTTGAATTGCTTTTTATTTCTTTCTTGATTGCTTTTATTTATTTGCATTGCTTTTTATTTGTTACTTAATTGCATACTTATTTAGATTAAATTTTTTTCATTATCAAGTTTATTTTAAAAAATGGATAGATTTTGTTCATTCTCCCACCACATTAATAGTGATGAAGAAGAATTTGTTAGGTATTGTAAGTATGATTGTAGAACCGATTTCCCCAAACCCGGTGATATAGAGACTTTAGGTGATGATATTGATTCGGATAATGTCTAACAACTACCGATGCCCACTATTTATATAACATGGAGGAGGAACATCTTTCTCTAGCACGTGTAGGACTAAAGAAAAAAAAATCACTAGTATGGAATTATTTTAAAAAGAGGGTGAAAATCAACTTGTACAGTTTGTGGAAAGACATGTGCTCACAAAAGTGTTAGTGAGACAGGAACCTTTTCCCAACATTTGAAATATGAACGCCCCGATTTTAATGAGGATTTGCAAAAATAATAACAAATTAGTAACAGGGAGGAAAGTAAGTGGTTCACAAAAAATTACCACTTACTTTCCTCCCCGTGAACAAAAACTTGCTACGGAAGAAATTATCAAGTGGGCAATTAAACAAAATCTTTCTTTTAGCATAGCGGAAACCCAAAGTTTTTATAGAATAGTTATTAAGTCTCTACAACTAGCACTAACTAGAATCCTTAGATCTACACATAAAAGTGATGTTATGAAATGTTTTCAAACTACGAAAAAGATCTTGTTACTCATTTTAAAGAATTAAAATATACAAAATTTGCTCTTGTGATTCTTGGGTAGCTATAACTACGTTGCATTATTTCTGTATTGCTTGTCATTGGATTGATCATAAATGGATGATTTAGACCATTTGAATATCCTCACTCCAATATTAGTATTGCACAATTTTTTTTATCTACTTGTAGTGAATATTATATTTTTGAAGAGAATTTTTTTTATTTCTTTTGACAATGTAAAAAATAATGATGCAAATGTTCCAATTCTTGTAAGTGAATAAATCCTACATTTGTTCGAAAACATTTTCATAATAGATGTGCATGCCATGAAATGTAGATGTAATAAACCAAACTATACTACAAATAATAGAAAAAATTTTCACTGGAGTAAAATATTAAATGAAAGTAAAGTTAATTAAAAATCTATTAGAATTAGAAGTTTGGAAATTTTGGGAGTTTAAAACTTTAGAATTAAAATTTTAAAATTATATGAGAAAGTTGAGTATAAAACTTTAGAAATTGTCTTGGATTAACTTGGGTTTTTTTTCAAAACTTAAGTAATTTGAGTTCAATATTTTTCAAAACTTAATAAAATTTTTCTTGGAAAAGAAGTGTTTTTGAAAAATTACAATTCTCTTACATATAATTTATTATCCCTTTGTGAAGTTCCTTTTCTATGAAATTCTCATTCATCATAATTAATCAAAGGATACACTTCTTGGCTCTATTTTCTAATTTGATCCTATCAAAAGTACACATGAGAGCTTTCAAAGTATCCGGTGCTATCACACTTTTCGATTCATCTAATTTTCACCCACTTTTACTAAAAGCACTTTCAGATCTCATGGTTGAAATGGGTGGCGTCAAAACATCCAGTGTCAATCTTAACAAAGTTGGATAAGTGGATTAATTTAATTTCCACCCTCCTTAAATGTCAAAATCGGAGTCTTCGCCACTTACAGTCACTTGAATCGTAATGTTGTAAATTGTCAACTCACTCGAGTCACCACTTGAGGAAGATGATGACGATGATAAACCTCCCGTCTTGGATTTTTTTGTTGAGATTGAGATGGGTTGCCTGACCTTTATGGCTCCATGGTTGTGTTTGGAGTTAACGATTGATCATGGTGGGATGAAAATAGAACGTCCAAATGGGACCTCAAGTACGCCTTTGTCTACTCCTCCTTGACCTACAATGATACCTTTCTGAGAATGTTATGATACAAGCCATACAAGTAGTTGATACTTGTCTCAAACTCTAAAATATTGAAGCATGGATTCATATGAAAGGCAACACAATACAATAATGGAATATCTTTATAATATTTTAAATATTTTTATTCCATGACTTCTACCATTTGACTATAATTACTATGGTCCATATTCACTAAAAGTATACGTACTTGCATTAAAGTTGGAATCATATGATAGGTGATAGCATAATATTGATTGAAAAGTAATTGTGTAGTTTCTTTAAAAGTTTTTTAAAAAGAAGAGACACTGACGCCACTATTAAAAATTGAGCTAGTTAAAGAGGGAAGAAAATCCATTACTATTGCTAATAAACCAAAATATACTACGAATAATAGAAACTACTTCATCTATATTTCAATAGATTATGAAAAAGATTTTTAAAGCATGATATGTTATAGAAACTTAAAGTCTAATTTATTTTAAACTTCAACTTTTAAAAGGGTAATTTTAAATAAAACTATTGATTTTTAAATTTGAAAATCACTTTGAAAAGTATTTTTAAAAAAAGTTCAAAATTTTAAAAAAAAAATTTTAAATGGTAGGACCGCAGCCCGACCAGGCTGAGAACTGAGCTCGCAGGGCCTTTTCCTAGGTTCCCAGACTGACCCACCCTGACATACTAAACCTAACTTGGACTATCAATCTATTAGACCCGAGCCAACCCGCTCGATAGCCAAAGCTAAATATATAGAACTCTTATCTCAACTTATTTTTTGCTTGGAATTCTCATGCCTCAACTGCAATTACGAGCTACACCATCACGGTCAAACTAACTATTGGGTTAACGTTCTGAGTTTGTTAGAAATAATAAAAATAGTAGGAAAAATATTAATTAAATAAATAAATCAATTTAATAGTGCTTATAAAATTGAATTTCACACCTTATTTGACATTAGGCTATTGTTTCGGTTTCAACTCTGAGGAATAAAATAAGAACTTGATAACATAAAAGTTTTAGTACAAACAAAAAAGGACAAAAAGGATTGTGTATAAAAAATTGCTAATGTGCATGATGATTGAGGATGTTCTGGTTCTTACACCACTTAGCCTTAGGATTCTACCTTTCTTAAGTAGAATAAAACCATTTATGCTATGCTTAACAAATCTTCTAGTGCAAAGATAAGAAGTGGAATAAAAAAATAAATCAGTAGAAAAGGCTTCAATCCATGGGGAATAAAGAAGATCGTGATGGAATTTGGCAGTGCTTTTTCTTTTATATGTTTAGTGCAGAACAAAAGAGCTATAAAAAATGATCATTGTCTTTGGATTGATGAGTTTGCCCACAAATACTTAAATGTGGTTATGAATGGATGCACGCATTTCATTCAAAATAAAAAAGAAAGTATTTCATGACATTTTAGTTGGTGGAATAGTGAGTTAAGAGATCACGTGTCTTAAGTTTGAATCACATCAATACCTCTTAGATTGAGTATAGAAAATTTTCATGGATAGCGAGGGGATTTTTTATGTATAATTAATAACGAAACATAATTTTAAAATAAAAATAAAAATGTCTTTTACACAGGAAGAGAAAGATAAATAATAGAAAAAAAGGAATAAAAGAAATAGATGAGATCTAAAAGTTATATTATGAACAATACTAAATCTTTTATCATTGAAAATTAATTATTTTCGACTTGTAAATTAAATGAAAAAAAAGGTAGACTTCTTAAATCAATAAGAGCTGGAAAAGTTTGAATACTTTCATTCTAAAGCATATCACCAAAATTTTATAAAGAATTTTGATATTAATGAACAAAAAAAAAGGTTTTATTTGTGTTCCATAGACATAATATTTCATAATTATAAAAATAAGATGAAACTATTTATCTTTAATAAACATAATCTTTCATAATTTATTATATAATTAACAATATTTAAATTAAAAGTTACATACTCCCTTCATTTCAAAATAAATAACATTTAAGGTTGCAAAACAATAACCAACTGATGATTGTTTTAGTCGGTAATATATATATATATATATATTTGTCTAAGATACCACTTATATTAAATAACCTAAAACACATATTAATTGAGAATAGATGTAGTATTAGTATCTACGTTGACAAATAAATAGGAGTAATGTTGGAATTTTTCTTTTATTAAAGACTCCTTGAAAGTATAAAGTGTCATCTATTTTTAAACAAAACTAAAGCATCGTTTATTTTGAAATGAATGGAGTACACATTAGAAGTATTGATAACCCTTAATCAATATATGTCAATTGGAAATATTCCCTTCATTCCATTTTAATTGTCTTTTAAGATTATTTCATCAATATTGAAGAAATAATAATTATATTTATTTTGAACTGTTTTACCACTCATATTTGTCTTGATTTTCCAAGAAAATTTATTATATATGAAATAGAGATAGAAGTATTATGATTGGTTAGAATAAAATTAGAAGATATGAAACAATCAATTGAGATTGAAAAAAGTCAAAAATAAAATAAATTAATGAGAACTATAATAGGAAATCAAGTTCATTTTTTGTATTGAAATGTGTCAACGAAAACTAATTTGAGACAATGACTCCTTTCTTAAGCAACAATTAAATTGGAATGTTGGGAATAAATAATTATTTTTGATAACTTGTGATTAATTAATTAGCCCCTATCTAGAAAGGTCATGCATTTGACGGAAACATTCTCATAATCCTTAACAGATCTTTATGTATAGATGACTTCCAATCAATATTTTTTTGACCGGACCTATTGGATAGAGATCCGGTCCAGTGATCGGTTAGGTTATAGCCAAAAAAACAAAAATGAAAAAAATCGTTCTGTTTTTGCAAAAACATTTTGGACCGGCAGGTCAGAAGTTGGACCGATCGGTTATATTAAAAGAAAAAAGTGTCAAATTGAACAAATTAAAAAATATAAACTCTTAATTAAAAATTTCCCTAAATTGTTTCCTCCTAATTCTAACATAAATCACTCAATTTTCTTATATTATTATCTAATTCCTATGCAGTCAAGCACAGATATTCTCCATTTCCTAGTCTAATTCCTTGAAAATTGTGCTTGATATCAAATTTTTTTTTTCCATGAAAATATGTTATAATACTATGTTAAACTATTTGAACTGTTGAAAAAGAAGAAATTAGGATTTCGTTGATAAAGTATATTGTTTTACATTACAAAGAAGAAAACTATATAAATAACCTGAGCAATTACTAATATAAAAAGACTAATCTACTTTTAATGAATAAATAATGTTGTAAATCATAAGAATTTTAATATATTTTAACCTATAAAATAAATTTTTTAATTATTAAATTAACTTGTTCAATTATGATTTGATTATGGTTGAACCACTAAATTATGAACCAGTAACTTTTTCGGTTAATATACAGTAAAGCAATGCTATTGTAGGAGGCGTTGCTTACCAAAGATAAACTATATAATAAACTGTTAAGTGAACTATCTTTTTTTCAAGAAAAGTAAATTTATATAAAAAAAATTTGTAGTTATATTTTATAAATTATACCCTAAAAAGATAAACTATTCCCTATTAGTACGCTATCCAATTTTATTTTATTTTTTCTAAAAAAAAGGGATAATTGTTTTCGTTTTAATATATATATCATAAAAATATATGTGCTTTGAGAAAAAACTAAATATAGATTTTTTTAAAAAAAATTATTGAATTTTAAAAGATAATTGTATTTTAAAATAATATTTTAACTCTAAATCACTTATATGTTGCAACAAGAAAGAAATTAAAAGATAGTTAAACCTCCTCATGAGACCCAAGGCTTTGATACCAAAATGATGTGATTTCTTGGATGGAAGTTTCTCAATTCATTGGCTAAATCCTTAGAACAACTCACAATGAAACAAATTTCCCAAGATTCATCAAAGATTCAAGTTTAGTAGTAGATTGACCAAGATTATGGAAAACCGTAACCAATCTATAAGTTTATAAGACCTTCTCCACCCTAAACCAAAGTGAAAGAGTGCCTTAGAAGTAGTCTTCCAAGAACCCTAGTTAGTTCATGTGATGACTCTCTCAAGAAGATCAATTTGATCTTGCAAGAATTTTCTCTCAAGGAGAAATATGTTTTTAGGTTATTCAAAGATGTCTTCAACTTACAAGATATGATATAAATAAAGTAATGGCCCCTAAATATCCTACAATTCGTTCTTGGGTGTTAATGACATAAAACACCCTATAAAACAAGTTAAAGACAAAAAAGATATTAAAAAAAATCTAATACTATAGCCGGGTACTATAGCAATGTGGCAACCTTCTTTATACTTCATTTCTTCATGCCTTATTGATGTATTCCACTTCCCTCTTCATTAATGCTTTCATGGCATGAATTTGAGCTTTCTAAACCTTCAATTATCAATATATTCCAAAGCATTATGTTTCCATTTTCATCCTCAAGTTTAGTTCCATTACAAATGTCTTCAAAATCAAAGTGTTCTTCTGTTCCGTGAATGAATATCACCAAAACTTTCCTAAACTTTAAAGCCCTACCTCTAGTTATAAGTCCGGAAGGTATCTTATTAACTTTATCTCCATCATTCCGCCCTCCCCCCAAAAGGATTCGTTCTCGAATAGCAATCATCATCTGCATCAAAAGCAGAAAGGTCACAAACATTAAAGGTAGAACTAACATTATACTTACCATGGATATCCACTTTGTATGCATTGTCATTTATCTGCTCCAGAATCTGGAAGGGACCATCTCCTCTTTGATGAAGCTTTGCTTTCCTGGCTTGAGGAAATTGCTCTTTTCGTAAATGAATCCAAACCCAATCACTAACTTCGAACTTCAACGATCTTCTTCCTTTGTTGTACTAATTTGCATACCTTTGAGTATTGACTTGAATGTTTTCCCTTGCTTTGGCTTGTAGTTATTTAACTTTCTCAGCCTTTTTATTTCCATCGTGGCTATGTACATCACTTAAAGGAAAAAGAGCTAAATCCAATGGTGTCAAAGGGTTAAATCCATAAACCAACTCAAAAGGAGAAAAATGTGTAGAAGAATAAATACATCTATTATAAGCAAATTCAATGAAAGGTAAACATTCTTCCCAAGATTTCAGATTCGTTTTTATTATGGCTCTCAACAAAGTTCCTAAAGTTCGATTTACGACCTCAATTTGGGCATCCGTTTGGGGGTGACAAGTAGTAGAAAACAATAATATAGTCCCCAATTTTCTCCACAAACATTTCCAAAAGTAACTCAGAAATTTAGCATCTCTATCACTAACAATAGTCTTTGGAATACCATACAATCTTACAACCTCTTTAAAGTACAAATCAGCCATATGAGGTGCATCAGCAATCTTTGAACAAGCAATAAAATGATCCATTTTAGAAAATCTATCAACAACCACAAAAATAGAATCTTTCCCTTTCCTAGTCTTAGGTAAACCAAGAACAAAATCCATTAAGATATCTTCCCAAGGTGCACTAGGAATGGTAAATTCATGTAAAAACCATGTGGTTTAATTGTGGATTTAGCATTTCTACACACAATACAATTGGCACAAACTTTAATAACATCCTTCTTCATGTGAGGCCAATAAAAATGCTCCATAAGAGTATCTAAAGTCTTTGAAATACCAAAATGTCCCATTAGACCTCCACCATGACTTTCAAGTACAAGCAATTTTCTTATAGAACATTTAGGTATACATAACTTATTTTCCTTAAACAGAAAACCATCATGCAAGCAAATATTTCTCATAAGCTCCTTTATTACAAGCAACAATCACATATTTGAAATCATCATCACTCTCATATTGTTGTTGGGATTTGTGAACACAAAAGTAGCGAAAAATAAAATTTTTCACAATCCCGATCTAGGATCCATGTACATTATGTAAAATTGAATTGTAAGAAGAGCATACCTTTTCTATTTTTCGGAGAACAAAAACAGCAATTTCTTCAAATCAAGATGCTGCAAAACATAAACGCCCTCTACCGGTATCCACACAGCGAGATTTAAAGAGCTGGTCAGTCTGCTAGAACCTTAAACTTTCCAAATCACAAATTAAGAAGCTTGAGAGATTGGTGGTGGAAATGTAGAGAGAAGAAGAGGAGAAGGTGGCTAGGGTTTTCTTTCTATCAAGATAGATTGAATGTTAAGAAGTAAGACCTTTCTTTTCTATTTATAGTTAAGAGGAAGAAAGATAGACGGCTAGGATTTCTTTTTACCTATCAAATAGGATGTCAACCCTAACCCTAGATTTTCTTCCCCTTTTATATTTATATTACAAATTTCCTACAATTAGGAAATGTAATTATAACCAAAAATAATTCAGAAATTATTGATCTCATCAAACGTGATTTTAATTTCTTTTAAAAACCTATTAAAAGAAAATCCACCTATTCAATTGAAGTCATAATTCAATATGAATTAAAATCTCGTGATTACTTACTTTAGTGTGTGACCTTGTAGGTTTATTTAACATTGGCGGCGGACCTAAGCCCACAAGTCATAAGCGGCTTCTAGCAAGACACTATGACTACCTAAGTTAAATAAAATCAATAGTTTGATTTTAACCTATTTTAAAATCCAATATTTATTCCCTTTGTCACATAATATCCGGATTAAGAATAAGGCATGGATTAAGTCATTCTTACATTTCATTTCTTGATCCCTGATTAAACTGTCTAAACAAACTATATTAAAAACTCTTTATTAGCTCATTCGAGCAAGGCCATGCGTTTCTCAGTTTAAATCATCAAGAGAGCCCAAAGGATATTTCACTCGAAATGAGTTGGACAAATCCATCTTTTTTCATTCACATTTCTCATTATGATTCATACTATGTCCAACTAAAGCCTATATTGCTATCTGGTTAAAGACAACATCAGACTAGGTCAAGACATAGAATTCCTCACATAGAAATCCATGATAAAATTAGGTTGTGGGACTTAAATATGGGTATAAAGATGCGAATTATGTAATAACATAATCCATGTTGTAATTCATCATCATGGCTCATGTCCAATATATCGTTCTCTAACATATATTTATGTTCTGACTTGAATATCCCATATTCATGATCAGTAAAACGTGATCAGCAGTAAGGTTGCATACTATTCTTAATTTATTATTATTTCAACAATAATAACTGAATATGAAATATTTAGAATAACATGTCTATTGTCAAAAAGGATTTTACTATTAAGTCACATATTTAATGACCAAAAAGCAGATAGTATTATTCATGAAAATAATATATATAATAAAATCAATCTCATAAATCCATTTTAAAACACAAATACAAATTATGTCATTGTTCTGGTACATAATACTATCACATATAAATTATTAATAAGTTCAAAACCAAGTAATTTAGCACCAAGAGTAGTGATTAGGGTATACCTAAGCCATAATGCATCAACCACTACATTTTCCTTACCTTGCTTATACTTGATGAAGTACGAAAACATCTTGAAAAACTCCACCCACCTTGCGTGTCTCTTGCTCAACTTGGTTTGTCCTTTCAAGTGCTTCAACAACTTATGGTCGGTGTGAATGACGAACTCCTTAGGCCAAAGGTAATGCTGCCAATGCTCCAATGACCTAACCAAAGCAAATAACTCTTTGTCATAAATCTAGTAATTCAGTGAAGCACCATTTAATTTCTCACTAAAGTAAGCAATAAGTTTCTTATATTGCATAAGAATAGCCCCAATCCTCAACCCCGATGCAGCATATTCAATTTCGAAAACTTTAGAAAAGTTGGGAAGGGATAAAATAAGTGCACATGCAAGTTTAGATTTCAATAATTGAAACGAATGCTCTTGCTCACTTTTCCATCTAAATTTTTCCTTTGCCTTAGTAACTTCGATAAGAGGGAAAGCTAAAGTACAAAAATTAGGTACAAACCTTCAATAGAATGAAGCCAAGCCATGGAAACTTCTTATCTCACTTACCGTTTTCGGTGTAGGGCATTCCGTGATTGCCTTAACCTTCTCATCATCAACTTGAACGCCATTAGAAGAGACAATATATCCAAGAAATATAACTTATTGCAAACAAAAAAAAAACACTTATTCAAATTTTCATACAATTGTTCTCTCCTAAGTATCTCAAAAACAATTTCCAAATGCCCAACATGCTCATCGACACCCTTGCTATAGATCAAGATATCATCAAAGTAGACAACTACAAACTTACCAATGCAATCCCTAAGAACATAATTCATCATTCTCATAAATGTACATGGTGCAATAGTTAATCCAAATGGCATGACAACCCATTCATATAAACCATGTTTAGTTTTGAAAGTTGTCTTCCATTCATCACCTTTTTTCATACGAATTTGATGATAGCCACTTTTAAGATCAATTTTTGAAAAACATTTACTACCACTCAATTCATTTAACATATCATCTAACCTAGGAATATTAAAACGATACTTTACCATTATTTTGTTTATGGCACTACAGTCTACACATATTCTTCAACTGCCATCTTTCTTAGGAACTAGAATGACCAGCACTACCAAGGGCTCATGCTTTCTCTTACATATCCCTTCTCTAAGAGCACTTCTTTTGTAGCTCCTTTGTTTCTTCTGGATTAGTCCTATAGGCGGCCTTGTTTGGTAATGGTGCTATTGAAACAAAGTCGATTTGATCCTCAACCCCCCCTAATGGGTGGCAACTCCTTAGGTTGTTCCTCCAGGAATACATCATTGTATGTCTGCAAAAGAGAGTAAATTTCACTAGGCAAATAAGGATTAGTATCAAGAAAAGAAGTAGAAGTTAAAGAATGTTTGTATATAATCAAAACCATTGGTCTATAACTTAAACAAGCACTCTTAATCTCTCTTTCTTTTGCATAACAAATCAGTTTCTTTTCACTCTTTTCTTTTTCTTCCACTCTTTTCTTTTCTTTCTCTTTCTTCTCTCCCTCTTTCTTTTCTTTCTCAACTTTCCTCTCTTTTCTTCTCTCAATTTCTTTTGAACTCTTAGTTGTTTCTTTCCTTGTCATACTTTCATAGTACAATTTCATATTTTATATCATGTCCTTTTGATCCGTGTGTTCTTCATGTAGTTCAAGCCTTCCAGCTTTATCTTCTTTCTATCCTTCTCAAGTGTATATAGATTCTTGTACCCATCATAAACAACTCTCCTATCAAACTGTCATGGTCTCCCAAGCAATAGATATGTGGCTTGCATTGGTACAACATCACATATAACTTCATCTTGGTACCAATTAAGAAAGAAATTCTCACTTGCTTCCCTAACTTTACTTCCCCACTATCATTTAGCCATTGCAATTTGTAAGGCTTAAGATGATCAATGCTTGGAAACTTTAATCTTTCAACCATGGAAGAACTTGCCACATTTACGCAACTTCCACTATCCACTATCAAACTACACACATTTCCATTTATCTTACATCTTGCATAGAATAAATTCTCCCTATGCACTTCCTCTTCTTCATCTTGCTTAGTTTGAGTACTAAGCACTCTTCTCACCACAATATTCAACTTTTCTTCATCATAAACCTCAGCTGCATCTTCCCCACTTTCAAAATTTTCTTCTTCTTATACAGCTGCAACTTCTTCTTCATCTTCACTAGCCGATTCAACAATTCCTCTTTCAATCGAGATGTTCCTCTTGTTAGGACATTGATTTGCATAATTTCCATACCCTTGGCACTTCAAACACTTGCTTTCTCTAGCCCTAAAAGGTTGTTGCAACCCTTTTCCTTTGTTAATTTGAGATGCTTTGTGCTCACCAAATTTCGATTTTGCTCCCTCATTCTTGGCTAGAAATTTCGAACTACTCACTTCCTTACTTTGCCAACTACTTGAACTTTTATTTGTTGAATTTGATAGGCTTGATGGACTGAAATTTCTTCCATAAGATCCCCTTCAATTGCTTCTCAATTTTTATAGACATATTTACCAACTCTTGTAATGACAAGTAGTAATGTAGCTCAACTCGATCTGCTATCTCCTTGTTCAAACCACATAAAAATCTTGCCATTGCGGCTTCTTCATCATCAACTATGTTGATCCTCATCATGGCTACCTCAATCTTCTTGTAGTAATCATGTACACTTCTTGACCCTTGAGATAAAGTTTGTAATCTTTTTTACAACTCTCTTTGATAATAAGCTGGAACAAAGCGGCTTCTCATCACATTCTTAAGCTCAGTCCAAGTAGAAATTGGTCTCACATTAGCTCTTCTCTTAGATGTAGATAGTTGATCCCACCAAGTCAATGCATAATCAGTAAATTCAACTATAGCAAGCTTTACCTTCGTACCTTTTGAATAATCATAACAATCAAAGACATGCTCCACTTTGCTCTCCCAAGCTAGATATGCCTCTGGATCATGTGTTCCCTTGAATGGAGAAATAGTCAATTTGATAGTTCCCAAACTAACGTCCCGTCCTCTTGGCTCTTCATCTTCTCTTTTCCAAACTTCTTCATCAACAACTTCCTCCACATGTTCTTGGATCCATCTCCCCTGTTGTGAAGCTTTTTGGAAAGGACCTCCAATTCCTCTACCCCTTTGGGGCTATTGTTGATTTCTTACTTGTTGAAGAGGAGTATTCTCGACATGATGTACCCTCTCTTCCACTCTATCAATCTTGGAATTAAGGTCTCTTCTCATATCAACCATATTGCTTGAAAGTTCCCTCTTCATTTCTCCCATATGATTCTTCATTTCGCCCACGTGGCTAGACAATTGCTCCATTGTCTCAATAAGATAAGTTATACCAAAGTTGTCCTCTCCCATGTTTGATTCATCAGATGATGTAGAAACTCTCTTGTACATTTTCACCTACAAATGAAAATCAAACAAGAAATCTGGAAAAAATTTTTGTGCCTCACTAATCTCTCTTGTTTACACTCTTTCAAGGCTTTTTTTCTCTCACTCAAATGAACTCACATTCTCTTGTCTTTTACCTCTTTTGAACTTTTTTAAGGTTCTTAATAGACTCTGAAGAAGGCTTTGCAATCACTCAAGTCAAGTATACAAAAGTGTCCACAAAACTTATCAATTAGTTAAAGCAACCAACCAATAAGAATTAAAGAGTTTGAATGCCAAAGATATAAGGTCAATCAACAAAGCTCTGGATTAATTAATTGAAGGAGTCACAGAAATTTTATAAGAGGCATTCTATCAAACACCTTGAAGGCAAAGAATTTTGTGACAAAAATTTTTTTCCAATTTCAATTCACTCAACCAAATCTTGTAGACTCAATTTAGCTTAATTCAATGTAATATCAACTTAAAATTCATCCACAATCTTAGCCAAACATCAATTGATCAAGACATACAAGTTTTTCAATTCAAATCCCCAAAAAATCCAGATTTTCAAAATTCTTCTTCTGCTAAATTTTTGTGTCCTAATTTTGGGCAATTTAGCACTCTTTCTTTTTGTAGTTTTTGTTTATGAAGATAGAAAAAGAAGAGAAATCACTTAACACCTTGAATCAACCCTTGTTTTGGCCTTAGACTAGATTCACACAACAATTGATCACAAAAAATAAGGTAGGACAGATTTCAAGAACGAAAACAAACACATATAAGATCATAAGAATTCAAAGAAGAATATGATCTTTAGCACAAGAACAAGAAAGCAATTAAAAGATAGTCAAACCTCTTGATGAGACTCAAGGCTCTGATAGCAAAGTGATGTGATTCCTTGGATTGAAGTTTCTCAATTCATTATCTCAATCCTTAGAACAACTCACAATGAAACAAATTTCCCAAGATTCATCAAAGATTCAAGTTTAGTAGTAGATTGAC